>JAOWBP010004015.1:23603591-23710741 GCA_028571105.1 Tragopan temminckii
GATGGGGCCTCACAAGAGCAGAGTAGAGGGGGACAATCACCTCCCTGTCCCTGCTGGCCACCCCTCTTTTGATGGAGTGAGGTTCTAAGATAGCAGGGCCATGAGAGATAGTAGGGCCTGTAGAGAAGCACCTGAAACCCAGAGTAGCTGGGTTAGAGTAGCAGAGTAACTGGAACATCTTTCAACTTTATAAGAAGAAAAGTTGAAACTTGCACCTATACAAGTATAAATTGTACAATTAATTATACAAAAAATAAATAAATACAAGTATAAAAAATAAATAATGATTCTCCAACTAATTATATACCTTGGTCTTTACTAAATACCAGCCCAGGATTGTAATGGTGGATTTAGGATGGATCTATATGGAATGGTGATATTGTCAGGAAAAGTAGAGCTTTTGTAGAGCTGCTGTGGAGAAGGAAGGCTCAATTCCATCAAGACTAGGGAAATCTGCATTTCATGTTAAATTTCCATTTCATGAAATGCATCTCCTTTTGTAAAGTCATTTACAAATACTTCCACTTGGACATAAAATTCACACTTTGTGGTTTTCTAAATATAATATAGGTGATTCAGAACTGCTCTGAAGCTTCTCTCTTAATTAGAAATGTTGTTGATCTAATTCTCCCACTCCATATCACAAGCAGTCTGCTACAGTCCAGAAGTTGTTCAGAAGCTGCCAATACTCCTACTTGGAGGATTTTGTACTCAGTTCAAAGAGGTATGGATTGCTAGACAATAAATATGAGATATGTATTCAAGTATACATCACAAGAGAAACCTGGCTTCTCAGTGGCCTTTTTATGTGCATTATTCCCCTGCTTTATCCACTGCTTTTCCTCCCTTCAATGTCTTTGTAATCATTTTCTAAATAACACTTAAAAATTGGTCTATAAATTGTGATTCATCCCCTCTCCCATTCCTTGACATAAGAGTTTATATAAATGCTGCTCAGTGGAGATCCTGAGTTCTCCTCAGAACCATTTAATGTACATAATATCAGCTCTAAGGAAATAATTATTTATTGCTGCTTCCAATTCCAACAGCAGATTTCATCAAGGCCAAATTAATCACTGCCTTAAAATCATTAGAGATTATGTAGTACAGTGCTGGCTGAGCTGAACCATGACTCAGCCTGATAATACTCTATCTCAAAACTAATCACCATCCGCAATATCATCATCTTAAGCCAGCAATTCATCTCCATTATCTCAGTGGCTTTTCTGATTGTAACTGGATCAAAACATCTTGCTGAAGTCCAGATTAATTCTACCTTATCCTTTTTTTGCCCAATTTAGTATGTGGAAAAAGTCAATCAGTAAAGCTAGCCTGAGATCAGCAAACTCAGGCCAGCCCCAGTGAGGTGCTTTCCACTCCATCAGTTCTCATAAATTAATTCCTCTATGATCCTTTCAAGTTCTTCACCTGAAACAAAAGCTGGGTTAAAAGTTTATGTGTCCAGGTCACTCATCTTTTCTTTATTGTTTAAACTGGAGTTCTACAATTCGTTCAACAAACTGGTAGTTGAGCCTGGCCTGCAAAATCTGTGTGATGCTCCGGCTAACAACTCTGCTAGATATTTTTCCCCAAGGACTATATCCTTTCAGACCTCTTTTGTTACCTTTTCTTGAGTGTATGTGAACATTTTCTTCACTGAAGATTAGTTTAAAATTTTTACTTTCGTTTCTTGAGTTTTGTTCTCTGCTTTCTTTTTAATAGGAAAGAATTTACACAGGAATTTTCTATGTCTAAGTCCTTGGTGATCATTCCTCCCCTGTTAACCAGAAATCTTAATCTTGTTTTTTTCTTCCCTGAATATTTTTGAAAATTCTCTTATTTTATTCATTTATCGATTTTACTTGTCTACTATTACAACACACAGGAGTTCATTATATTTTTAAGCATCTTGTTTTTTTCCCTCGCTTTTTGTCTTTTAGCTTGTATTTCAGTTGTATTAGGGATATTTTTAATCACACTCTATCTTTAGAAGTCTTATGCAAATCTGTTCTGTACTTAATATACTTCTGTTATGAAGAAGGGTTTTAATGTTTCAGTTGAAATTCTTCACATAAAAAATGCACAATACTAAAATGTTAAATAAAATGAAATGTGTTTGTGACTTCATATCAGAACAGAAATTTTAACAGTGGACTTCCAGCGGTCTCAAGGAAATAACTAAAGAAGAAACCATTAAATATACTACTCCTAAAGCAAAATTACAAAGTCTGTCTGTTTTGAGGCATTGTGTCATGTATTCATAGAGGAACTGGGATGATTTCCAATTAGACCTGTATTTTGATTCTTTTTCCTTACTGATCTAGTAGACCAACATAGAGAAAAGCTGGTAGGGATGAGTGTAAGAATGTTTTCCTTAATTGTCTGATTGGGTTTTCTTTGGTGAATATTTTCTTTCATTTTAATGCTTCCTGCACTTTACTGGTTCCTTTTACCTACCTCCTTATTCACTATTGATTTCTAGGAGTACTAGGAAAATAATTGTGCAAGAAACTTCATGCAAAATACATTATTTTATTTCATTTTCAGAGGTACTGTGCACGTGCCGTAGGCTATAATTCTTTTTTTTTTTTTTTTTTTTTTTTGAAGATATCACTGAATTAGAATACTTAGATTCAAAATGACATGATATCATGCCCTCTAGAACTCCCAAGATGTATATTTAGATCCTGCCTTGCCAAAGGCTTCCAATGTAAACTTAGCCTCTTCCTTCATCCTACTGTGAGTTCCCAGCTAACCTTATTAGGACAGAAGCACTCCCATCTTTCATTTTTCTTGGATAGATTATAACATGTTATGTCTTTCACTTGGTTTTTCCCCAAATAGTCACCTTAACTTAGTGGGGTTCACTCAATACATGAAAATGCTATCAAAGACTCTGGTTCTTTTTTCTAGCAATACAACTCATCAGCTGTTAAAAAAAAAAGTATATAGAGCTTTAAAGAAAATAATTTTAATGCTATTTGAATTATGATGTCTTCAGGAAAAACTAAGCATGTTTGTAACTAGTGTATCATAATTATGAAGCTGCAATTAAATGAAATTATGCTCTGAAAAGGGACTAATCTGAAAATTTTCTCCTGCTTTGTACCAAAGGCATAAAATTTGAACTTTTCCCCTCTAAGCTTAATTCCCCTCATTTAGCCCCTAAGATCACTACCCAGTTGTTTTCTTTCAAAATCATATTTCCCTCTTATGAGAAGACATGTTATTTTTATCTGAAGAGCTTAATGTACCATATTGTTAAAACTTTCTCAAAACAGTCAATCTGTCTTAAAGGTTATTTCACTTTATTGTGTAATATACCACAATTTCTGCTGCATTTGATCTATTTGAGCTGTGGAGCTGGTAACTTTATACGTGGTTTATACTGCATGGATTTTTAATGTTTCACACATTAGCATTTAAAAATTGTCTTCATATCCCCTATATTGATTTTTGTGGATCCCAACATAAAGAACTTGCGAGTAGCTTTGCCATACCCTCCTGATGAAAAGAAGATATAAGAATCCCCAGTGGGGGCAAAGACAACCACAGATTAAAAAAAACCTGGCATCCAGTTGACCATTTTTCTTAAGCTCCATTGTAAGCTCTTTTTTTCCCTTTTTATGATGGCATGCACAGTATAACTGCCTAAGGGCATGCTTATTATAGACTGTATTTTGAAGCTGATTAAAAATAAATTCTTCATGCCTGTCTGAAACATATTCCACAGAGAATCTTGTTTTATATCAGACAAGTAAAAGGATCTGTTGCTTAGTTAACTAGGTTCACCTTTTACCTCAGCATATATTTAAAAACTCATATCAAATTTCCATTACACTTCATTTATTATCCAGTCTCTCTACTTTCATCAGAGAAAGCATTATAATGACTGTGACTTTGAAAAGTTTTATAACTATTGTATGTGTGTGTATATATATATATTTATAGATATTATATTTTATTTATAATCCATATAAAAATTAGGCTATCGAGTCTGACAGGAAGATCTCTGTACCATAATAAACAGACTTGTCTTCACAATCACTCTGCGGTGCACAGGACTTGGCACACTGTCAGATGGAAGGATGGAGAAGTAAAGCGCAGAATCTGCAAATTCTGGCCCTGCACGTGGGAATAGGTTCTGGGCTTTCCAAGAACTTGTGGAGAAAATGAAACTTGGCGGGATCCGTGCAGAAATTCATTTCATCTGTTTTCATTTTACACTGTCTGTCATCTAGTTTTTGATCACTAAATGAAAAAGAAAAATGAAATTCTGCCATATGCATTCTATAAATTTCAATTTAGCTATCAGGTGTCACACCTGCCACAACTTTGCTTTTTGCTGCATTTCAGAGATCAGACATAGTCGTTTGTTTGCGTTACCAATGTTGGTTTGAGAAAGTTTATTTATGATAGTATTTGCAGTAAATCTGCTAGCTTCCAGCCATTGCTGTATAAACCTATCACTTGAAAGATAGACAGTTATGTCAACTTGTATAGGAAACATATTGTATAATGTTAATTAAATGGCAATATTTATACTTTCTGCTCCTCTGCAGAAACACTCTGAGCCCTAAAAATGACTGCTCCGACATTTTGAGCAAAATCGCACTGTGCAGGTTTAAAGATGTGATTCCCCTACACAGGGAGGCACAGCCCACGTGTCCCATTTTCTGGCTTGTGTCCTTCCCAGTACAGCCAGCTCTGTTGTCATGACCTTTCCGCAGGGTTCAGAAGCTGCAGGGTTCCACCACAAAATGTTCCTCTGGACAAGGGCAGGGATGGGCTGGCTGCCTGGCTATCTGAAAATTTCATGTTGCTGTGGATGCTTTGGCGATGATGCTCTGGCTGGGACCAGCCCCTTCCCGTGAGGGTTTTGATTTTTGATCTCCCATGCAGAATCAACACCTTCCTTGCAACCACGAACTCCCAGTGCACTGGCATGATAATAAGCCACTTTTTACTTAATCTCTCCAAAATTCACTCAGAAAGAGAACAGAGCACGGGGCAAATTTACACTGTTATTAGCCAAGAGGATTAACAGCAGTAAGTTATCTCTGCATGAGATGTCAAAAGTATTTATGCTGTTACTTCTTCCCCGATCTTTTTTTTTTTTTTTTTCCAGAAGAAAGTAAAAAATAAACTTGAAAAATGAGTGAAGAAATTAATCTTCTCACAAGTGTCAGGAGAAAGCTAGAGGTAGGTCAATTTTTGTTGGAAAACACAGATGCGGAAGCAATGAATTTTTCCTTGGTTCCATTTCAATTTCTCTGAATTGTCTGTGTCAGGAATAGATGGATGGAAATTAAAATAAAAAGAGAACCAGAAATCAAAATGCTCTGCTCTGATGCAATATCTTGATATTTCAGTATTTTAAATTGAAATTATTTTTCTATTTGAATTTTTTTTTTCCTTACTATTCTAATTCTTAAAATGATATATTCTGTTTTCAGTCAGCTCATGCTTTCTCATTTTGACTCAGGTTATTTGGAACAGTTTCAGGCTTTTTGGAATAGCTGGAAAATCAGAAAAGCTTCTTGTGGTTATACACAAAGTACAAACATAAGCCTATAGATTTACCTTTTTTTATTTCCTCATTTCATATTTCCTCCTTTAAAGAATAAATCTCTGAGCTATAATGTGAGACCAGGTATGCAACAAAAAATGCAAACATAATCTATTAAATGTTTTTCCAGTAATAGAACATCACATGGCAGTCATATTAATGAATCAGCACAATATTATGTATCGTGCTACATACCTGATTTTTGTTATTTCGTATTACAGGACTATGAAGACTTTTTTTTTTTTTTTTTTTTTCATGAGGGTTTCTTTTTCCCCCTTTTATTGGAGATAGAGGGAAGATTCACAAATGCATTCTAGTTCAATTTTAATTTGTTACCATAATTTTTAATAATATTTCACTGCAAGATTTTTTTACTTGCCCTTGGATAGGTAAGGATTTCATAAGCTTTTCATTAATTCCTGTAATTTTGAAAAGTTCCAATACATGCTCTGATAAATGCTGGTCCAAGATTTGAGAAAAATCTGCTTGAAGGAAAGAAGGAAGGGGATTTATAAGTTGCAAGTGAACGTCTATAGAGGGACTGGATACAATTTTTGAAAATAATCTACTTGCATTATAATGAGAAAACAGCTGTGGGGGAAACTGTCACGTTGCATACTGATAAGCACTGTACAGATGGACCAGTGTTCTCCCTGCATACATACACCCATACATTGTCATACCCATTGGAAGGTGAGCGTATAATTCGGGGTGTGATTCATAAATGTGTTAGCTTCCCAAGGCTGAGAAAAAAAAATGTCATCATGTTAGTGCTAAAACTAATTTGTCAAAGAAATTAAAGCAACAATTAGCCTGAAGTAATATCCCCCACCCCTGAAGGCATTCAAGGCTAGGTTGGATGGGGCTCTGGGTGGCCTGTTCTGGTGGGTGGCAGCCCTGCCAATGGCAACTGAGTTGAAACTGGGTGGTCTTTGAGGTCCCTTCCAACCCAAGCCATTCTGTGATTCAGTGATAATTGTATGATACATTTTATTGTAATTTCTTCTGTAGAATTGTGTCAAATCTCTGTACTTCAATGATATTCAGCTGCTGCCAGTCCAGCCTTTTTCTGCTGTGTGTTTTTATTGCCCCCAAAGTTTAACAATGCTGGTGCGTCATTGCCAGGCATGTACCAGCTCTGTTTGTGAACCCACGCCCTCCTTGTGTGCCCTTCATAGGAAATCCACTTGAGTGAAAAAATATAGTGTATTATACTTGCATCACTGAGGATGCCAAAGTACCCTATACCTGTTAATAAAACTGTTGAGAGTCAAGTATATCAGAGCATGCATCTCCAGCTTTTTTAGACTCTGACAGATTTGATCAATTAAACTCCAACAGTCTATTCATAGCTCAAATGTTTTATGGTACAGAGATTTGCATTCCAATTAGCACTTGCAAAGACGGTTTTCATGTTAACCTGATCAGTAGCATTTCCCCCTCCTCCATGTCTATCTTATTCCATTGAGACAACAACGTGTCAGGAAGAGCATCTCTGTTACCTTATGATTGAACAAAATTCTCTTAGGCTTCCTTTGAAATCTTGAGGACTTGTCACTTGAGATGTTATTTTTTTAAGCATGAACAAATCTTGTCAGCCTAAACTGAAAAATCAGCTGTATTTTATCAGCACTTTGGGATCAAACTTCACATTTGGTATTCCACACTGGGTGCTGTTTGTGAGACAAAACAAAGGGTTACAGTCTGCTTTAGGAAGACCATCTCAGGTGGCAAAGGATCAGTTTCTTACTGTTAACAAAAAATAGCTCAGATATTTCCATTATTGTAATGTATGAAGTGCTTAATATCTTACAACACTTGGTTATTTATGTAGGCCCATTATGTTGAATTAACTCCAGCTTCTTTGACTTAAAGTGCCTCGAATCCACATGCAACTTTTTAAAGAGAATTAATTGGCATCATAGGTCTATTGTAATTAATCCTCCTTAAGGCTGAGGTAATGCTGCTTTGCAGCAGGTCTATCATTTACCCAATTACACACTGATTGCTGCTCTCCCTAGTCTTCCATCTGGACATCTGCAGAGCTCTGGGAGTCAAAGAACTGGATGCTCAGTCCCATCTGGAGGACTGTCACTAATGCAAACATCGACAAGATGCTTTTGAAGTAAATAAAAAAGATGGTAATTCCCACTTCTCCCAGTGCCATGTCAAAAGAAAAATGTTCAGTGATAGTGGCTGAAGGCAGGGCAGGACCAAGCCTCAGTGCACACTCCCCCCACTTGCCCATCTTCATGGGAAACAGGGAGCATTTCAGCACACCCTTCTATCAGCACATGCATGTAGTGTGTCAAGAAGTTTCTCACTACTGCTCTGATCTGACAGGCACCCAGTAAAAGGTTGCAGGTTTCCAAGGTACCATAAAGAACAGAAAAACAACCTTTCTATGTATATGCTGAAGTCTGGCCAGGAGGAGACTTATAATAACAATCACAAATTATATGACCTTGCAGGCAGGCAGGAGCACTTTGTGCAGACATCCTCAAGCTGTGCTGCAGAGCTTGTGAAAATCAGGAGCAGGGGCTGTGTCCCAGTATTGAGCTGCACGTTCTGCAGTGGTGCAGAGGGAAAGCTGGGGCAGAATCACTGCATGCCTGCCACCCCAGTTTGTGCTTTAGGATTGCTCTTCCTCTCCTTGCTCAGCAGATATCTCCTGTTATTCCCAGTTCGTCTGGAACAAGAGGCATGTCACATGCTGACTGCTCTGCACCTTTTTGGGGGGCAGGCTGTCCTCCGGAATTGCTGCCCTGATTTGAGCAAAATCTTTTTAACTTTAGATAAGAAAAGGGAAATCAGAACATATAGGTGTGGGCACTAATAGGATAATATTTGGTTTAGGAACAACCATTAACAAATCGTAATAATTGTTAAACATACTTGGTACTTTGAATGCAAAGAGAGATCTGTGGATGTTGTGAAGGAGTTCTTATGGAAAAGCAAATGGTTTGCTATAGCACGCTGATTTCAAGACAGATTTTATCTTTAGACTTGTCCCTCTACCCAGGTTCTCTTCCATTCCTTAGGGAAGTTACTTCTCACCCAGTAGCAGGACTCTATAGCACAGGATGGTCTGAAATTGCCTAATGCCTGCTGGGAATATTCAAACCACCCAGTACATTCCCTGCTTTCTGCTGCTGCCTTTCAAGTTTTTCCTCATTTGGTATTGTAGGCAATGAGGGTATTCCACTGCTTCAAGATCTGGAAAGAAAAGGGGTTTTCATGTGGATGTTCTCATTTGAAGTGTGCCAAGTGGCTTAGCAGGTTTGTCACCTTCTCCGTCATTAAATTCTTCAGCACTGCCTTTCCTCCCAGGATTGCATCCTACCAGGCATTCACAGCCCGCCAAGTAAAGAAGCAGTGATGCACTTTGTGAAAACATTTGCAGAGAAATGCCTCCAAGGGAAAAAACAAACAAACAAAAAAAAAAAAAAAAAAAAAAAAAAAAAAAAAAAAAAAAAAAAAAAAAAAAAACTGCTTTTTACTTCATCCTCCAGATTTCCTTCTCCAGAAACCATAATGCAACTCCTCCAAAGCTACAAAGCCAAATCCATCTGACTGTGTGAGTGCCAATACAAGACATTATCCTGTTTATATTAAAGATTGCTGTAAGTGAGCAGTGTGTCTTCCAGGCTGCTCTCATGGCAGTTTGGAAATGGAGCTGGCAAAACACAGCTGAGTTATGGGAGAAGAATCGTGGCAGTTTAATACAGCAAGTCTCAGGCCTCCTGCCAGTTGTGGGAAGCATCTCATAAAGCACTGTGAGAAAAATCACGGAGCTGTCACGCAGAAGTTTGCACTGGGTTCCTGGCCAAAATTGCCAGCTATGAAGTCAAACAAACAGAATCTGCAACTCAAATGGTTAACATGGGAATTTCTGTACATCAGCATGAGGAAGTGGTGTGGAAGCACTTACTTCCATTTAATGTACTTACTTCTTTTGCTCATTTTAAAATTCTCATGTAGACAAGATTAATATGCTTATAAAATACCAAGTTACCTTAAAATTAAAAAGACTTTGTTTTAATCCAGAGTAGCTGAAATCTTCTTTTGGCCTTTATACATCGTGTCAGAGAACAAGAAATATTGAACACTTCATATTTCAACTAGCACCTTGAGTACGTAATTTAAATAAATGCTCAAAACATATTTTTCTCATGATGTAGATCTGTGTGAGAACTGAGAAAAGAATAAGTTACAAGCATGCCGAAAAACCACCTGCCAGTTTAAAAACCACGCAATGGCTAAGCATGAAGGGGATTTTTAAGGCATTATATGTGGAAGCAGTAACTCTAAAATTTGTATTAGTCTTATTTTAAGTCCAGCTATTATCATTGTTTTTATATGCTGTTGAGTAACAATTTGTCCACATCCTGGCTTTTATCGAAAGAACTGCTTATGCAGCATTTGTGCTGGCAATAATCTCTACTGCAGTTATGGTCACTTAATTAAACAATTTGGAAGTTTACTTCAGGTGACATTTAAAATTGAAATTTCAAGTGTGTTATTCTATGATGTTTTCTCTTGGTATTGTTCAGTAAAATGCTACATTCAAGGAAATCCATGAAATTACAATTGAAAGACTGTGATAGGAATGGATTAGTTTTGTACCATTTTTAGCTCTTATTACACTTTTTGTTGCAAGACTAAGTCTACAGATTGAGTATAAAGTATATCAGGCTTTAAATTCAGCGATAAGTCATTGTCAGGACAGAGAATTTTGTGATAACACAGGCAGAAGATTAATCCACTCTGATGACAGCCTTACAAGTCTATAAGGAACAGAACACAGAGCAAGATTTATCCACCGTATTGACAAGGACAGTAAGGGGAATGGAAAATGGAACAAAATGAGTCCATTTGCATGACAACCTAAGACTATAATCATATGGTTCCACTCAAATCCTACAGTAATGGACCATAAAGAAAAAAGCATAAACAAGGCACATCATTTAAAACTATATTGTACTCATCAACTTTCCAGTGTCTGTAGAAAATATAATCAGGGAAGAAAAATTAATTTCAGTCTGCTAAATTACACTGCAAATGCAGAGGGGATACAACAGAATTGTTCAAACATAGTTATTCATGTGGCTTTCATAAGTTTGAATAAATTCATTCTGCTCTATATTCACAAAGATGAGACTATCAAACTAGATCCTCAGCTTGCATAAAGCAGCATAGTTCTTTTGACTTCAGTGAGCTCAAAATCTTCTCCAAATCTCCAAGGAAACCCTCTTCTTGATAGTAAGGCTTTGAAAATACTGAAATAAAAGATAATTTGAGATACCTAGGGGAGAATTTTAAAGGATGGTGACTGGCAAACAATGTGAGATATAGAGAAGTAAATTTACATATGTATCTTTCACATCCTTCTAGTTCCCTGAAACACACTGGAACACATATGTCCTTATATGTACCCAGATATTTCCAGGGTCCTGCAATGCTGTAAGAAAGGGATTTTTGGTCTGAAATCCAGCATAGCACGGTTTGAAATAAAACAACTACAATGTATGTATTGTAACTTATAGTGTATCATGCATATGCTATAAATCTACAGTTGTTTTATTCATTAGGTAATTTGAACAATGTAAACTAAGGTATAGGCACCAAGAATATATGAAGTCATTATTGGAAAGTTCTTAACTGCTTTTTCTAAAGGTCAAATGCAGAATTATATTAATTTAGTTGTGAACCTTTGCACTTTCTCATCTAAACAATGGAATCCCATTTTAATTTCCTTTAGCTTTAAATGCAGGCATTTCTGTGAAGGAAATTGCATATAAATTTCTGCACGTCTCCTTTCTTGCAACCTTATGAAAAAAGTTGTCGTATGGTATAGTCAGCACTGACTATGCCACATACATACAGCAGGGGTTTTTGAAAATAATATTTGCTTAAAATAGTTCATCCAAGCACCCAAAATACTAAGTAAAGACTTCAGTGTACAAGCTCTAACAGCGCATAAATAGCTTCATTGTATTTCAGTCCTTTTAAAGAACAAGTCCTATGCCCATGCATAAGCAAAATTTCTGCTAACTTTAACTTGCAGACAGGAATTTATTTAGGAACTGCCTTGGCATACCTGGGCATCTACATGCTGAACTGCATATGACTGAGGCAAATGTATATTTCTTGCTGCTTTTTGAACATTGAAGACTGTATTCTGTTCTGTTTTCATCATTATACTAAAGTTTAAAACAGACCTCAGAACTATTTAAGCTAATCACCCAAAAGGCCAGTGGTCATCTGAGAGTGTGTGTGGGTGGGTGAGGGCTTTGGCATTGCATTCAAGCAGAGCTTAGTGTGGAGCACAGATTTGAATCTGCTGAAGAGACTGAAGAGTCTTCTTGTCCTTATAGGTGCACTTAATACTGTATCAGTGCTACTTAAAAATATTAAGGAAGAAAGGATGATGAAAATCAAAACAGCTCACCAGCTACCTCCATTCAACCTCTTCTTGTGTACAGAAGTCAAGTCAATTTGATCCCTCTGTTACAGCAATGTTTACCATGCATTGTGTCACACTGTTGCATATTCTCTTCCTTATTCACAGGCTTTGCTTCTCTATTTTGCCTTTTATTATCTTCATGGCTTTCAAAGATAACCTTGATCTAAGTTAGTGCTGCTGTGCAACACATAACAGAATCAGTAACAGGCTGGACTTGTTCTTAACCACTATTATAAAATATCTCATTCTTTTATGACCTTGATTTATGACACATCTGACAACATTTTAGAAATATACAGGTTCACATTTAAAAAGCAACTGTGCCTCATGCAAGCAGAGCAATCTCTACTATCTGGGTGAGATCAGCAGGGCTGATGTGCTGACTGTATAACTGCAGCAGAGAGGCACTGTGTAACAGCCTGTACCAGGTAGCATCCATATAGCCAAGCCCTCTGAGACTCCATAATCCCTAACTAGATGAGATTTAACCAGAATGCTAGGACACATAGAATTGTCTATCTGTAGACCAAAATAGCTGGAAATATGGGATTGGTCAGGAGCCAATAGAGATGGCAATGAAGAGCCACAGGATCACAAGTCTCTGCTTGGCATTGGGTCAGAGTGGATACATGTGGCAAATGGGATGTCTGCAATGCTATTCTTTCCTTACCCATCTTGTCTCAGATTGTCTCAGCACAAGAAGAGAAGGGGTTTTCTAAACACATTCTTAGCATATGAGGCTATGCCCCTATCTAGAGATATCTCTTCTCTCCCTGAAAGGTGATCTTTGCCTGTAAAAATACAGGTTGGAGGGATTATTTGTATACAGGAGAAAAACATGAATTACTTGCATGCATTTGCACTAGTAAATCTTTAGAGCTCAACTGTTTGCAGAAAGTGAAGGAGGAATAGTCACGAATGCTGTCAAAATGGAATTTGCTTTTAACTTCAAATGAATATTCATGAATAATTTCCTACGCTATTTGCTCACCACACATATTTAATGGTATGGGAAATGGGATGAATAACAAGGTACTGAAATTTGCTGACAATACAAGATTATTTAAGTGAATGTAAAGCAGGGAGCAAAGTAAGTAATTTCAGGAAGAACTAATAAAACCTGAGTGACTGAGTAACAAGATGCCAGATTAAGTTCAGTGCAGACAAGTGCAAGATAATGAACATTGGAAAAAATCATGTACTTGTACATATTGATGGGGATGAATTAGCTCTAACTTATTTGAGAGAGATCCAGGTCTTAGGATGGACACGCTACCCAGAGGCAGCAAGCAAGGAAAAGGACTGCAGTCTGCTTCTGGAGAAGGGTCCATCTGAATCCGAAGAACCAGCTAGGTCTTACCTCAGCCATAACTGAAGCTCATGTCAGAGAGAAATAGAGACCTCTAGGCCTCTATGCAACCAAGGAAAGAACTCACTATATTTTTTAACTGAATTTACTTTCTTATATTGAGGACTGAATTAGACCCAGTTAAGCTAAAAGGCAACATTGAAAGGCCACAGTATAAACAAAAAAAAAAAAAAGCCCAAAGAAAAGGCAAACACCTGTGAAATATGACCAGAAAGATACAAGTTAAACAAACTGATTACTTTCAGAGTCAAAAGAGCATCAGCAATGTACAAAATAATATGCAAATCTGTGGTGGGCATAATTTGATTTTCTTCAAGACATCCCACAGTCCAGCAGGAATTAGAGAACAAACAGAAAGGTTTAGCAGTGAATAATTAAGTTTAAATTAAGATGCTAAGCTTTTCATTAAAGTGACTGAGGCAAATTGTCTCAGTGGTGGTGTCTAGCAGAGGGTCAAACCAGCATAGTACAGTAGTTTAATTTTACCTACTTCAACAGGACTTGCCAGAACTCAACCACCAGTGCATTAACACTGTAGAAACATGAAACTATCACATGAAGTATGTGAGAATACAGCTCTATATCACCATCCTGTCAGCAGCAAAGACTGAAGTATTCTGCAGCTGCTATCAACTCTCTACTGTGCAGTACTGGGGTCAGGAGACTCTTTCTGGAGTCAATTCATGTGAACAGCATGGTTTGCCAGGTTACCTGGATGCCAGAAAAATAATTAGAAAATAATAGTAGGGATTCACAAGGACCTGTTCCTTCCATTCCTTCTGCTCCATCAAAGCATCTTCTATGTCTTCACTGAGTGGGGTGACTAGTGCTTTGTAGGCTAGTGCTAAATTTTCTTCTAACCTTTCAACTTGTCAGTGAACTATGGTCCTGAAGCCTTGAATGAAGATGGTATAACAAAGTAGTACTACAGGATAAGTAGTGTCATGTTACATGCATCACAGAGAACTTTCTTCCTACGCAAAAAAAAATCAGTGATGGTACAGCTGCTTTTAATGCAAGTGTTTGGGTTTTTTAATTTCAACTTGTAGCACTCTTGGCAGTTCATAGAATGAACTTTCCACTCTAACGCCTAAATGATCATCCAATATTTTCCTCTTCTGAGTATTATTTTGTCCCCCAGCTGCGATCCTGAAGCATTTTTCCTTCTGTGAGTGTTCTCAAATAGGAAATGCACAAATTCCTGAGGAGTCACTGGGAAAAGCAAGGAAGTGATGCAGCAGGGCTGGGGGAGGAGAAGCAACGCAGGACTGAGGTCAGGGGAAGAGGGCTCTTGCCAAAGCAGGACACTGAGAATGGGCACACAGGGCCGAAAAGCAGCAAAAAACCAGGCTACCAAGACATTTGTAACCATGAGGAGCTGAGAAGATGAAAAAGATTATCTTCTGTTCCAGCACTGTGCATACTTCATCTGACCATGGCCAACTCAGTTGCTGCTCCCCTGTAAGATACAGCCCCACAGAACATGAAGATTCCTGGGAAGTATAGGAGCAAATCCTAACATCCTTGCTTAGGATCTGCTCATTCCTCAGGAAACATTAAAGTTAATTAAAAGAATGACTGAAACTCATATTATAATTTAACCATGTTTAGCAATCTGTTACCCAAGAAGAAAAAAGATAAGGTGGTTTTGTAGGATATTGGCTTGTGTGGAATACTGACCTGTGTGTTGTGAGGGTACACACCTGGGCACATTAAGACAGCAACAGTCAGTACTTCATGTCTAAGACTGTGTGTTAGAATAACAAGAATTCTCAGAATTCTTATTCCATGTAATAAAATAAAGAAGAGGAAATTTTGATCTTCTAGGAGCTAGTTTGGTTATCTCGTGGTTAACATACTAGCACTGCATTGTGAGATGCCTTCATTTCTAATGCTCTCATATAAAATGCGTGTAGATTAAAAGCAACTGCTAATCTGGCATTTCATTGATGTAATTATTTCTGGAGATCACTCTATTCCTCCTAAAAGAGCTGTGACTACCATTAGCACTACTGTAGAATGGCCAATCCCAGGAGAACATAACTAGACATGAAAACTGAGTTACTTTATCCCTTTTAGCTGTGAGGATCTTTATATCTGGTCTGTACATCTCTTCTGTATTATAGCAGATGGCAGAAACAGAGCCTCATTTCAGGGTAGTTAATCTGGCTATTAGAAACATTGCATTCACTTTAAATTCCTTCATTCCATGACTTCACCTAAGGTAAAACAAAGAGCAGCAAGAAACCGATTCTGAACACTGAAATGTGCAATTTCTTTCAGATGGACATAGCTACACAGATTTAGTAGGATGTGTGCATGCATATGTTTATGTGTGTTTGTGTGTTTATTGCTTCAGAATTGCCTAGAGTTACATCATCCCAAGAGATATATTCAGTCCTGGATGCTCAGATGGAATATGATGTTTGCACATAAAATGATAAGGTTTTGTGAGGCATTCAGACAGGAAGGTCAGGTGAAGCAGTTATAAAACAGATGCTAACACTGCTTTTGTGGCAGAGTCCTCCGAGGTAGGTTGCTGTGTGATAGGCTAGTCTGTGTTCTAAAAATATTTACCCTGGATTTTTTATTTGAAAATAACTTCAACCAACAACAAAAATTCATTTATTTGAGATGACATTAAATACATTTTCAACTGTATGCATATTTTATTAACTAGGAAAATTGTTCTAATGACTAGGATAAATGAAAGTAGCTTTAAGACCATCTAAATTCTTGCAGTGGTTTGGTTTTGAACCAATAAATTAATTTGCTATTTAAATTAAAAAAAAAAAAAAGCAATTATCATAGGGAAAGCTTTATCTGAGACATTTGTGTATCAATCTGTTCTGTATTTCATTTTATTTTGAGCAGAAAACTTGGCAATTCAAGTGAACAATCATTTGCCAAAAAAAAAAAAGAAAGAAAAGAAAGATCAAAATCACATTTTATTATTGGTATTAAACATTCATCACCCCAGTTCAGTAAAGGATACATATATGTGCTTATGTGATAATGATAAATGTGTGCATGTGTGCATGCAGGTGCTTGTGGCTGTTGTGCACAGTCTGAGTGGATTATATTGAAGCACACTGCTGATGGGTTAGATACCAGAGTTGGAGGGTATTGAATATAAGTGGAGCTGAACAGCAAGGAGGCTGAAGATATATGAACCTTACCTGGAGCTTTCAGGATCTCTCAATGCGATACACACTCTCACCATCCCCTCTCAAAGTGATTCATAGTGGTCTGGACGTGGGGTCAGCAGCCTTTGGCAGATACATTTGTAAGATGCCCATCAGATGGCATTTTTCATCTCTCACTAGGTATCTAGTGGAATACGTAACACATAATTTGAGAAAGAAATATGTATACTGGTATACCACATGTGTTTATCCCCACTGTAATATAAAACTGCAGATGTGTTGATGCTTTTTGTATGCATTCACCTAGCAATCCAAATAAAGGCATAAATCTGTCTTTAATATAGGAGATCATGCTTATGTTCATTTGAAGAAAATAATGCTAGTAAGAAAATAATACCTAGTACTAGCTTTGTTTGCTTTTTTTTCTTTTGTTGGTACTATAGACAGTTTTGGTTACAGAGGCAGTTGCTTTACTGTTATCTTTAAAAGCTACCTAAGGCTAAGTTCTGGGAAGTGTTAACTTTCCGCCCTCATCAGCTATGGGTGTTAGTTTCATAGAACAGTCTGCACAATCAGCATCCCCGCTACCTTTAAAATCACTGTGAATAAATACATTTCTTCAAGATGCAAAGCTTGGAAAGTATCCAGTCATTTCTATGGGCGGATTGATGTCTTCCTGTCAGCTCACCAGTAAAAACCCAACTTGAGAATTCTACAGTCAGACTTACAATATTTTAATCATGGTGATCAGTAATCAAAAACGTGTGGTTTGAAGTCAAGAATGTTAACCTGTGCATATTCACTTACTTATGCCCTCCTAACACAGACTTTAAAAGACAAATGGGCCCGTTTATAAAATGAACTCCACATTTAAGTACAGGATTGGGGCTGTTTCCACTGCGTAATAATGAAAAGGGTTTTTTTTTTTTTTTTTTTTTTTTTTTGGAGTTTTTCCACAAAACATTTATTATTTTTAATGCTTCTTTGTTTTAGTCAAACGGGGATAGATTCCGCATTAGTGTCATTCAATATTCTTGTGCCCATTTCATTTAGTTTTGACGTATTCTCCAGTCTTCCAGGAATATGCGTGTTTGTGCATGTTCCTCCTCCCTGCCTGTAAAGACAAGCACCCTTCAATATTTCAGTTTTATGACACCTCAATATTTTTTTCTCAGTATATTTTGAAAACTTTGACAGCACAAATTTGAAAGTGTCTGCTTTCTCATGTGTTCACCTGCTCATCTCTTCTTGTTTAACTCCTTATCCCTATATGCCAATAGATAATATCAGTAAATCCCCATGGTTTAATCTCCAAAATGTCTCAGAAATCTCCTCTTTCCTTTTCATTCTCCTCATAAAATCTTTGTCAAATCCATCCTTCTCCACATCCATGCCTACTGCGACCTTGCTGTCTTCAGCCCCTAACTGACACTCACATTAGCCAGTTTTTAAAGTAGTCTAATGCAAAAGTAATCCACTGCTCCCAGTATTGAGATCTCATTAAGATATTCCTAAATCCCCCTTCTTCACTGTCTCCCTATTGCCTTCCAAATCTGATCGAAGCTCCTTTTATCACCCAGAGTTCCTCTTGACCTAACCTTCCTTGTTCTGTCCTTCTTGTTCTGTTCTTCCTCATCTTCCGTCTTAGCGTGCTTCCTCCTCACCCATTGCCAGTTACAATACAAACCATTTGCCAATTAGACTTGTGCACCTCCTTTCACTTTGTCCACTGCACCCAAGAATAGAGTAGTTCAATAGTACTGTTCCAGATCAAACATATCCTAATGAAAGATTTGTACCTTTGACTGTCAAAAAGTGAGCTACCCTGCACTTTTCCAGCAAAAATAAAAGAAGTTTTTTGCCTTCTTACAGTGAAATATTGCTTTTGCCCATCATCCACAATTTCTCCAATGTGCTTAGGCCTTGAATCGGAAAATGAATTCAAGTTCTCCCTATAAACGTACCAATGCTATGATTCAAGAAACTGGTCTCAACCCATCTCTCTGAACATTACTTGCAGAAAGCTGCTGTCTAGATAAAACTGAAACTTCCATCTCTGACTTTCCAAAAATACATTTTCAACCCTTAAGACCTGAACCTTAGGTTGTAACCTTTTTCTGTCACTGCTTGCATGTTATTAAACACTTCTTAGATTGATTTGGGGGGTAAAGGGATAAATAGATGCAGTTCCTGCATTACAGGCTTTCCAAACCCGGCCTTATGAGTCAGCTGAAATTGAGCAGCAGGTGTGGCAAGTTAGAACCAGCCAAGCTCTTGACAGAGCACTTGCCGGTACAGAAGACAGTACATGCAGATCAAAGCTCCCCTCAGTTTATCTGACTTTCTGTTCCTCTGTTTCTCAGTGCATCAGATTCCGGGAAAACTTAAGAAAACAAACTTCTAGTCCCTTCCTCTCTTCAAGTCCTCCCCACTCCCAACAAATAAATCAAAAAAGAGAAAAACATTCCTCTTACACCTGGACCCTTTGTTCATTTTTCTGTGTTTCATAGAAAACTAACATCCGGTTACTGGAGCTTCCTCTCTCCTTACCAAGGTGTGACAGGAGTGCTTTGTGCCAACCAGACAAATACGTGCTATTTCTACATGCTTCACTCTTCCCTGGTCAGAGCAGAGGTTAACCCCATTGACTCTAGTGAGCAGTGATCATGAGAATGCTGGAAAACAATGGCAAGAAAACAGATCGTAACTGGGTTAGAAAAAATGTTGCCATACTCACAACTATGAATAATTTCTATAAGAACACTGATGCCTCCTCTTACCAAAACCAGTTCTCTACCAAAATCTCAACTTGAAAAATTAGTAATTATACCTGAGGTATTTTGGCAACTCTGACCATGGCAAGGATATTGGAGCCATTTTATGATTCTATGATACTATGATTTTAGTAACAATAACATTCTGCAGCCCATATCCATTTTGTTTAGTTATCAGTTAGTTCTCTGGTCTTCCAGGACCATGTCTGGTTTTTTGCATCTCCCTTTGCTTTCCTCTATGAAGGCTGACATACATCAATGCTGAAGTTTTACAGTGTTTCATTGCATGAGACGTCCTTCCCAAGAGGCTGAGATGACTGGATTGTATAGTGCCATGTCCATGGATAATATAAGCACATCCCAAAATCTCATTTATTAGGATGGTATGATGAGGATACAGTAGCTCACACATTTAGCACAGATGTGCCAAATGCTTTATCAAATTTGTTGTATCATAAAATCATAGAATCACAGAATGTCTTAAGTTGGAGGGGACTTTGAAGATCAGCTTATTCCAACCCTGCCATGGTCAGGGTTGCTGACAAATTGATCAGGCTGCTCAGGAAATCATTAAATAAACGGATTAAATATGTCCTTTTATGCACCACCCTGCTTCATTCCCACGAATCTACAGAAACAGTCTCCTTCAGCTCCTGAGATTCCTGGCTGTACAATTGCCTTCCTGTGTCTTTCCTCCCAGCCTGTATGTCTTTGTTTTTCTCACAAAGCAGAGCTCAGTGGATTTCCTGTACCACCTCACAGGCCATCGCCCTTAAAGCAACACTGCTTGTCCACAGAAAGGATCTATCTCCAACACAAAGAAAGCAGTTTGAAAATTGCAGTTAGCCAGGGCTGCCTCCAAAAAATGGCTCTTGGGGCTCATGTATTCTCATCTCACTAGAAAAAGGTGGAAGGAAGCATGTAACCCATTACCTCTGAGCTCTGGCCAGTTACTAATCTCTTCCACACCTTCCTCATACTCCCTGATCTGCTCCATAATCCAGCAAGCTATATCTCACTCCTTCCATCCTCATCCTCCCCCTTCCCTGAGCACTCTCCGAGCAGTTCCTTTAACCCATCCTCCTCTAATCCACTCATCCCTGCACCTTCTCTGATAACTCCTGTGAGACCAGACTGCAGCTTCTCTTTCATTTTCTCATTTATTCCCTTTTCATTTATTCCCTACTGGCAAGAAGACCGGGTCCTCAGCCCCTCCCAGCCCTCCATGTTCTGCTTGTGAGTCTCAGGATCTTTTGGGAACACAAAGCTTGGGAGAAAGGGCATTGTCAGGGCAGCGCCTACACCAGGACTTTGCTTTTCTAATAGGCATGTGCACATATTTTGCACATGGTCATACATTTTAAGGCAGGAAGATTTTTTCTGTGACACAGGGGCTCAGCACCAGGCACCACACAGCAACAGCATCACCAATGAAACTGCTGCCATTCCTAGGTAGGTAAAATCTTCTTCCCAGGGGAGCTATGGCAAGTGGGAAGGGAGCGGGGTCTAGCAAACAACCTATGGGGACAGTGAAATGGGGCTGGAGAGAATGAGTGTGTTGAAGTTAATGGAAGGCAGCTGGTACAAGGACTTAAAGTCCACACAGCTCTGACTTGTGCTGCTGGTTACAGGATTGAGAAGTCCCACTGTTAGGATTGCCCCAAAACCAAATCCTACAAATATCAATCTTTATTTTATTGTGGGTTTTATTCCATATAAATAGACTTATTATGGGTTTTGGTGTTTCCTTTTTTTTTTTAATTCTCACTGTCTCTCTGTTCGAGAGATTTTTAGATTTCACTTGTTAAGAACAGTAAAGTGACAACAGACTCCTACAGGTTTCTGTTTTAATCTCTATGAGATGGTCTCCTTTCTTAAAAACAGAGAAGATGAAACTTGGTGATACATAAATTGATTTGGATTAGATGTAATTGTTAAAATTTGTGTGTAAGTTGTAGCCTTTTGAATTTTTCATAAAATTTTTGTTTGTTTGAGAAAAAAATACACCTCAGCGAGACTTCATGAAGCAGTGAAACCTATAATTCTAATACAAGGCTAGCAAATATCCAAAATAATATCTGAGTAGGGAAGAGCAGAACTGCAGGGAAAGATGGCATCAAGAAGGAGCTTTGTGTTCTGCAACTTTCATTATGTCTAGCTAACCATTTAAACAGTACAAATTCAGAAACTTACTTTCCTTTCTGAGTTAACTGCCTCTATTTCTAACCCATTATAGGGTGTGTATAATTATTCAGTGAGCTGTTAGTTTTCTCACAGGGAGAGGTTCCTTTTCTTCTTTGTGTTGGAAACTATACACATTCATACAATGGGAAGGTAGTTATATCATGTGGGATTTGTTCAGTGGATGGAAAAAAAGAGCACAGTGCATTCATAACATGGGAATGGTATTTTAAGAGATTACTTTTAAATAATTTGGAGAAGAATTTAAACCCTAATGCCACAATGTTGTAAATACTATGACATGTCAATTTAATCTCACAGACCATGCGTGGGTATTAGCTGCATATGTATGGAAGTGCTTATAAAAATAAAAAATCTGATCTAGGGAATCCTCTGCGGTATTTTTCACTTGATATGTGTAGGGCAGTTTGGATTACTCTCTATACATAATTCAGAGTGCAAATAAAAGTCTGTGCTTTATTGGAAAGTACTAGAAAGCTCTGAAAGCCTTTCAAATGTTTTCCCTAGATCACTGAGTAATTTCTAAATTGCTTACCAGTTTGATATTGGTTGAATGTGTACACAGGTTCTCAATCTCTAGTGTCTGCTATTTCTAGCTCCTGAGTGGTTTTACCAAAGAATTTGCTGCAGCTGGTGGACATCACCCCATTGTGCAGTGTTGCTGACTCTGTGATGATGTTGTGTTTGCTGGAATATCCCAATCTCATGAATACTTTTCACCCAGGTCTGATTTTAGAGGTCATTATGATTTTTTTAAATAAATATGTTTTTTCTTTGTTCCAGTTCTGGTTTCCAGTCTGCTGGACTATGGCTATACTACAGGAAGTTGCAACATGACATGCCACAAAGATGCACGGTGTGAGGTTCAGGGTGGAACACAAGGCTGCTATTGCTCCCAAGGATACACAGGAAATGGCATTACCTTCTGTTATGGTAAACAGATTTTCCTTATATGCATTTCTGATATCTGTTTCCTTGAAAAAATTACTCAAGAACCAATTAACTCAATGACTAAATTCTGTAACAACACCTTATGCTAATACACTCTCAATGCCAAACATTAAGAACTTGGCAGTTTCCAAGAAATTATACAACTCAGCTTCATACAAAGATTCTCTCAGTTGTACATAAACTGTTTTCCAGCATTAGTCTTGGTGCATAGAGTCCTGTTCTACATAAACGCTGAAACATCATCTCTGGTTTAGCTTCAGCAATTTCCTTTATGACTTTGGACTTCTGAAGCTTGGGATTGGCACAACCACTATTTCACTATTCTCATAACTCATCCACACACACATAGCACTAGGCCACTCTTCTCAGCCTCTAATCATGATGAAAAAGAATATAGCTCCTGAGATACTCTGGAAAAATGAAGAGGTGTGTATACCATAGGGAAATGGTACATGTGAAGCCAATATTCTTTTTTTTTCACTACAGCTGCAAGCCAAGAAAATATGTTAGAAATCCTACATAGAGGTTGCTTCTGGATTCCTTTATGTTCTACCCAAAGAAAAGGCTATCTTCTCTGTCTTCAGTTTTGAGTCGTCCTCTACTATGTGTAGTTCTACTACTTATCCGCACTATTAAATGTAGCTATGCCCAACTGCAGGCAGGCAGAAATGCATATAAGTCATGCTAGTTTTTAGTACCCTGAGAAGTAGTTATGAATATTAACCAGCCATTTAGTCAGTTTTTGTGTTTCATGCATCTTGGTAAATTAAGCAATAACAGGTACATTAGTTTCATATAAGTGTAGACAAGCTGCCCACCTTTACTGTGGGTTTTTATGCCTCATTTACCATGATTTGCTTGGAAGTGTATTTGTTTTAGGAAAATTTACAATGCAAAGACTTTCTTTCTGACAAACCTTTTATAAACTGGGAATGTTTAGGGAGCAACATTGCTGTTTAAAATAATAAACAATGAAGAATCACAAAATTATAGAGTAGTTTGAGAGAGAACTCTGGAGGTCATGTGGTCTAGCTCTCACTCAAAGCAAGTACTACTTTGACAAGGCTTCTCAGGGCCTTGACCAAGTTTCAGTTATCTCCAAAGACGAAGATTACAGATCTCTCTGGGCACTCACTCAAGTGTTTGGCTACCACAATTTTATTTTTATTTTCCAATGTCTAGTTGGAGGTTTTCTTGCTCTATCTTGTAGTTGCCTCTCCTGTGCTCTTTCCACTTACTGCAGTTCTAAGAATAGTTCATCTTCTCTATAAACTCCATGACCGTTTATTAGGTAGCTGTAGAAGGCAGTACGATTTCCTCTTGATCTTCTCTTCTGTAACCTGAACAATCCCAGTTCTCTCAACCTGTTCTTTGCATCATCACGTGTTGTGCAGTCACTAAATATGTTACTTGAATACAATGCAAACCTTGCCATAAATGTAGGTTGGTCATTATTTGTGTATTGAGCTGGCCAAATTAAAATAAGAAGAAATGGCCTTCACCTCAATACTGTATCATTTTCCATTGTATTTGGACTAATTTAATTTTACTACTATGAGTAAGCTGCTTGACTTGAATGTTAACTGCATATTTGCAAAGTGCCTACACTTGTGAATAACACAGAGAAATAAGAAAACCAAGTGAATTTTTTTTTGCAGTAGTACCTGGAACAACTCAAACTAACACTTCCTGATGTAACTATGATCTTGTATCTACTGCATTGTCAGCAGTTTTCTAGAAATTTCTGATTATGAATCATCAACTAAATTTAAAATAAAGATAATTGTTGTCCTTCACTGATATTACTGACATTATTAAATCCATGCATTGTGCATGCCTTCTATGGTGTTATTAAAGGATAGTGTTACATAAGGATGGATTTATCTTACCTTACATGTTCTTTTTTTCTCATATGGTATCTTTTCCTTAATTTCATTTTTTCCCTTATTTTCTTAGGGAAATCTACATTCAAAATCATAAAAACGCTTATTGGTCATTTAAAGAAAAATTCAGTATGGTGAAACAGGTGTGTTTGTTAATTACAAAGCTTATGAATCAACTAATTGTTTATTAATAATTGTACTAAATGTTTGGAAACTCAATCTTTAAAACAAAATTTCCAATATCAGTCCAAGCATACCACTACTAGATTTATTTTTGGTGCTTTGCATTTCAGTGGCAATGCTTTGAAGCAAGCCTCAGTTCAGCAGATCAAATTTTTTTTCTGGTAAAATACCTCAACAACAACCAAAGTCACTTACCCTACAGCTATGTAGCAAAGCTTGTATCAGAACAGTATGGCTGTTGTCCCTGAAAGAAAGCCTACATTTATCTAGGGCAGTATGTTATACAGCGCATTATTAATACTGTGCAGCAGACCTCTATTAGCATAAACAAGTAACTTGAATTTTAATTTTAATTGGGTAGCCTCTAGAAAGGATGAGAAATATAGGCTGAACCCTATCATAAACACTTTAAAGTAATGAAAATGTAAAGCAAAGCTTCAGCCTTATTTAACGATGTATTAGATTTCACTGTTCTGTATGGAGAATGCTGCAGTTGTATCTGCTGTTCTACAGATAGCTACCCATTTTTCTTCAGTTAATAATCTTAGGCTTTTACAATGATAGTCCAGTCACCTTCAAAGGAGATCATCAATTATGTGCTAATACAGGCGTTTTCTAAAGAGTATTTATGGCTTGCTATGTTTACTTTTGCCCTTTTTGTTATTTACATAGGTTGCAAGAGTCATAATTACTTTCATCAATGTTAATAATTCTACACAGTGTAGAATCATCTTCACTGTAGGCAGCTAAACCACATAAGTGGTTGTTTAGAGGGTTTCTACTAAAAACAAGTAAAATTCTTTCTCCTTGTAAAAACGTTGAGCAAAAAAATTGCTAGTTTTCAGCATATACAGCTGAAAAAGTGTCCCCTTTTATTTATAGAGACATTCTCAAAGTATTTAAAAGGTTTTTTCTACTACTTCTCTTTTTTTTTGCTTGCTCATAACACCTCTTAACTACTTGTAAAAGTTATTTCTTTACTAGCTCTGTCTTTTCAATGTGATACACATTTTCCCTTGAGTTTACTGTGCTGGAAAAGGCAATAATGCCCTGTTACATTTATTTCCTAGCACCATTATTGATGAATCATGAATCACTGATGTCAGCATACCTCAGGAATGGGGTTTGTTAGTTTTTACTTTGCTCCCTTTGCCAGCTGGCTAAGTGACTGCAGAGAGCTCAAGATTATTGGATTTGTTGTGTATAGATAAAGACATATAGATATGAATTTAATTTCCTGGTGTCAAAGTCATGGCTTTTAAAATAATTATCCTCTTACAGTCTTTCCCACAAGATTTCAACCACTTTAAATTAGGTGATGTTTTGGACTTTCCAAAGGCATCCTTTGGACAGTGTAACAAAAAGTTAATCCTCTATCATTGTCTTCTCTAAGAATATGTGCAGGAATGCACATAGTCAGGAGAATAACTGATTGTAGGATCTGGCTTCTTCAATGCATTGGAATTATGACCTACATAGCAATGAATTCCTTCTGTACAACATCTTCCAGAAAGCGATAAATGAGTCACCTTGTCAAGCTTTACACCTCTGAGGTAGAAAATACCATCCCATTCTTCTTTTGTATTTATATTTCTTCTTTTATGCAATATAAGACAAGAGAATGGCCTCTGAAAACTGTTTCCTTTTTAGGGTTCAGTTTTGGGGCAGGTGTGTATTTTAAATGTAATTCATGAGGTTTTAACTTCATATTTTCATGTATCAAATTGAAGTTAAACAGCTAAAGCTCTTGGCAAAAAATAAAAATATATCCAAACAGTACTGATTTCTAGATACGTTAACTTCCTCTTGTGAGAAAATGCCATGGATTTTGTACTGATAAATAGCATATATTTGCCACTTTTGTAAAGTTATTTCTTCATGTGAAAAGTCAGCTGTATAAATTAGGTATTGCTCAATGTCCCAGCGTTCTTCCAAAACAACAACAAAATTAAAAGGAAACAAACAAAATTTCAGATCGTACATAAAACTTTAAAGAAGCTCATATTTTATTTTTAAAACAGAAGGAAGAATGAGTTGGCATCTTTGATGCTTTCCCAAGCAGCTCTGCTGTTTCAATACTGGCTGCTTCTTGATTGCTGACTGCCAATTTGCTGATTTGCTGGCACACTGCAGGAAATTAAAGTAAACAGTGTGATCACAGTGTTTACTTTAACTTTGTAAAATATGGAAGAAAAATGAAGCAATGTTGTTTGTTCCAGGAGGGTAGGCAGGCAAGCAGGAAAAGTCTGAACACAATATCCCTCCCAAGTAACCCTGAACAATTTTCCCTTGTAAATGCCACTTGCACACTATACTACAAAAATTAATCAGTTTCACTTGTAAAATACTTACAGATCTTCCAGAAATAGTGAGCAGAGACTTAGGCTATCGAGGCAACTTTTCACTAAAGAGGGACACTGACTCTCTTTCTGAAGTGCAATGCAGTAGGATTTATGATTTTCCAGAGGCAAAAAAATACATCAGTGCAAAGTGGTATTTTATATCAAAATACAGAATCCCTCTGAGAACGCAGAACAATTTATGTAAACGCAGCTGAATCAATTGAAAGCCTACTCCAAGTCTGAACGCAAACATATTTTCTTGTTTTACTGAGGGTCATACTACCAACTCTCTTCTTTTGGCAGTTCTTAAAGAGGCTTTCTTGTGAGATATCAGCTTTTTGCTCTAAGGTGATGTTAATGCGTCCCACCACTGACTTTTATTGCAATTTGTTTTGATTCAGCAGTGTCACCATTGCCATTCTACAGCATTCAATAGGTATATAATTTTAATGGAATTTTACCTTTCAAATTAACATGATCCTGTAAAACCACTGTATGTAATCACTGCATTCTACCCAGAAGTAGCAAATGATCTAATCCAAATGCTGGTTTACAAGTGGAGGTTTTTTTGTTACCAGCAGGCATACATCACAGGATGTCACTTCTGTGTTTACCAAATAGTCTGAAATCACTGATACGGAAGATCCAACCCACACGCTTCCTAAATTCATTTCACTACTATCAGTTACCACAAGCTATAAAAAGGCAAATTGCAGCTGCTCTAGCATAACACAGCAGGAGAGAGATATGCCTTAGCCAAACACAAACAACAGGGCTCAGCACAGCGGGTGATAGCTTGGAAACCTTGGGATATGCTACTCAGGAGCCAAAGCAGACTCCTAATTCCCAGCCTGTTTGACATTCTCCCCATAATCTCTGTGAATGTCTCTCACTTTTTCTTATCATTTATCCTTTCCTCCCTCCTCCTGCGTCTTCTAGTCTCTGTTATTTTACCTCCAAATTCTGTTGCATATTTTCCACAGTTTCAGGTTTGAGTGTGGTAATGCCAGAATACAGGCTGTGTGAAAGGGCAGAGGTCATCTTCAATTTCAGAATTCCTACTCTTGTGTTTAGGTGTCTGACTTTTTGGTGGTCCCAGGAAGTATTACGAGGACCCTTCCTGTTGCTTGCTTCTGTAGTTATTATACTTTTTATTAAGTCCATCCTTTCAGAATTCCTCTGCAGGAGGCAGTAACTTTTCTTCCTGTCCACATCTGCACTGGTCATAATGCAGTTGAGTGCTTTTCACCTTTTCCTGAAGACTGGCTGCTGAGCTTTGAGACGTTACACAGCCTATGCATCTCAGTCAGATACTCATCATTAAATTTGTTGGCAAGCAGTTTAGGAAACTGGAAAGCCTGGGAAAATTAGCCTGGAGGATTAGATATTACCTGTCCTGTGTATAAAAGTCTACTTGCCTGGGAACAGATAATGTGCAAGTTAACATAGCAAGTTCCTGGCCATTGGAGTCCTGTAGCGTTGGTGGTTCTTCTTGTGGAACTTTTATCTATGTGTGGTTTCTGTCCTTCCTCTGCAAGATGTTATACTTCTGTGTGCATTTGAGAATAGTTTGGTGGCTGTGATGTATGTAGATGGCTGGAGACTAATTACAGTTGTATAGCTGCCTTTCAGTTGCAAAGAACTGAGATATGTTTATGTTCCAGAAAACAGCCATTCTCTTTAACATACTCAAGTGTTAATCAAACAGTATTTATAGAGTTGACTTTACTTTTCATAAGTAAGCAAACTTTCTTACTGTAACAAGACACTACTGAAAGTATCTTTTAGTTGAAGCCTTTAAGACTGGATCAGGAGTTTGAAAAGACAGAGGCTATGCATAATACCATCAGTCAGATGGAAAGCAGTGTAATATACTGGAAGTAATAAAATGATCTTGCTGATTAAGGGACAGAGGAGGCTGTCCTACTCCAGTTGTCTTACCTCCAGAAAATGGCTGTCCATAAAAATTGATCTTGAAAACAGTTTATGCATTCAAAGCAACAAATCCAGCTAGCCAATGTGCACGAAAAAATACCTCCCATTTTTTCACTTAATGAGATAGAGAGGAACCTTCCAAGGGACCTACCTTCCTACTGTCAGAAAATACAGCTTGCCTGGGAGCAAACTATAGAGGTCTATAGAGCCCAGTATAATCATTTATAAGAGACTGACCCTGACTTTAATAAGCCTTGGACCAAGTCCATGATAGACAGAATCATAACGTTCACAGGTTTTAGCATACACATACACACACGCACACATACACACACAAAGTAGAAAAAAAACTTCAATCTTTTTTCCGTGGTTTTTGTTTACATTTTCTTGAAATGGTACTGTAAGTATGATGAAAATACAATAATGGATTTTTTGAAGGGGCTAGGAAGAAACTGAACTTCTTCTCGTTACATCTTTAATCATATACAGTTTCTCTTTTAAATTGGACCCATTTGCATCTCAAGAGGTTTTAAGGTATGTGTACATTATGTGGTAGAAAAAGAGTTAGTTATCTCTCTCAAAAATGTACCCAAACTTTCAAGTTGATTAGCTGCACACAGGTAGTTTCTTATTTGTTTAATTCAAAATGTGTTTTAACCCTTGCCAAATAACACTAACTTGCTTTATTGAGAGAATACTCTTTTCATCCTGTTTTATGGCCCTAGAAATCAATTGATATTTTACATGTTTAGAGGATGTAGGAAAATTCATTTAAAGAGCTTTAAACTTATTGTCTCAAAGTGTGCTTGCTATGTGCCTACCAGAGACACGATTGACTTCCTGTTTCTCTCACATTTAAAGTAGTCCCAAAAGGTCCAGCACTAACAATGCATTCTTCTAATTTCCTGATGTAAAGGTAAAGGGACAGAAGATATTTCCAGAACTTGTGTATACTCATATACAAATGTACACAAGGGAATCTATTTCTGTAAATGTATGTGAATAAAAAGCAAGCACTATAGCCCAGTACAGCTATCAGATTCTGCATCTGCCTTTGGGGCTGTGAAGTTAGCATGAGTGTCCTAACAAAGTATCATAAGGAATTACACACCTGACAGAGAATGATGTTATCTCTGTGTAACTATATTGATTCCCATACAATATCCCACCAATATAGCATACTTATTTGTCTCCATTCAATAAATCATAGAGTTTAATTCCAGAAAAGTGTTCTCTATAAGACTGTTGTTTTCCCCGCCTCTTCCAGCATAAACTGGCCAAGAGTGGTGAAGTTGTCTGTAACCTCATTTGAAATGTGTAATTTATCTAGGATGATATGCTGGTGCACAATTTTTCTGTATAGGACTGTGAAAAATTGTCATCTGAGCTGCTGGCAGACAGAATATCAAACTCAACTCAATCCCGTATATATAAAAGATTTTAAGAAGGTAATTGACACTTTGGGCCTCTATTTGCCAAAGAAAGAGATAATGACATTCTCCAAGAAGATTAGAATCTAACCAAACACTGTGCTCAAATATGGAGCACAAAGGCAGGTGATGTTTGTAAAAATGCTTCCTGGCTGCAAGAGGAGGAGGGGGCTGAAGGACTGCAATTTCGCAGTGTATATTTTTTAGGTACACAGATTTAATTTAGAGATTATGGCTTGAAAATGAAATTTACAGTATGTGTGTTTTTGGGTGATAAGAAATTGATTTTTTGACCTTGGTACACACTAATTGAAATATCTGGCACTGTGTTTTGCTAAGGTTAAAGGAAACCATATACGCCTGGAACCATATTCTTCTTTCACCTTGAACTGTGCAGTTAATCACAACCATAATCACTGGCAGGAAGGAACTGCCGTTTAGCTGTTCTATGAGGAAGCTGAATAATCTCTGTTCATTGTCTAATGGATAGGTTGTTGTGTGATTACTTCAGGCGAGGTTTAAGAGATTCATGATAACTTCAAAACGGAGACTTCTGATGGCATTGCCATTTAGTGAGGGGCCAGAGCTTCACCCAGAGCAGGGCAGAGTGCAGCACAGCAGGCAGCTCTGCATCGCTTCTTCTTGGGGCTGCTCACTAAGCCTGCAACAGCTCTGTCCTGTGCCTTCTGCAAGGAGGTGATTCAGGGAGCAGGCCCTCTGATCATGCTCTTCTCCACACTGAGTCCAGTGGTGGAGAGGAGAGAGCAGCCCATGGTCTGCTCTGTCATTGGACTGGTAGTTCTCAGTATCCTCTACTTTGAAAGGCCTTTTTGTAGCATTAATAGCTCTGCTTTATTTAGTGGAGTTTCTGTCTGAGTTTCTTAGATTTGTACTACTGTGACAGTCTAGAGTTGTCTATAAAGCAGTGTGGCAGGGTGTCCCATTATTTTGCTTATTACTTAATGTTACACATTTGTTAGGTTGGCACAGGATCATGTTTTTCAAAAAGGAAAATGAAAGCTCCTGAAAAGCCTTGACAATAAATGGTTATTTGTTCAGAAACAGCCGAGTCCAATCTTTGTTTATGTTAGCAGGCTTCATGTAATGGTGCTGCAATAAAGAAAAATAGCTCTTCAGGATATGTATTGGCTTTTATGTTTTATTTGTAATGAAAGCTATGCACATAGGCAGCAATCTACATAAGTTACATTGAGGGAGAACATAAGCATAGATGGTGACTTGCATGTTTATATATTTAATATTTATTTGTGGCAAAACATCTGAATCTCAATTTTAAAGAATGTGAAATCAGGCTGAAGTACTGCAGTTTTCATTCCTAGGGAGTTACTGAAGGAAGACCAAGAGAAAAGGTGAGTTCACTACCCACTGGGAGCCTGCTGCTTCCCTCCTGCCCCACCTGTGCAGAGGAGCTGGAGGTCATAATCACTGCCTCATCTTCTATTTGATCCCATGTTAGCAGAAAGTCCATGGGCTCTGGAGGTTATTATACTGTGATCCTCACTGGTCTCCTAATGTAATAATGGTTTTGGGTTATTCCCAAAGTTCAGCTTTGGGACAGTCTCTGTCCCAAAGACACAGCTTGTGTCAGGCCAGTACAGTAGTTAGTGCTGCAGCTATAGCCACATTGCGCAACGAATTTCATCACAGATCTCTGTCACTTCAGAGGACGTGAACAACTGCTGGAGAAATTCCCCAGTGCAGTTCAGGTACATCGACGTGAGCTGAAAGAAGTTAAGTTAAGCTCTGCAGGCCTAAACAGGAGGTCTGAGCTGCTCAAACTTTGCATTAGTTCTTTGTGGCAATGGGAAAGGAATAGGTGGAAAGTCATGTTACAATGGAGGCTTTGCCTTACTTTGTCTTGAATAAATCATTTTGGTGGGTAGCACTGATCCTGAGGAAGTTCAGCCTTTTCAAAATCAGCTTGCAAGAAGTTCAGAAGGGAGATCAGTGGAAGCTGGAAGTACACAGGTGAACAGTTCAGGCCCTTTGTACCTATCCAAAATGTTTCATTATTCAGAGCTATGATGAAGCATGCATCAATTCATAAATATGACCCACTGTGCAATGTAAAAATGTCAATATTTCTGTCGCATTGTGTAAGGGATATCTGATGCATACAGAAAGAATTTCATCTCCTTAACAACCGCAGAGAAAATAGGAAAGGCAAATAGCCTTCAAAAGTGTATTGACTTGAAAGCATAGCTAGAGAGAAGTTTCTAAAACCTAATATAGCTTTTCAGGTGGGCTAAGCAAAATAGGAATAACACTGGATAGCAGTTGTAAATTATGCTGAACTATGATTTGGCTGCTTTTTTAGGGTTGTGACATACATTACAATGTGCCCTATTGTGGTGTGTTGGTTCCACCAAGCTTTCACCATATTCAGCTCTGTGGTTAAAATCAAGGAACTTCTAAGCAAAGCTGTCTTTAGAAGGTGAGGTCACTTTAGGCTTGCATCACACAATACCACCATTCTCATAGGAGCAGCTCTATGTATACTGGGACACAGCAGTGTTGGGCTTAGTTTGTATCATTTTGCATACGAGGACTGAGAATTAGACAGATGTCAAAGGGGAAGCTGAATATTTACACAGCTGTGGACTGTAAAGAGAAAAACTGTTAACCAAACTTTTTGTACCTCCTCTTGAATAAACAGGTAGTATGCTAATGCTGCTAAATGCTTCTTCTTGGAGGGGAGGGAGGTGCTAAAAGGCCTCTGGACTGTGTTCTCTGTTCCCAGAGAAAGGTTTTTTAGAGGTTTTATTAGCTGTAAAGTACTCTTGAATTATTATTGGAGTTTTGGCCTTAGATTGATCTACATTTGGAAAACTTATAACCTTATGATGGCACATTGCCCCCATTATGCAGACAGCAGCATTCACGCTGGAGCTCAATATCCAAACTAGTGATGGGTCTGTGCTTCAGTATGGATATATGGTTTTGAGTGCTGCAACAAAAATTCAACTGCAGGGTATTACTACTTCTGCTGGCAGTGTGGTAAAAATAGCGTCTTGATATACCTGCTGCTTCTATTCTCATTGCAGCAAGTAATGGCAGGAGCACAGATGAGCACAGTAACAGATTTTGTTGTACTTTTCTGCAAAAGAGATGATGCTGATGACTTTCCTGCAGTTGACTTCTGTGAGCTACAGTGGCTGTAGGACACAAAATCTCAGTTGGGGATAGATTTTTCCAAGGAAATGTTTGTTGAGAATTTTTGAGCTGTCTGGCTCTGTCTTAGGTGCCTAAAGGAGGACTGAGTTGTTTCAAAAGAATAATCTCAGTAGTTGATGCTGAGTAATTGAAAATCTGCTCATGAAATGCCTTTTTTTTTCCTATCATCTGTTGGCAGCTGGAGCTTTTGATTGGCTTACATTATTTTTAACTGCAAAGATCCTTTAATTAGGGAGGGGAACTATGTGAATGAGTTGGAGCTGCTGGTGGTAGTAGCTCCTTGCCATTGGAGATTCGGTAATTAAATAAGTAGATAATATCCTCCTTATTGAAGAGATTTAGAAAATCATAAGGAATTTGCATTATTACAGCGCCTAACATCAGCAAATGGAGGAAAAAAAACCATAATGGCAGTTTTCATTAGCTGCAATGCAAGTGGAGGGATCTTTCTCTGAACAGCCAAACACTAAACAATTCCTAAATCCCTCCTTATTACTTATTTTTCTTTTTTGGTGGTTAAAAAACCCATAAAGCAGAAATTGAAGACTGGCGATTAAAATACTTGCTGACAGCTTCATTCAAAACATCCTTTCAAATACTGCTATCGCATCATGATTCATCTGCTATTCTGATATAGCTGCTTTAACAGCAAGTACCTTCCTTCATGGTTAGGGCCTATCTCTTTTCATTGGAAAATTCCTCCTTTAGACACTTTATTGAATCCTTGCTGTAAACACATCTTTCTCTGGTGTTACACTGTTTGGACTACAGAAAACTTGTAAGTTCCCCCCACCCTCCCAAAGAAAGCACTGTAATAGTTCATTGGGGATAAGAAAGGAAATGGTCCTGGCAAAAGAAACACCTTTTTTTACCTTCTCACTGGAAAGATCTAAATGCAAATGTTGTGTGCCATTAGAACAAATCAGGATTGCTGGCTCGGTGCAATGACTACGCATCACTCTGTAAATAGCACATTGCCATACTGAGCTGGCACACAGTCCCAGTGCTGTAGGCAGTTCTGTGCACTGACTCTCTCAGGGCCAGGTCTTCTCCTGGCATACAGCAGCACAGCTCAGTAGATGACAACAGAGTTAGTCAGTTCCCACCAGCTGAAGACTGAACCCAGGAACATCCCAGAGATTAAGTGGTCCCCAGTGAAGCAGGGTGAATTTAACTCTCTGAGCTTGAAGTTGGAATTATTTACAGTCACTTTAACAGGACAACAGCTGCTCTTTACCTAAAGATGTGCCAATAGTACTGAAAGAATTTGGATCTAAATTGCAGATGGATAGATTTCAATTTGATTTGAGTAGCTGGACTGCATGATGCTGTACTGTAAATTCTCACAGTCAAAGCTTGAGAGAAAAATGATTAATTTGGAAGCTGATACTCTGAAAGACTTTTATGAAGCAATATATTTTCATAGCAGACACAGATCAATTTAAAAGTAGTAATCAAGGGCCATGTACTATGTGTTCACAGAAAGAAAATGTGGAGAATTCAGCCAGAGCTGGACACTTAACATTCAGACTAGTGCTGAGGATATTGCCACTTTGGAAAAAAGTATTGTACAGAATTAAAGTATTGCAAATTTCTGAGATAATCACAATGCTATGCAGATATAAGACGTTGCCAGAACACCGCTAGAGTCAAGCACAACATAACTTTTCTAAGCAAATTTGGGTTTATCTTCTGTACAAATTTTGGTGGAAAGAAAAGACTGCAAATATTCACAGAAAAAAAAAAAAAGTTGAAATCTTGAGACAAAATAGAAACTTATAATTGGAGAATGTAGTAGAATTTAGTATCTTTCATAGCCATTCTCTAAATTCAAAGTAACTACACCGCTTTTCATTAAATAAGACTCAGGTTCAGTGGTTTTTCCCTTGCTAGTCCTAAAAATTTTATGAGATGCAACATTCCCTTCAAGAATAATGCATCCACACAGAAGTGTTTTATGTCATGCAAATGACAGCATTGTACAAAACCAAAATTTATATTTACTTGGATAATGCTACAACCAAAATCCTTCCAGATATTTTTAACCTTTCTCCTTAGTAGTAGTCTCTTTGGAAATACATTTACGAAAGCATAGTAGCCGCAGGCAGCAATAGATTGTTTCAGAAGGCTGAATTATTTCATCTTTCACAGCAGTCATTGACCTATGCCATGCTAAGTGCCTGAAATCAGATCTTCATGCATTCAGTGTTCATACTTGGATCTGGCTTTGGTTTTGACACTCTGGCTGAAGTTGTCCTACGTTATAACTTCAAGCAACCTGAAGGCATCTCTGTGTGAATCGCAAACACTGGATTGCTCTTTCTCCAGTATTCCATATTAGTCTTTACCAGCCAGGGAGGAAGGTGAAGAACAACAAAATTCTTAATGAATGGCTTTATTTTAGCTAAGATTAAAAGGTTGTCTGTGAGAGTGACATTGATATGATATCCTCCTCAGTACCATTTGAACTTAGTTGACTTTCACCAAATCAGACAAACAAAAAATGTTAAGTTGAAAGTTTACTGTAAATATCCCCCTTTGAAAAGTTACACTGTAAATTCACAGTGAAGAAGCTTTATGAAAGAGTTATTTTACTTCAGATTGAGTCAAGGGAAAATGTGACCTTAAGCTTGCATTTCCCTAGCCACCAAAGTCAGTAATTTCAAGATGTAAAATAGTAGGAAGCCAGGTCTTAACATTTTAAGGTAATATTCAGTATTCAAAAGTATTCAGAAATATGGAAGTGTTCAGAAATATTTTTATGTGAGATGTTCTTATCTATTTAATTTGATTTACTTTTGAGTAACATATCTTATCTTAGGAAGAAAAAATTTATTTTGTCAGAAAAGCCTGGTTAGACATTGTCTATTTAGATTTTTCTACTCCCTTGGCTATAATGTTCTAGTGAGAGATTCTTTATAAGAACATAAGCATATAAAGACCATATTGCCTATGTGTGTTTAAAAGGTATTCCTTTAGTCTATTTAACAGATCCAAAGCCTTAATTCATAAAACTTAGATCCATATCTATTTATTCACATAAATGAGTTCTATAAATGCATAAGAAGGAAATAAAGTATTCTGCACATAGTCTCGCTAAAATAGCTAAAAACAATGAACTACTTTCATGGGTTTTTCCATTGCACATAGAGCATAGTGTTTGAAGAAAAAATCTTCTTTTTCAATTCTGTAACGTGGAATCTATTTAGTCAGGTGATGTGAGTAGCTAGAGAATCTGGGGGAAAAGAGTTGCTTGTGGAGAGTGAAAACCCTTAAAAAGCTTATCACCTCTGCTAGTTTTACTAGTTCTATTCACTTCATGTTAATAGTGTAAGTAAACAAGGTATACAAAAAATGGCAAGACTTTTACTACTGATTTTTCCTTGGTAAAGCAACATAATATACTGATGTAAAAACAGATGACTTTGTGCTACGTGCACATTGTTATCTGTTGCTCTATAGCACTCAACCAGACAAAATCTAAAGAACTTCCAAATGTTGAAACTTACTGAGGCTTGAAAATGAGAGTGAAGTCTTTTCTGACTTGTTTTGGAAAAATGTTATAATCAGTAAGCATCTCCTAGCTGTTTTTGTTGTTACTTCTCCAGCCTTTGATAGACCAGATGTAAACTACTTCTGGCTGGTTTGTCAGTGGGCACCCATTATTGTCAGTTGGGACATAAAACCCTCCCTCACAGATTTGTGTAGGTAAATCTGGTCACAGACTCTTCTCATTCCTATCCTCTCTGCCTTCTCTCTTTATAATATCTCTGTCCTGAGTCATGTTAACAAAATCTAGTAATTTAGTATCATCTGTGAATTTAATTCTCAGGCTGTTCATCTCTTTTTCCAGAGCATTAATAAACATGTAAAATAAAACTGGGCTTAACACCAATTCCTGTGGCAACCCAACTGGATACCTCTTCACAGCTCAGTGCAGTGCTGTTTGTCATGACTCATTATCCTTTGTTTACATTATTTCAGCCAGTTTTCAATCCACATGACAGTGCCTTTATCCAAGACATTATAAATTATTTTTCTAATAAGATTTTGTGAGCCACTGTGTCTAATATTATAGCCCAGAAATATTGCCACTCTGTTTCCTCTGTACACTAACCCAGCAAACAGTGAAAGAGCAATTATATTTTTCTGGCATGATCTGTTCTTTGAAAATATAAACTTTTTATTGGTCATGGTTCCCCTGTTCTTCCAGATGATTTTTAGACTTGTAATATTTATTCAATTATGTTAGAGGAGATTGATAGCAATCATACCAGAAGATATCTGCAGGTTCACTCTCCCTCCCTTTCCTCTTTTCTTTAAAGCCTTTCAGAAACAGCTGAGATTCTTTAAAGCCTTTCAGAAACAGCTGAGGATTTTAAGGCAAAAGGGGCAACATATCTCAAAAGTATGTCCTTCAGCAATGAGGAGTCACACATGACAAGTATTGCCAGGAAGGGTGTCCTAGAGATGGAAGCAGCTATAATCAAGGGAGAAGAGGATTGCTATGAAGATTTGAAGAGATGAAAGGAGCAGGGAATGTGAGAGACATTCTCAAAATTGGGAGCAGGGGTGATGGGAGTGATTCTCTAGCAAAGGATCCCTATTCTGTCGTTCTGGCTCTGACTTTCCTGTTGCTTGTCAAATCAAGGGCCATGCTTTTCCTATAATCCTTATGATGCTGTTTTCATGCCACTTGGGGCTTTGGAAAACAATTAAAAAACAACTCAGTCCTTCCATGCATTTTGGATTAGATGACCTTTTAAGGGTCCCTTCCAACTTAAAGAATTCTATGATTCTGTGAATCGATGAAGGCATTTTGGATGTGTACTGTGCAGTTTGTATCTGCAGTCCATCTCTTCTCATGCCATCAAGACCACGTGGAATACTGGGGACAGTAGCTTTTGCCCTCATAACCATGTATTTGGGGCTTGAAATACATGGACAGACCTTGCACTGTCTTTACCAAGAGCTGTTCTTTCCTGGGAACAGCAGGATCACACTAAGGATCAAATCCTCTTTGTGGAAGGATTACACTTCCTGCCAAATATGTGACATGGTTCAGTTTCAAGCACATACAGAATAAATCTCTGACAAGACAGACATTTAACAGTGGCTTAGTATCCAGGACTGTCATGGAAGACAGCTCTCAGCATCAGATCTAGTAAGATCTTCTGGTCAATGATTGCATGATCTTGGGATCCTGCCACGTAAAAAAAAAAAAATTGGTAGAAATGGTGTCTAATGAAGTTTTAGTAAAAATGTATATGTACTGCACTAGTGTGGATTAGTACAGCTAAATTATATGTGGAGATGATACCTGAGAAGCCATTCTTAAAAAAACAAGTTTTCCTTTCTGCCAGCTCTTGTTACTATTCTTCAACCCTTCCCTGTCTTTCTGTCACTTCTTGGACTTTAAAATTCATTCATCAAAGGGATAAGAGGTTTTGTTTTATATATCACTAAAGATTAACCCATGAAAACAATGTTACTAAAAATATGTGATGGCTGATCTATAAGATGTATGTGGACATTTTGTAGATATAACAAAATTTTCAGTCCAACTCCTGGAAGCAAAAAACATAAACTCACTCAGGAGATTCCTGTTTCTTACAGTGCTGAATGCTATATGCTCTGAGAAAAGAGAAAGCCAAACTTCCTGTGCTGGGGACAGTCAGAGACGCAGATGCAGTCACTTCCACCCTGGAAACTAAGTGCCAAGGAGGTTAATATTCTTTCAGAATGCTTACTTAGGAAAGTATGGGTAATAATTTCTCTTTGTACAGCTTTGCAAAAACAAAAGTTAAGAAAAAAAAAAGAAAAAACACAAAAACACATGATTAGAAAGTTTCAAACCAGATATGACAGCCTTAATGTTTTTGCATTATCTTCCTGCTCTGGAATTAAAGAATATTTATAGAGGGCTAACTTGGGCTGTATCAGCATGGCTATATGATCCCAGAATCCAACCCATCCTTCAAGATTGTGCCGTCTGGAATAATGCTCTCATGAATAAAATAATGCATGATAAAGTGTTGTTTATGATTTCTTTTCTCAGCAGATTAGCCATGTACATCTTGTAACACAGGCTGGCTCTGTGGAATATCAAGCATGGCAAGAGACCTGCTAGAAAATGAATTACATTATCCAGCCAAAGCAATATCAGAAATGTCTCAGTCTACACTATCTTAATGTTGATTTAAAATCATATATTCATATTACCTTTTTATGTTTAGTAAAGCAATGTGATGGAGCCTTTCTTTTGCCAAAGTTATATTATCCCATTTCTCTGAGTTAGATAAACTGTAATGTGTCTGCTTTACAGATGGGTAAACTTAGCATAAAGAGAGGGAAGCCATTGTTTTCAGTCAAGAATGCCTAACCATAAGCACTTTCATCTATATTGGCCATCCATAGTGGCAATGGCTCTGCAAATGAGCCTCATTCCATTCATTTCTATGACAGATTATTTTACTTTAAACAATTCTTGGATAAAATACTTTAGGCATCCTGAGGGTAGGAACCTGAAATCAAGACTCCCACACAAAGATGCTTCCTGCCCAGTTGAAGGAATGTACTCATGGGCTCAGGGTGATTCAATTGCCTGTTGCCCGGTGGAGTTGTTTCAGCAGGAGGGATGGGTTGCACTTCTGCATGGAGAGAGGCAATTGGACACTTTTTCAGGACCAGAGGACAGCAGGTTAGTTTAGGACTGCCTTAAACATGCTAAAATTGTTTGTGAAAGGACATTGCTACCACCTCTTTCTCCTTTTTTTCTTGTCTTTTAATAAAATAGCTGCAGCTGAGCTGAGTACAGAGCAGCTTCCCATCGGCATGTTAGACATACTATGACTAGGCACTGTCTCAGATTATCTCTGGCAGAGCCAAGACTGTCCTAAGCTTTCGCCAAAGTCCTAATTTTGGTGCCAAAATCCGTTTGTTGAATTGGGACTAAGGACGTGGTCACAAAGCAAGGCACTAAATGAGTATCCTCATCAGTAGCCAGTTTTTTCCAGCCTGCATTTTAATAAACATTGTATAAATTATAGTATAGGATAAATTATAGGTATATAAATTACAACTTGTAGCATGGGATATTGGACCTGCTGTGGGTTTTAGCCTACATACTATGCAATAGCCAACATACTGTTTCTATCATTTTAATAACCTTTACAGAGCAGGTGGCTGTTGCATTTAATACAGCTATCATTTTTCTTTCCTCATGGGATTTGCTGTGATGACAGTTCCATCATTTCATTTTGGGTATTTAAGGCTATTAGGAAGCATTTTTAAGCAATTATCTAGAATAGGTATTTTCAAGCATGCTTAAAGCATACAGAGAGTCACTCCCTTTCACACTGCATATTTCTTAATAGTTATACAACATGCTTTATGTTAATCTGTGGCAAAACTATGGAAAAGATCACCAGCTGTGATAAACTATCTAATTTAGCTAGATGGAGTTATGCCCTTATATCCCAGATGAGGATAAAGCCCAACATTTTGCAATTGCAAAGATTTCAAAGATGTGAAACATTTCTAGGATTATTGCAATATATATTTTGCATTTCAAAGATAAAATACAGAAACCAATATTTCATCAAACCATTTAATTTTCTTCCAAGCTTGAAGTAAATTGACAAGAGATCAGCAATTGGCAAGAGAACAAATGAAACATATTGAAAGAGCCAATTTGCTAGTATCGAGGGAGGCAGATGTGTCAGTTTTACATCTGCCAAAGCATAGCCCTTGTTGCTGGTTTTTCCCCTCCTTCTTTTAAAACATATTTCATTAGTTAAAGGTTTAATTGTTAGATAATTCAGTAATCCTTTATAAATGACCAAGGTGTCGTCTGTTCATTAAGAAGCCCCTTTCATCACTGCGCTGTGATTCTGGCAATTGCAGTTTGTTTGTGAAAGTTCTGCTTTTTTTTCCCCAAACTCGTCACACCTGACTCACACCAGATTTCAATTGCAGCTGAGTAGCTTCCTGGGCCCCAATACTCTAGATGCCAATTTACTGCATCTTTCTTGAACTAGCTATTAAAAGGGAAGGAAGCAGAAATAGGACTGACTTTTCTACTGACAGCCTGCTTTGAGATATAGGCAGAATGAAAAACAGACTTTTTTTTTCTTCTAAATTTAGACAAAGGTAAGTGCTTCTATGTTTCATCACCAGCAGGGTGAATATGCATATAGTAATTTTCTCCTGAGAAGCAGGTAGGTAGAAGTGAGCTCAGTCCATCCAGTATAAAAGCTGTAAGTTGTTATAAGGTGTTGTAGCAGCAGTAGTTTAAGAGAACAGATGTAGATAATGAAATGAGTAGTTCTGTGTTCTTAGCTTTCCTAGTTAGTATTTGCTGGTTTCTGTTCTTTGTTAGTTTACTATGTGATATTCTTATGAGGAGGATTTAAAACTGCATTAGTGAAATGAGGTGGCACAGCTATGTAACCCTTGATATTTTATTAACTTTCAAGAATGTAATGTATCCAGGATGCGTAAGCAAACTGCAGAACCAGAGAACTTGATATGACAAATGGTGGTACTACTTGATTGACAGAGACTTTGTTGTTGTGGGTTGTCTTTGTGAATTGGTTTTCATGTATGCATGCACACTGTAGATCAGAAAACCAGAAACAATTAAAAAAAAAAAAAACTTTTTTTTTAAGTTAAAAAAGAAGAAAATAGATTTTCTCTGTTGCTAGGTACTTGGTGAATGTCATATGTTTTGCTTATTTTTTTCCCTATCTTTTATAACATTTGAGTATTAATGTAGTTAATGTGACTTCAGGTGTTAAAGCTTTAAGGACAAAAATACAATAGTTATTGCAGAGATGCCTATCATTTTCTGATGACATTAACAAAGCACTGAACACTTTAGCCTTGAGATGCCCATTTATGCTTGAAGACAACAATTCTTCTCAAAATAGACTATCATAGCCTTCTATTGGTCACAGTTTTTATCTTCCATGCTAGACAGGGATTATTTCTTACTTTATTTTTAGGGAATGTTTTGGTCTTCCCGAGAGAGGTGCATTACTCTTTTACTGCAAAGTAACATCTGTTGACTGTGCCATGGTTCCTCTAGACCATCTCCTAGTACTCAGCAATGAGAACAGCAAGGTGGGGCTTAGGAATGAGCACGATTCAATGAATCATGAAAGAATGAGTGCATGAATGAAGTGTGTAATTTCTCCAGGGTGTTAAGAGTTTTCAAGGTTAAATTTCCTAGTCACCTGAATCCTTCCTCCCTCTGCTTCTAGCTCTGCCTTCCCAACTATGTAACGTATTGTTATGCAGTCCTTCATTCAAAGGGAAAACAATCTGGAGAGCAGAGGAAGTTTCAGCTTGCTTTATTTCTTAGGATTCATTATTTGATTTACACTCTACCCAAACAAGATGAAGGTGCCAAATGAGTTTGTATTGCTACAGAAGCCCTTGTGCCCTTTAGGATTTTGAATTTGTTTTGTTTAAATCAAAACAGACAAGAAAGGATTTTGTAGATGGGGAACTGAGAAATAGGTAGGTTAAGTGATTGCTCAGGTTTCCAGTCTGTAGTGAAGTTAATAACTGAACATGAAACCTGCAGATCTACCAAGGTTGTCTCTGCAATCTAGCTCACAAGCTCTGCTTGTGGATGTTCCTTCAGGAGTGTGGAAGGAGGTGGAAAGCCAGGAAAGGCAACCCTTCTGTAAATGAAGGAGGAGAATGAACAACACGGAGCTGGAAAAAGTATGGCAGAAGCTACTTTTTTTTTTTCTTTGATCTGTGTATTAGTGGTGTACGGGGTGGGTGGGTGTGATCATTATGCACCTATCAAAATACCTTGTGGTTTTCCTGAGGTAAATATAGAATTACAGAGGTCAACAATCAGAGGAGCTTGTACTTGCCAGCATATTCATACTTGCTTATTTTGCCCTTTGTTATTGGGCTAGCCACCAAAGATGAGATTTCCAGTTGGCAATTGGCTCTTAATTGTGCTGTTCCCACTATCACCCCCATATCAACTCTCAGTAGAAACTGGTGTGCTAGAGCATTGCTGAGATAAAAAGTATGGATGATATCTGCCATGCAGTTCACTGCAGAGGCCAAAGCTCTTCCTCGTGCTTAATATAGACAGGAGGCATTCAGTAGCAGTTGGCAAATGTTATTATTAAATTGTGTCTACAGCACTTAATATTATTATTGTCCAGATGATAGAACAGTGAGATAAGTTCAGTGTTGACAAGCAGACTTATCCACCTTCAGAGTTTGGCTACCAGACTTGCTGGTTTGGAATTCAAGAAAAATCTACCCTGTCAGAAAGGATTTAGAAAATTAAATGAGTTTGCAGATTGCTCTGCACGACAGGTTTTTTGTCTGCCTTCCAGGTCTGTATGATCTAGCCAAGCATGTGGAAGTAAGATACATATTTCTGAGTGCCATAGGAGTTTTTGTTACTGTGGAGAAGTGTTAAATATAAGCAGTAACACTAAATAGTTATTTTAATCTATTAAATATTTTGTGGATTAATAATAGTGTATGTGAAGGCTGGAGGACTGGGATAGCTGAAATCATTTTGGGGTGGCTTCTCAGTTGGCTATCTGCTCAGGAAATTAACTCTAATCTTTTTATCCTCAAGGAAGCAAATGTAGACAAGAGAGATGACTCCACAATTATGTACTGACTAGAAATAACTGCAACAGAAAGTCTGTTTGCTTCTCTTATCTCTTACTGAGAAAGTGCAATTAGTACACTACTGTATCTGCTAGATGTTTGTAGGCAGTGTTGCTGTGAAGGAACACAAGCTGCCACTGCAGCTCTTTTTAAACACACAGTAGAAACAGACAACTCTGCTATGGTGACAGAAAACATCAAAGCAACAAAACACAGTATTTTATCTGATGGGGGTAACAATATCTCAGCTAATAAAATGGCTGTCATTCTTGCCCATTGTATAGATAAGGAAGCTGAGGACATTTGGATACTCTTTGTTGGCATGCCAAGTTGCAATTATCCTATGACAGAGCCCTTCTGGGCTATGATTGATGAAACATTTTCAGGGGGAAAATGCTTCAATAAGTGAATTTCACTGGGTTTCATGATGACATTGCTTGCACAATGGTTGGCAAAAAACAAAAAACGTTTTAAGCAGAACTCAGACCTAGGAAAACATGGCCTCATTTAATCTGCTAGGGATGTCCTTGCCATGTTTGCTTATTTGTATTGTATGTTGGATGTAAACAGCTCTAATTTTGAAGTTCTTGTGTTGACCTTTTCTGGCACTGAGATCAAAGAACTTTCTGCAATAAAGATGAGAAGACTTTAAAGACTTCAGTGGTGTGCCAGAGTAGGGTATGTTTAAACAAAAAAATAACAGTGCAGCCTTTGGCTGAAACAGGCACTGAATTAAGTTCTAAAGAAAGTCATTGCTCCTCAAGAAAACCATCATTATCTTGCAGTTTGGCCTAAAAGTGGGCCAGAGTTGAAAACAATTTTTTTCCTTCTTTCCTGGGCCTTATCTCACAGACTGATACTGCTAGTTGTTTCTATCATATGTAATATAGATGTCACCAGTCAAGAGGACAGGCGTGCTCTTTCCTTTATTCAAATTCCTAGGTGAATGTGAGGTCTGGTGATGCCTATCTCTGAACAATAGCCTGTAAAATAGATTTTCCAAAGCATGGCATTATACTTTTTGTGATGCTGTTCTGCGGTCTTATCACTGATGTGCCCTTTTCCCTAGCTCCAGCTGTCCCTTATCCCATATCTTTCAGTGGGCCTCTAGAAGAGGTCCTGGAGGCTGACTTTGCAATACCTTATTTGGAACCAAGGCAGCTGCAGTAAGAATTTAAACTCTAATCCAGTATGTTATTTACCAGCTTGACCATGTGAAAATAAATAATTTAAACACTACTTTTTTTTTCTGTCTGTAGTATGTATTTACCTTTGGAATGTAAACCTACTCTACTTGACTGAATAAATAGGAGAAATGTTTAATACTTACTATAACATGAAAATCACAACAAATCCAGTACAAAAAAAAAAAAAAAGTATTTCCCAACAAACTACTCCAGGATTTCCAGTAACTTGGAGCAAAACTAAGGATATCCTATAGAACTGCCTGTGCAGGTACATCCAGAAACGGGGCAGAGGACAAAAGGCAATGACATTCTTAATGAACAAAACATTTGATATATGATGTAATAGTTTCCCTGTATTAAAAATAAAGTAACAATTTTTACTATTGCTTTTTGCTGAACCAATTTCTTAGCCAGCATTTCTGAGAAGAGAAGCTGGCAGCACTTCTCTGCACATTTAGAAAAAGACCCAATTTTTACAGTGTAGTGGCCATGCTGCAGAGATCTAGTCAATGATGCTGGAAGCTTTGTATATTTGATAATGAAGATGTTTATTGGTGTTTGAACTTTGATTTAGGCAATTACTTAAGCTTTACTTTAATAAATTAATAATTATTTTTTTAGACAGCGATTTGCAGGGGAAAAAGTATTTAGCATTTCCAACTGTGAGTTGTGCAGCTAAGTAATGCTCACTACGCTAGTAGTGAGGCTTTCTGCAGCTTCCCCCTCTCTGACATGTCCCCAGCACAGCAGTTTGTAGAGATCTCTGTTTTACACTACTTTATTTCGTATACTATGGCAATCTGCCTTTTCTGAGGCTTCTGTCTCTTTAGTACATAGTTATACCTTCATTTGAATCAGTGGCAACAGTATTTTCTCATTGTTTTGTAACTGAGACTTCCTCATTCAGAGTCTGCTGAGATGACACAACATGGTACTGGATAAGCCAGGTCAAGCATCAGCAGCAGTGTGTGGCTGAGCAGCAGAATGCTTCATCCAGGCTAAAAATTTAAATAGAGAGCACCACTAACACATCATTGCTGCTTGTAGTACAACCTACTTCTGAGCTCCACATAGCCATCTATTGTGACATATCTTTCTTGGCCAAAAGATACACAGCTTCATATAACACACACTCACACTCCCACCTGTCAGTATTTCCAGGCTTGAAATGCACATAACACCTTATATTCCAGGCTGTATTATAGTAGGAAAACTTTAAAGTGTTTTAAATTGTTTTTGCTTCATCTCAGTGTTATTCCCTGCCCTGTGATAAGTACTATTTCTTTCTAGTTTAAAGACATTTTATTTTTTTTAATGGAAAGAGCACTTGTTTTTGCCTACTAGATGTGTTTCACGTGTTTGGACTAAAAAAGTCTTTAGCCTCTAAAATGAAAATAAATGTACTCAGGAGAAAATGACAAGGTTATGTAGACAATGCTGATCATGAATATACAGAATGTTTCAAACTAGTACATAATAACTGTTGAAGAACAGAGCTGCTGGTGTAGTCGGCAAGGGAAACTTCTTTTGAGATTGAGTTAGGATGCTGTATATTATTCTCATATTCAAAACTCATTAAGGGATCTCAGTTCATTAATTTGTGCCGTTTGAGTTGGGTCCAAAGTTTTCTGGATTGTATGCATCAGAAAGAGCTATTAAGACCACCTGGCATGAGGAGACCACAGATTCTGTCACTGCGAAGCTGTAAGGTTCAGGAAAAAAATGTTGTAAAGGCTGAATTTTTCCTCTTTCAGACATCTGATTTCTGAAGGTATTGCTTCAGAAAGAACTGCTATGCTTTTCAAATAAACAAATTTCACTAAGATTATATCAAGCTATTGTATAGGAAAATGAGTGAGTACTCAAATCTACAGCCTTTTAACAGAGCCTGAGCAGTAAAATGGACCTGATTTTGCAGTATTTTAAAGCCTGTAATTCTACTTGCATCATTATATTTAGCCCTAATTCACATCAGAAGATAAGAAATGAAAGCTGTATATTTTTATAGTGACTTTTGTTACTGAATGTGAAATGCTGATGTCAGTCTGTTGGAATGTGACTGCCAGTAGTTAAGACATTTTCACCATAGAGTTAAATGCTTACAGCATTGACAGTAGCTGGAAATACTTCAGTGGTTATTGTTCAAGTCATTAGTTGAGCTGAAGTAATGTTGGCATGTTTTCCCACTGGGTAGAATTCCTGTCTAATTGTCTCTCTCCTTCTTGCCAGACCATATTTGATATCTGTGGGTTCGGAGACTGGATGTTTTCCAGTAATTAATGGCTTTTCTCAGTAATAGATTAAAATGATTTCCTTTCATGAATTAGTCTATTATCCAGTAGTGAAGCTACTGAATTCCAGAGCATTTAAATGGGATAAGTTACAGAGATAATATATTAAACAAAAACCAGTGCCACTATTTTGGAGGAAAAGTGAGTAAACCGTTTTAGAAGATGCTTAGTTCACATGTGATTTTTGACAAGAATGAAAAAGGAGGGGGAATAAAAAGACCATTATGCTACTGGGCTTATTTTCTTTTCATTACAAGAACATAGTATTTACTTGGAGCAATGTAGTCCATACATCTCCTAGACTAGCATTAGGTCATCCTGTGTAACCCCCTGAATAGTACCATCAATTAAATTTCGTCAAGCTACTCTTGTCATGAGTACTATAACTTGAGTTTGACAGAAGTACATCATGAACTCAGTGTCTTTGATGCTCAGACTAGACTCCTTAAAGTACTTTGTCCACTCAGAGCATAATTAGCTTGTGGTTTCAGAAATCAATGAATAACGTTCCGCAATGGAAAAAAAAAATAGCTTCTCTTGTAGTCACCATTTCATGGCTATCCATATTCTTTGAGCTATTACTTCTTTCTTAGAGCATTTTTGCCACATCTTTTATTGTATTCTGCTTTTTAATCCAAAATAGAACTCAATACAGCTGTAAAAGCAAGAAACAATTTTAACTGTTTGATACGTTACAGCAAATTATTTTTCAAACAACAAAATGCATTTAAGATATAGCTGAATGACACCTGCATTTTTAACATATTCTAAGTAGCAGATTCAAAAGCATGAAGAAGTACTTCCATTTAAATACAATGAGCCCAGGTTTCCTTTCTACATATGGATATGCTCTTGTTAACCAAATAAAGTTTTCCCACTAAAGCTCTTAAATCACATTATCTCATGACTTAGCAAAACTTATTGGTAAAGTTAACTTTCTCTTTTATCTTTGAAAAGTACTTTTGAAGTGATGAGTGTAAACTGGCAGTTTACATCTCCAAGGCTGGGAAGGTAGTCTGGCCATGTGAGTCATGGGCACTTCACGTTTATACTGACTTCCAGCCTTATGTTTCACTTTTAGATGAGGTACTTCTGAAAAAGCCAGAGATCAAGACCTCTGAGTGATGACCCTTTTGTAACTGGCCATAGAAAACTTCCATCAAGGAGTCATTGGAAATTAGATATGAACAGAGCAATGCTGTTATGGTTATACTGCTTTTTTAGACACATTTAACATCTGTTGGATGCAAATCTCTTTGCAGCTACTGGGAAATTATTTCCTTTCAAAGAGTCCAGTTAAAAGTTTCTGTTGTGAAATTCAAAAGGAAGTTTGGATTTAGACTAACAACAGAATGTGTAATAGTGGATTTATGTATTTTGGTTCAAAAAAAATTCTGCTTGCAGAAATGAGTGTGGGAAGTAACAAGAATCAGGTGCATTAGGAAGCGAACAGCAGTTTTGAGTCCTATTTTCCTGAATGTTGTTATACAGCGGCTAGTGCAGTACTGCAGTGAGGATATGAGTATGCAGCAGAAATCATGGCATTTATTTATATGAACTGTAGAAAGAGTTAAACAACATAATAGCGATTTCAACCTCACATTCTGCTACATCTTCTTTCATGATACTGATATAGAATCAGCACTGTGGAAAACTAAATGAGAAGTCTGCAAGAAATTACAATACAGATATTGTCTGGCTATGATATTATTATTACAGTTTCATTTTCATTTCTGAAACTGAATGTTTTCTTGGGCTGCATATTCAGCTCTACAGAGGCACAGTTATCTACTGACAAATCCCTGTCCATAGGGAACTGCTGTTCTGCTCACTCAAAACTGTTCTCTGATTGTACATATGCTGTCTTACTTTTCAGTTAAAAGATAAGTTTTAGTGAAAGCAATCAAGTTAGCCGTAAAAAATGAAAACTGTATTGGGAATGACATAATATAGAAAAAGGGAAGTTTCAGAAACCCTTCTGCTGATAGCATTGAGGAAAAAACACTGATGTCTGTGCACTCTTGGCAGCTTTAATCCTGCATATTCCCATTCAGCTGCTCTTCACCTTGTTTAAATGCAGTGTTTCTGATGAAGGCAAACCAAAAAAACTGACAATGCATCTCAGTTGCATTCTGTGTAATCCTCAAGTTTGACACAGGATGCCTGACAGGATGTTGAGGTTGGGTCCTGGTAATTAGATCCGTGTAGGGTGAGAGAAGGAAAAGCAATGTGGTTTTCATTCTTCTGCTCTTTGCAACTTTTTCCTCTAAGAGTCTGCTTTTAGAAAAGCAAAGCTGTAGGTTAATGGGAGCCATTCCTTTGACACATCAGTGAGCTGGAGGTCAGGCTCTGTTATGGAAGCAGACTTTTCACTTGCTTAAGTAAAACATGAATGCGGTGCTGCTGTGTTCACTCACAGATAAGCAGAAAAACCAACCTGCTGTTTGAGGGCCTGCCACCAGAAAGAATGGTGGACCAGGTCAGCTGGAGCAGCTTTCTTCAGAATTTGGTAGAGATGAACCTGAACTCACCCTTTAGCTCAAGTCTCCTCTGCTCTAGGGAAGAATTCTTCTTCGTGTTCACTGCCACATGCTGTCTATGGAGTGACCTCCCGTGCCTTGCCATGCCCCTGGTGTTAGGCACTTGAAGCTGCCCTTGTGCTGTGGTAAGGCTCCAGACCAGGCTGGCAACAGTCCTCTGGCATTCCCAGCCTGGCGTGGCAGGAACCCAGCACTGCTGGTGCCAGATGGTGTGTCAGAAGACTCCAGGATCATTCCAGGCATTAGCCCTGTGTGTCTAATGGATAAATCCATGTCCTGACACAGGAGAGTGTTATTTCTGATCAAAGCTTTTGTTGCGTGCTTATAGGGTGTTTGGTAAAACTTATCATATAGTGTTTAATGTTTCTCTGCCTCTCTCAAGCTATGTTGTCTCTTACTTACCCCCTTTTCCACATCTTATTTTACCATACCATAAGGACAATGTTTTGCAAATATAAGCTGCAGCGTGGTGATGCGTTTCCTGGCTGTGTTCAAAGTCTGGATAAACATCTTCCTCTTTTGTATTGGAATCTGGAAAAGTGCTGTGTGGGATATTTTTCTCCCTTAATCAAACTGTTTGCTGAGTTGTTTTTCCTCACTCTTACATCTTGCTTGGGAACAAAATGTTTAGGTCTGAGTAGCGATGGCATCTCATTCATTCACATCCTGTTGGATTGGAGCCTTGGGTTGTTTCAGTTCATGCTATAGATAACCAGTATGCATATGGTAATTTAGATAGGATTATTGTTTTATCCTATTCAAGTGTCAATAATCCTGTTTTCCAGTGAATCCATCCGGTCATCACTCCTTGTATCCAAAACCAGGCTGAGAACTTCAGCACTTCATCCTTATCATTAATTTTGTCCTGCTTACCTGAAATTACTTACTGTTTCCAATATTACTCCACTACAGTCTCCTCCTTTTCAGCTGTTTATTTTAACAGTTTGTCTGGCCAGGTGCTCAGCTGGTGAATTCATGTCATTTTCCTGGGGAAGGCAGACAGGGAACCTGAGCGCTTTGCATGCAAGGAGGTCACGGTCTGCTTCCCCTAAGAGTGAGTGGCAGTTCCTGGTCCCTCGTGCCTAAGTTGTGATGTTGTGGGCTGTGCTCATCACCCACACCCCTGACAGCTGCCCTGAGACCCTGCTCACCACATCAGCAGGAGATGCTGGACCAGCTCCAAACATCTGTAGTAGAAAGGGTTGTGAATTTTCAGAGTGCTTACAGCCCTTCCTTCCTCGATGTTGTCAGGGAGGAAGTGCCATGCAGATAATAATTAACAAATGTGGGAGGAGCACGCCCAACTTGATGCTCTCGACTTGCACCAGCACAGCTCTGGAGCTGTTGTACTGCATCTCCTTTGGTCACTGCAGCACTGACGTCTCCTCTGGGAGGAGTGGCAGGTTGTGTTATGGCTGTCTGCAATGCACGTGCATTGAGGAGAGGCAGTGCTGGGGAAATAGTGCACAGGGCCATTCAACAGCTATTTGCCCCCTTCCCCCAGCTTTTGCTTTCCTCTATTTCTCTAATTTGAGCATCCTGTTTCTTTCTGTTCTCAGACTTGTCTGGGTGAATGTTTTGTTTGCAGTCAAGAAGTAGCACTTCAAAAAATATATTTTTTTCCCATCTTATTCCTCACATATGAGCAATCACAAATTACAGATGTATTGATTGACTGATATTTTGCAAGCATTGAAAAGGTAGGTTGTTCTGCGTGGCTAAAAAATGACAATTTCATCACTGACACCCAATAATAAATAATTTTCAGAATTTACAAATTAAGCAAAAATACTAATAAGAGATGAAGGAAGCAGTTTAGTTAAAATATTAACCTCTCCAGTCCTTTTTCCATACTCTTAAGTCTCAACCTGAATGTATTTCTAATATGTAGGGACATGACTTTGCTCCTTTTCCAGACCATTCAGCCCTCTTCTTTATAATGAGACCATGGGAATCTTTTGTTGTGATGACCTTTAGTTCAGCCAGACTTGAAAGAACTGTTGATCTGAAATCATCTTTGCATATACACATAGCTTGTGAAGAATGTGAGAGAGAATGTGTTTGCTGATCCAAAGACATCTGGGAGCCCAGCTAGCTGCAGAGTCTTTACATCCAAACCAGTTAAAAACCCCTGGCAAGATATGCAAATATCCCAAGAAGGCATTGTGAAGGCCTGTTACAAAGAGGTAGAGAATTATGAAATTCTAGCAAGATGGAGCTTTCAGTGACTAGATTTCCTGTTCAGCAACTGCATGGTCCCATGCCCACTGTAGGACAAAGATGAATCCGGCCCATTATGAAAGCAATTCATATTTAAATGAGCTTTCCAGCCCAGTTCTGCAGTCTCAAGTGGTTTTCTAAGCATCTGCTCTTTCGTGCTGATTTAGACCAAACTTGAATGCTGAATCTTTGGAGAATCATAAACAAATTGTGTTAAATTACCATTAATGGAAACACATCACAAGGAAGGCAAGGCAAGGCTGTTAATGGTATTGCTGTTCTTAACTCAGGCTGTGATGGCTGTAGATACAGTCCTGCAGCACAGAAGTAATGTATGTAAGATCACCCACTGTTCTGAGACCTCCAGACAAGCTAAGCACAGCAGGGTGAGTAGCACTGGAATTTGTTTTACAGGAAGCCTTTCATTTCCTTGCTTTTGAGGGGTTAAGTGAGGCACTTCAAGTACTGTTCTCTCATGGGAGTTACACTAGGGAAGGGTAGTTTTAGTTTCCCTCAGGGGCTCCATAGCAGCTTTGGCAGCAGAGGCTGCTGTCGACAGAGAACAGCCGGATGCAATGAATCAGTGTATTCCCCAGCCACCCTGACTGCATTTCTTTCCTACCCAGGGCTGTCCACTTCTCAGACTGCTGTGTGCAGTACTGGTCCCCAGCCCCATGCTGCCACAGCTATTCTTGCCGGACAGGTCTTCCCCAGTGACCTCTGACCTCAGCTTTAAAAGGTCTGGATTAGGGAGCAAAATTAATGGAAGTTTTAATCGTTTCTCTTTATGTCATCTGGAAAATGCATGGAATAGAACAGGTTGTGAATATATTGTAGTATATAGTAATGGCCTTGATATGGAGCTCTTTGAGGTCCTTAGTAACATCAGGCATTCATTGAACATGTGAAAAATGCTGCTACATTTGCTCAGGTGTGGCTTTGGGAAAAATCAAAACCAAATAAATCAAGCCCTGTCAGGAATCTGTTGACCTGCAACAGCCAGGTTTCTGCTGCCCCTGGAAACCTGTTGCCTCTCTGAACTGCCTGGCTAGGGTATCCATGTAGAAGCCTGCACAAGCACCCTGGCCACAGCGTTGACAGACTGCACTGCTCTGGGAACCAAGAGTAAGGCCTCTGCCAGAGAAGTAGAGGAATGAGAGCTCTGAGTGCTCAGCCCTTATCCAAGACCCCAGAAGAAAGTCTTGGGAAATGTAGATTAACTGGCAGGTATTGACCTGAGTCTTCTGAGAATTCCAGCTCCTGAAAAACAACAAAGACAACAAGGGAGAATGGATGTCAAGGGCTGTGCAGCTCCAGGGCTGCCTTTCCAATGTGATGGGCTCCAAAGCTGCCCTGTTCTGATGCTATGGGTCATCATGACACAGGAGTTTCATTTAGATGACTGTTATTACCAGTAACCAAATTTTGGGTCCAATATTGCCAGTTTTTTCAGTTAGGTCACATAATCACTTACTGCCATGAGCCTGACTGCTGTCAATTTAACTCAGTACCTGCCAGAATATATTCCATGATATGTAGTTTCACTTCTCTAAAAATCTGATTTTACGTGGATTGATGAGGACCAAACATGCCCAGCTTACTCTGTATTTTCAGCCTTGCTTGTTAGTTAATTAAAGGGAGAAATAGTTTCCTTAAATTGATTTTAAAAAAGAAAAAAAACGTTCTGCTGTATAACTGTGAATTAATATCACAGGCTTCACCCCAAAACTAATTCTTCATATTACATGTCATCATGTCATCATAACGTCTATCATGGAAAGGTACTCAGTGCAGTGGTAATCCTTTGAGGCTGTTGGTTTGACAAACTCACTGCCATAAGTTCCCCTTGTGACACTCTTTCATGTAAAACACGTAAACAGCATTACAGAAATCCTATATCTAGAATTGATAAATCAAAGTGTTCTCTTGTGCTTGTCACAATAATAACAAATGGTGTCATTTTGTAACTGTAGTTGTCTGAGAGTTTTCCTATTGTAGATTATAATTTTATAACCATCCAGTAATGAAACAGTACATACAAAAGGGTAAAACTTGCATTTTTGGAAGGATGTGGAATATGATTTGTAATTTGCTCTATGCTTTATTCCTAAAAATCTTATCATAATTCTCTAGTTTCCAACAGCATCATGGATGTAAAATCCACAAATCATTTTTCCTCTTTAAATTTCATACATTTTTAAATTTCTAAAAGGATGAAATGCTCAATAAATGCTAAACAGAAATCATACACGTTTTATTTTTCAGTGAACGATGTTATGTTTGTGATGTAAAAGAGAGATTTTTATTTTATTTTTTTTTCCCCCTCAAACAACAACCCTCTCTGGCTTTCTCTGTGAATGAGAACTTCCATCAATACCTGAACTTCTGAGTGAGGCTACTTAATCCTAAATCAATTGTGTTCTAATAATAATTACTCATACAGTTTTAATACAGAAATACCAACCTCAGTTCAAAAGTTTGGAAGGAGTACATCACCTTTTCAGATATACAGATATTACAGTTGCATTTTCAAGGTGAAAGTGGAGAATCAGTTTTATTTTACACTTGTGCTATGTAAGCATCCTACCAACACTCTGGTGCACAGTAATTAACTTTGGCTTTTGACCAGTCTTGTTTCTAGAAGTCTTTGTTTTCTGTTGTTGTTTTTTTAATCAGAAGAAGAAATAAATAAATCTTTAAAGAAATGTGCATTCCTTGAGTACTGCCTGCAGTGTTCAGTGGTTATCTGTGCTGGTTATGAATGCATATGCCATAATTAAATCATGCAAGAAAGCAAGTGGATTATACTGTTGCTGTCATTTAAGCTATACCCTCTCGGTGGAAAAATGCTTCTTAGAAAATCTTCTGTCCATAAATCCTTTTGTTTTGTTTTTTTTTCCCTGACTTCCCTTAAATCACAAATCAAATAGTACTGTAAATTCAGTAAAATTTGTAAACTATCTTCAATCCCCTAAGCTTCACGTTAACTGTTATCTGAAGAAAAAAAAACAATGCTTTGCCTATATCAACAACTAAAATGTATTCATTAGTTTTAATGTTGTAAAATATTTTGTGTGAAGTCAGGCGGATTATTTAAATACATTTAGTAAAACTGAATATAAAATGTTTTTCTTTACTTTTTCTCTTCCTTGCCTTTCTCATTAATCTGGTAGTTTTTCATAGTGAGCACCATCCTGGGCCAACTTATGTTAGTGACTTTAATATCATTAATTTCAATGGAAGCAGGATAGGGTCAATAAATTATCCCCCAACATGGTCTGCTCAATATTACATTAGATTATGGGAATAGCAAAAAGAAAACTCTTTATGAACTAAACTCTTTAAAATTTCCATTTCTGTGTTTACAATTTAAGATTCTATTATTCTGTTCAGATGTTCTTGATGTTTCTCAAATTATGTGATAATAAACAAGACCATACGTCCTTGACAGTACATACAGCTGGTGTCTGGGAATCATGCCATAGTGAAGATGTGCTGGACTTCATTTTCTATAATTTAAGCATCTTATTATTTCTTTCTGAAAATGGAATAAAATTGCTACCATTTCTGAATGTGGTAGAATTTTCAGTCACTCGATATGTTTCAGTATTTCTTAATAGAAAACTGACTACCTTACTGCATTTGCCTACATATTCCAAATGGAGCAATTCATAGTATGATTTCTAATTGTTGATTGTACAATGTGCATATTTTGTATGTAACTGGAGAAAAAGCTTTTAGTGTGAGATGAAACTGTGATCCATGTTCATTAATGAGAATGTTACAAGTACAAGAACATCATGTCCCTCCTCCTTAAAAATCTTAATCCTGCCAATTCTCCGGCTTGGAGCCACTGAAGCAGGTAAACATTTCCTTAACTTTTGCCATGTGCAGACTCTACCCTGTATTTTTCTTTTTTCTGGTACATAAAAGATGTTTCCTTTGCATTCCCACTTCTTTTGTCTATACAATTAGGCAAGGGGTAATGGTCATAAGTTGTTGCAGGGGATGTTCAGATTGGATATTAGGAAAACTTTCTTCACAGAAAGAGTGGTCAGGCATTGGAACAGGCTGCCCAGGAAGGTGGTGGAGTTACCATCCCTGGAGGTGTTCAAGAAAAGGGTAGATGTTGCACTGAGTGACGTGGTCTGGAGCTGTCACAGGCATGGGTTGATGGTTGGTCTAGATGATCTTCATCCTTAATGATTCTATGATTCTGTTTAGGATAATAAAAAAATATATATACAAAAGACTCACGGAATCACTGCTTTGAAGAACAGGCTAAGCAAATATCCTGCTATTTGACATTGATAACACTGCATGTAGAGTGACTATGAACAGAAGCACAGCAATGCTAGCTCTCACCATCAGTGAATAAAAACTGTAAAGCACATTTGGTTCACCCAAGCTTGTGTTGACAAGTGCATCAGACTCAGTTACTGAAAACAACATAGTTCTCTAAGTTAGCTGTAGAACAGGCTTGTTTACTCTTAGAAAAGTAAGACAAGCCTATCCTGGAGGTTTTCTCAATAAGTATTCGAAGTCAATTTAGTCACATATACCCTAAATACTGGGAAAAACAACAATAACCCAGTAAAGTTAATTAAACAGAGTTGTAAATATGATATTGATGATAATTGTATGAGTCATTTTAATGTTTTCTACAAGTAATTTGTCACACTTGAAAAGTGGTAGTGCTGAGCGTGAAGACTTTGATTCTTATATTTGAGATCCTAGGAAACAAATCCAGAAGGGGATATTTTGCATATATCGAGTACTTTTTATCTCCTCAGCTCTGTCGTTCCCCTACTTTGAGTAAAGTCCTGCATTGATCAGTGTCTCCACTTAGCTTCCACACCTTCTATCCCACAAGCTTTCCAAAGTCAATGTATGTTATTTTCTAGTAAGTATAATGCCTTCCCAATGTTGTTTGCCAAACTGGAATTCTCATATTTCCATATACAGTGTCTGAAGTTGGATTAGCACTTTTCCCTCTGTCTTACTTTCACTTAAATCAATTTAGATTTACCTTGGCGTTCCATCCGAATCATATACCTTCTCGCCTGTATTCTCATGAATGCCAAAGCTGTAAAATAAATATTGTTGACATGTGCTGGCAGAGTCCTTTTATACTTGGATTCCTCACTAACTTACATTCACTTTTAGTTATAATGAGCTTAATCCATTTAATACTGTTGACCCAAATTCCCATGAGGAAAGCTGCCATTCTGAATTGATATTTGCATCTCTGTGTCAACTGAATAATATTCAAAATTATTATTTTTCAATTCTGAAAAACGTCCTGTGCCAGGGTTACTCTGGGGGTTGAGACTAAGTTACATTGCAGAAATCTATTCCTGTAATGCTTTAGAGCTCTTAATGTGCGTTAATCTTACTACTTCCCTAACTTACATGGCACTACATTTATCTGTATCCTATCTCTGGGAACACCTTGTGAGAACACAAGCCATTGGGAAGCAGAAGCACCTTTCTGAAATTCATCCTTGGGCATCTTTTCTGAAGTCATATTTCTTCTCCCTGTCATGCTCCTTAATCGTTCTTCTTCTGCAATAAATTGTTATTTCTCTCCCTGTTAGAATTCATTCCTATCATTCATTATGTTACGAGTACCTTTCACTTCAGAACAGGAACAAAATCCCAGCAGACTTCAGGAAGCCTTTAACTCTTTTACTTTCTCAGGATGTAGAAAATAGAGAACTCAGTATCTTCTTGTTTGAGTTTTGTTTGTTTCAGAGTTTTGAGGTGCTTGGGGAGAAATGGGCTATTTGGAAAGATATTATCAGTGTTTGACTATTATTCCAAGTTTGATAAGCAGATGTAAAGATCAAGCCAGGAGTCTTGCTCATTAGTTTGTTAAGATCTTTGGGATAACTAAGAAAAAATGACAGCTCAGTCATCTAGTGGTTGGCAACCCTGCTCACAGTAGGAGTGCTGGAGTCTGATGATCTTTAAGATCCCTTCCAGCCTAAGCCATTCTATGATTCAGTCAGTAAGACAAACTTTGTAAGCTTGTTGTCTGGTACTGCTGAGAAATACCACAGATAGTCTTCAACAACAAACCAGGAAAAAAAATTCAATTTCGCTATATTGATTCTGTTTTAATGTTAATGAATGCAGTGGGTTACTTTTTCCTTAGGGTGATTTTCTACCTGTAGATTTGTGAAGATCATTATGGGTACCAAAAATATTATCAAATCAACTATAGCAGAACATGCGCTTGACTCAATCCTTTATTCCAACTGAATATGCAAGACATTTGTTTCAATACCCCATTGGTTTTCTCATTTATTAGCTCACTCAGGATGAGGGCAGAAAAGAGCTGCTGAACACCTGATTATATCCTTGGCAATGGGATACCTGTACAGACAGTGCCAGCTCAGCATTCAAACATTATATAAATAAAATATTGAAGGCCAAATTAAGTTTTTACTTGGCTGTTTTCTTCAATCTGCAAATGCAAATGTATTTCTCCATAATTTGTGTCTTGACAGATGATAATGAATGTGAAAATGCTACTCAGCCTTGTGGAGAGCATGCCAATTGCACAAACACTGTGGGAAGTTATTTCTGCATGTGTGCACCTGGTTTCAAATCCAGCAATGGTCAAAAAACTTTTGTACCTAATGATGGAACCTCCTGTGTAGGTAAGTTATTAATGTCTTCCAATTAGTTTTACATTGTCATTCTTCTCTTACTGCTTCTGTTAATTATAGAAAACAAGCAAAATGCATTTAGATTTGTGAGTGTTTGAGTCTGAATGTAAAATTCCAACAATTTGGACTGGTACAAAATTAATATTCTAGTTTTGGGGCAAATGTTTCTCACTGATAATACTGCAGCTGCCAGTGTTTTCAGTAACATTTCAATCTTTATGCAGTGCTCAGTATTTTTAATCCACTTGTCATAGTTTTAGAAAATAGATATCTAGTTAAGAAGATACCGAAAACTCCAATCCAGCCTTTTATGCCACTGTTTGACTGATCTGTGAGCAAGTTGGTAGTATTCTTAAAACAAAGCAGAGTGATAAAGAATTCTGCATTCAGGTTGCTCTTGACCAACACCATTCCCTATGTGTATGACCTACTGTGCTCCAAATATCTTTTGTTTGGGGTCTCTGGTTTAGATATTTTCTGTAATTTTTCAAATCTGACCAAAAGCAATGAGAAAGATCAGTAATCCTACCTCTCATACCATCCATCAGCTTCTGTTTCTATAGCAGTTGAATGGATTGTGTTTAAGATTACAGGGGAAGAAATTTTCTCTGGAAAAAATGTGTGGTTTTTTTTTTTCCTGAACATCTATGCAATCCTTTAGGATTTTCTTTGAATGGAAGAACCGTAACTATTTCTCTTTTTTCAAAGTTCTGGTAATTTTCTCTATATGTTGCAACAGTCCTCAGGGAATGGGAAAATGAGAAATAAATCTATTGCCCTTTACACCTTTATGCTGACTGTGTCTCATTCTAGATATGTCTCCTGTGAGTGCTGACAACCTCTCTTCTTCTTACTGCTCTTAATAACAGCAGAATGGCTGCATATTAAGCCAGAAAGTGATCTAATCAACATTTCTGGCCCATTGCTCACATCCATCTAAAAGAGCTCTGCTTTACCCAGCCACTATGAATTGTCCGTAAATTAGCTAAGATTGAGACTGTTAGCACATTGAGCTGTAAATATTCTCATGGTTTCTGGTCCATGATTTGATTTTTACCAGTTATGACATTTTCTCAGCTTCAGAACTTTTGTCTTCAAATTTATTTCTCTGAGTGTTTTTGTGTCACTCTTTACCACTAGCTTGCTAATTTCTTTTTCTTTTGCCCTCTTCTCTTTATAGGGCAGACCAATCTGTTTTTATTTTCCACTAAGGGTTAGTTAACTGCTTTTCCATTTTTTTATTTTGAAAATCCATATGGGAGGAGTTGAAAGCTTCCAAAATTCACACTGAAAAAAAAAAATTACCTGTGGGCACCTTTTCTCATTAAATGAGTGTATCAATTACCTTACCAAGCAGGAAGTCCTTAAGACAACCTTTTGATCCACAATTAATTTTCCACTTTATCAGTCAGGGAAGCTCTAATAAGATATTTTGTACCCAATGGACCTGCTGTTATAGGTAGTAGATATGACTTGCAGCTGATGGTAGTGTATCCAGGTTGTTCTATATGCAGCTGAAGCTTACACCAGGTTGCAATTCTGATCACAGTGCAAGTTACTCAGTACAAATCAAAAGGCAAAGCTACCAAATATTCATCCTACCCAAATAATTTCAGAATCTGTAGAGTCTTTAAGTTTCCTTTTTAATATTTATATCCTGATATAGAATGTATGTGCCAATGACCTTAAAATACAGCAGCGGAATTTTGGAGAGTGCAACGTAATGCAACCTATTTGTTTATAGACAAATGCCATTAAACCTGTCTGAAGCTCCCAGTGGTAAAAGTTTGTACACCACTGAGTATCTGACTGCATTTTAGAGTCTACATGCATATACATACATGTGCATTCTTCTTTTCTTCAGATATTATATTGATCTTCCAACAACAAAGCAACTATAAATCTCAAGGTAGTGAGTCAAAAGAGAACTTGGGGAAACGTCAGTTCACCAGAATGTTAGGTTTTGCACTGTCAGCACTATTTCATTATGTTATCAGGTAGAATTGGTGAACAGATGACAATAAAATATGCTGACAAAGGAGGAACTGGAGAGTAGGAAGGGAGGAAAAGAAAAAGACAGACAAGAAGGGAAATGGAGATATATGATATTTGTGAAGACATTTTTCTGCTGTCCTGAATAAGAAACCTATTTACTTTGTAAAAGCCATGTGTTGTTTTTTTCCTTTGATTTCACATTTTATTGAACATTAAGCTTCAGTTAAGGTCTACTTTTTTTTGTCCCAGTCACTAAAGTAAAAACTTGAAAATGGCCATCTTTAAAATGAAAGTGACATCTGTGCCACTCAGCCTTTTCCAGTAACACACTATTAGCTTTCTTCAGCTTTTTGTCAGCTTTTTCAGAGACTGCTGGAAAGGTAGCCCTTCTCCCTCACATCCTTTACTGGGACAGAAGAGTTGTAAAGTGGGGGATATGGCATTATACCACATTGCCAACCTTTCTTTTACCTGAGAAATCGTTAAGCTTTTTCATTTCTACTTTATGTATGCTGATGCCTTCTACAGTATGGAGGCATGGGGAGGGACATTTAGTCCTTTGCAAATGGACTTTTCAGTCACTCGCAAGCTACTAATAAGCAGAAGGTATAATGCAGACATCAAGCTGTCTTGACTGACTGGTGAAGAATCAAAGTGATGTAGGTACAATCCAGTAATTGGCCAGACTGAACATAATCACTGTTCTCAGTACTTTTAATTTAATTGGAATTTCCTTGCCTGCTGCAGTAAATGAGGAGTGACAAAGCACAGAAATAAAATAAAGGTTATAAATCTTTTTTCACACTAGCCTAAGTGGTGTTGGTGATATCATTTTCTGATTGGAGCTATTATAAAAGCTTCAAAGTTCAGCTCCAGAATTTGTTTTGAATATTTACTAAAAGGCCAGGTCTTTTCGCAGAGCTATGGCAAATGCTCTTCTGTTTAAAAATCTACTATTCTTCAACCTTTGCTCAGGAGTGTTGTCTGTGAAGACTGCACACACAAGCCTTGGCAGCCCACTCCTGCTCTTGTAGTAGATCAAGGAGGATGGTTTGAGGTCCTAGCCCAAAAGCTCAGGTGAAAATGAATTGCTGAAAGCACTGGCAAGCTGTTGTCTGTGTGCGATCCAACAATTGCATGCTCTTTTAAAAAAGGCATAAGTACAAAATATAAAGAAACAAAAACCTACAGCTAGAACAGAGTATTTCAAAGCAGGAACTTAAAAGCAACACTGCTGCAATTGTAACAAATTGACTGTCCCTGAAAATCTTATTGATTTAAAAGGAATATGAAGCTGATTAGTACCTTTCAAGATCAGGCATATTGCCTTTCAATTTTGTCATCCAGAAGATTTTTTCTCTGGGAAACAGTAAATTAGTTAGGCATGATATGGACTCATTCCATATGGGCAACTGAACTGCAGAAAATCTATTTGCATATACTCAACGGGGTGTCTCTATCAGACTTTAAATAGCCATCCTGTTGCCAGAGATGTGTTTTCGTGCTTGAGTTTCTGCTGTTATTTTGGATAATCCTGCTTTCTCATTAAAATCTCCATTACACTTAATACGTGACATAATTACAAAAAGATGAGTAATTTGTATGAATGCCCAATAATGACAAATAAATGATTTATCAAACTAGATTCATGGAAAGGAAATTATCATAATAATTTTGAAATACTTGGAACATTAAATCACAAGGCAACTGGATACTAGCAATGGCAATCTGGACAGTATTCAAATATTTATATATTTGGAAGTCATTCTAAGTTTTAGCAAAGGTTGTTGTCATTTGCTGGTGTTTTGGAACTGTTATTTACTGAATTTCCCATTAAGACATGCATGTCCTTCTTCTTGTAGCTGACAAGGCCAGAGAAATCTCAGGATAAGGCTGTTGTGTTTTCTTGTTACACAAACTGTTATTGTTGTGTTTTTCACCCTTGGCACTTCAATTCACTCAAAGTTTGTCTGCCTCACACTGAGTCATGGAGCAGGGAACTGAGTGGCACTTGTTTCAAAAAGGGATTTATAATTTACTGATGTGAGAAGTTATTTCAATGCCAGAAGTAGGAATTTTAGCCTTTATCTTTAATGACAGCATTTAATTATGCGGTAGCCTACGTGTAACACTGTATCCTATTTTTTTCCCCACTTTTCTTCACTTTTCATTGATGTAAAACATAGCTGAACCCATGATTACAAGTACTGAGGCCACAGCATAATGTGGATAATACAAAACTTAGCTCATTAAAGAGAAACATTTGCAGCTGGGGGTATTAGCAACCCAAAACGCTATTGCAGATAATAGTAATTTAACCTCATTTTGTAAGTTTCGTGCTTTTTCCCACTCACCCAAACATAGCCTTCTCCATAGCTCTCCCCAGAGGGCAGAGGTGGTTGTGCTGGGGGGGCAGTGGGATCCCAGCATCCTTCTCCTGTGCAGCACAGGCATTTGAGTGGCTCTACAGGGGGAGCATCTGAACTGCTGCTTCAAAATGCAGCCTTAGAGGTGCAAAACAGGGCCACTGCTCAGTGAACAAAATAGGGATGTGAAAGCAAGCTGTGGGACCTCAGGAAATCTTGGATGCTAGGGAGAGCTTATGATTACAAGCAGAAAACAGAGCTGGGGAATTGCATAAAACAACAAAAAGCATGTGTATGTAGGAAATGTTGAGGTACTCCATTAAAAGTTCAAACACAGTTTACAGTTGCCTCATATTAAAAAAAAAAAAAAAAACAAACAACAATAATAAAATCATTGTTCTGATTATAGAGACTCTTTTGCCACTAGTAAAGAATGTCTAAAAAGCAGATTGCCAGGTATCTTTCAGACATCTTTTTGCAGTCCCTGGATACATTCACAGGCATGCACTGTGTTTTTCTATTCTCCCACAATTTCTGACTCTCCAGCAACCTTGTATCACAGACATTATTGCTCATTTTTGTTTTATTCCATTTTGAAAACCATCAGCAATTTTAGATCAAAAGAAGAGCACAAAAATTGTTCCTGTATACTTGTGGTGCATTTCCAGCCTCCTGTGTATGCTTTCTGTTTGCTTGCTCTTAAAAGCTGTCTAACTGCACAAAGGCCTCCTATCGATTCAGGTAGCTATAGCCTCCAATAATCAGCTCATCAGTTCTTTTTTTCACCAGTTTCTTACCCAAATTCATCATCATCCTCATTCTTAACTCAGTTTGTCTTCCTCTCCAGTTCGTCTATTCCCCTTTCCAGCTTTACCTTAAGTTCTCAGCCTTTTTTCTTCTCACTATGCTCCTTTAAATCTGTTCATATGTCACTTCTTCATTTTTCAACATTTTTTGTCAAATATACTTGTCCCAAAAGTGCTCACATTTTTCTCCTTTCTAACACAGTATTTCACAGTCCATTACTTCATTCTTGAGAATTATTTGGTGTTGTTCCTACTTTACTTTCTCCAGTGAGTCCACTGAGTTTATTTGATCTCTACTGTCAGCCAGCCAACTAATGCAAAATAATCCCTATAGCAGCCCAGCGGCGGCACACAGACCTCCTAAATTGATCAATTCATGGATTCTCTTACCAGAATTCATCAGGTTTGCTCTTGGACAGTGCCCCACCTGTTTATTGAATGTGTCTACCGAGCAGCAAATTATTTAGAAGGGCAAAAGCCATGTTAGGCACATGCATTCTACCTTTGGATTAAAAAAAAAAAAAACAAAAAAACAAACAAACAAAAAAAAAATGACCTAGTGAGCACTTTAAAGGCACAGAGCTTAAATCTTAGACTAACGAGATAGATAGAGTGATTTTTTTTTTTTTTTGTAGCATCTTTTTAAGGCCACGACTTAAAACAAAAGATTGACGTTTTCTTTCTCTTTTCGAACTGAATACTAAGACTGAGAAAATCTATTTAGTCTAATCTCTGGAAAATGGATTTCAGATAATTTGCATCATGCCGAGTGTTTCGTTAGGATAGAATTAACATTTAAGCTCATGGTTTTAAAATGTGAACAATGCAGTATTATATAGTAAAACATGTGTGGTATGAAAATATGATCAGTTATGATTTATCCTTCTAATCCCTAAGTATTATAATTGGCAGGTGTTTTGTCGCTTATTTTCCCTTTTTAGTTTTCACTTTTTTTTCTTCCATGAAATTTTATTATGAAACTGCTTGCAGTATGCAGGGCTATTATCAACAAAGCAGCAAGGTGTTAGTCTGTAAATACTTAATAAAAAATTCAATTTCTCACAATATTTGCAGATGTAGATGAGTGCAGCAATGAAGGAACTGTTGCCTGTGGAGATCATGCAAAATGTGAAAACGTGGATGGAGGGTTTAACTGCTCCTGTAAGGAAGGTTATCAACCATCCACAGGAAAATTGCAGTTTAAGCCAAATGATGGCACTTCCTGCCAAGGTACATGATATTATAAAGGTTTATGTGTTATTATAGAGCTACATCTTCAGAGAAACCCACCAGTGCCTCTTTATCTTCAGTTAGATTAATCAGCAAGACATAAAAAAGAGGCAAGGCATTCGCATCTACATTTCCTGAGAATAGAATCCTTTATAAATGTATTTTCACTAAACAATGTTGAAACCCAGTTGAAATAATGGATGTCTGCTTACAGTCATCAAATCTGTATTTCTCTGTATAAATTCAAGCCGTTTTTTAACTTATCCTGTGGGTGGAAGTCCCAAGGAAAAGGGCCAGACTCTTCCAAAGCAAAGCCAAAGCTCAGGGTCCAGCCCATTGCAGCAGCAGCTGTGGCCAAGGCCAAGCCTTGGAGGTTGGAGTTTGAGGCTGGGGTGCATGTGCATGGGTTCAGAATGCCAGTGGTTTGGGGAACTACTGAGACAAGAGATGTTACAATGTACATTGGATATCAACTAAACTGCAATACATAATTAGATTTGTGTTTATTTTTTTTTAATTTTCAGAAAATCCAGAGGCCAAGTGTGAGTTATACAAAGACTGTGTAACAGAACATGTTAATAAAACTTTAGCAGAAGTAAGTAGCATTGGTTTGTAGATTATTTGCAAATAATCCTTTAATTGTTTCTGTGTGAAACTGTTACATCAAGTAGAATTGTTCTTAAGGAGCTTTCAACAAATGCTTGAAGCATAGAATTGAACTTAAACGTGTTTACTGAAGTCTTTAAATAATTTCAAATTATTTGAACTGAGTTATATGTTTAAATCATGGTAGTAATTTGCTGGGAATCTATGTGTTCTGTTTCCAGCAAAGTAAGTCAGGATGCATGAAAAATTGAGAAGTGTGGTAATGACTCAACTCTTTCTGCAATTTCTGACGATACACATTGCTTTATGTGCTGATGTGCAATTATTTGCTTGTTCAGAGTGGAAGGCAGCAAGATAGCTCACAAAAGTAATGTCAACAAGTGACAAAATAGAAAATGGAATCACAGAATCACAGAATTGTAGGGATTGGAAGGGACTTCTAGAGATCAAGACCAACCTCCCTGCAAAGCAGGCCCCCTACAGCCGGCTATACAGGTGGGTCTCTCCAGAGAAGGAGAATCCAAAACCTCCCTGGTCAGCCTGTTCCAGTGTTCCATCACCCTTACTGTGAAGAAGTTCCTCCAGATACTGGTGCGGAACTTCCTATGCTCCAGTTTATGGCCATTTCCTCCTGTCCTGTCCCCACAGACTGCTGAAAAGAGGTTGGCTATGTCCCCTTGACTCCCACACTTAAGATGTTTATGAACATTAATTAGATCACCTCTGAGTCTTCTCAAGGCTGAACAATAGACCCAGGTCACTCAACCTTTCCTAATAAGAGAGGTGCTCCAGGCCCCTTATCATCTTTGTGGCCCTCTGCTGGACTCTCTCTAGGAGATCCCTGTCTTTTTGGTACCAGGAAGTACAGAACTGGATACAGTGCTCCAGGTGAGGCCTGACCAGCGCAGAGTAGAGGGGGAGGAGGATTACTTATCTTGACTTGCTGGCCACACTTCTTTTAATGCACCCCAGGATCCCATTGACCTTCTTGGCCACCAGGGCACACTACAGACCTTCATTCATAAAAAAGCTATGACATCCTGGTATGCTTGTATATTTGCTCCTCAAAACTTAATATGTAAAGTGGCACAGACTTTATAGACTCAGACTTAGGACTCTAGAATTTTTTCAGCAGAAACCAAGGTTTCCTGATGCAAATAAAAGTGAATAAATAATGAATTAATTAGTCTACAACTATAATAATGTCTGATTTAAAAGGATAAATGAAACGTAAGCATGAATAAATTAAAACCAATGATATACATTTGCATTTTATATTAAGCAATTTGACCAAGTTACCAGAATTAAATTAAAAGCTTTTATTTGACTGTTTTCTTAAAATGCTTTCTGTTTTAATCAGTGGCATAGTGTGTTATATTAACATGTTTCCAATGTTTACTTGCAAAGACATGGTGAATGCTAACACCAGGATGTTTCTGTAAGATTTTTTAAAAATATGTAGTTACACTAAAGTCAAAATAAAATAGTATTTCTGTACCAGATTTTAGCCTATTTTTTAGCCTGTGTTCTACTTCTGTTCAGAGGCAATCAAAGACAAAGCAAATTCCACAAAATCTACTCAACAGGAGAGAATACAGATCTTACCAAATCCCATATTGAGAGTTTTTCTTGGATTGATAGCATCTCATTAGATTTTAGTATTGTACCGTATGAATTCTTTTCTTATTCAACCATGACACTGCAATCTTAATGTACATGTCACCCTCTTAACATATTACTTTTTAAACTGTGTTATGCAAGTATGTTTTTGTAGTTCATAAATTCAGTTCCCCTAAACTGCATATTTTATAATCTGCATTTGGAAAAAAACATCGCAAAATGCTCAAACACTGCCCATTTGCTCCCACTTCTTCAGATAAATTTTAACAGAAAAGATTCTTCTTAGTTACCGTATCAATTGACATGGAATTATTTGTGCACACTGACTAGTCCACTTTGGAGTATTATGCTAAATAAAACTGAGTTGCAGTTGTAATTAAATAAATAAATAAGGGTGTAGTGATAGGCGATTTTTTTTTTTACCACACTTGCTTGTTAATGTTATACCAGTCATAACTATTTTTTTCTTAGTTTTTCATTGCTTTATATGTTAAACTCTTGATTTAAATAGTGCCCCTTTTTATTTCTTCTGTTCTTGTTAATTCACAGAAATCAGTTATTAGCATTGGGTATATGTTCTCTCACAGAAATACAACTTCATTTCTCTCATTAATATGTGACTTCCTGTATTTTTCAGATTAGACGTTTAAAAACACCCCTGGAGATGCTGCAAGAAATTAATAGGAATACTCTGGGACCACTTTTGCCTGTGGATGTGATTTCATATGTTGAAGCATTATCTTATTCATCACTCAATACCATGAAGTACTCAGTTCCTGACAATGAAGCACTCCGTAACACAACCATTAACGTGAGCAGATCGAGCCTTAAAGCTGTGCTCTTCTCTTTACAAGTAGTGTACGAGTCTTTAAAATATCCTTTTATTTACAGGTTTTGGTTAACACTGTGAACAATTTTTTACAAAAAGATAAAATCACCATCTGGGAAGAGCTTCCTGTTGATAACCAAAGACAGAGCCTGACTAAGTTACTGCACACTGCAGAACAAGCAACACTTCTCATTTCACAAAACTTCAAAAAGACGACACAGCTAGATGCTAATGCAAGTGACATAGGTAAGATATAGAAAATTAATCTAAGGTATACTTTAGATGTGAATTACACTGAGGAGTTTTTCAGTACAATTAAAGAGATTAGAAATGGTGTTACGTGAAACACTCAGGTGTTAATTTGTATGAGTTTTATAACTAACACCCAACTTTTGGTGTATCATAATTTTCAAAGATTGAACATTTGAGCCCGGAAAAAACTTGAGAGGCCATAGAAAGCTATCTTTTCAGATTCTGTTTCAATCTCTCATTATAATCACACTTTTGTAGTGAATCTGGATTTATCTTATATGCACAAAAATATCCTGTATATCTTATATTCATAGAAACAGTAGCAAAATTTGAATTTGCTCTTTAAAACTTTGTGGCTCTTTTTGGTTCAGTGAAAGTAATCTAAATAAAATTGGAATAAAGGTTGGAGGTTAAATCTTGTGTGGCCTTAGTTTCAGAAAATTTCTATTTTAAGAGAAATTTCAGAGTAGTAGTTCCAACTACTATTTTGCTCTCCAACTTTCTCCCTGCCTACTTCACACCAGCTCTTACCCATTTTTCTGTGATTATGGGAGCTTTACTTTTATTACAGAATAAGAAGCAGACTAAGGCCTTCTGAAGATCTGTAATCAAGCATTGTTGATTCCTTTAGCAATGGTCACTCATGTATTTTTGGTTTTTGGAGTGTACCCAAAGTGGATCTGATCAGATTTCTATTCTCTCACCTCTCTGAAACTAAATTAGCAAAAGTGATTTAAAAAAAAGAAAGAAAGAAAGAAAGAAAACGGGAAAACATTTGTTCTGTGACATAAGCTCTGTAGAAAAAAATATATAGATATATTTTAGTTCAGAGCACCTCTGGGTGTCCAGCAGATTCATAATGCTGCTGGGAGCTACTTGTAAAGCCCCTCTTCATCCACCACCGGTCTGGAGGCACAGGCTCTCTCGTGACCATGGAGCTGAGTCCATGAAGATGGAGAGGAGAGAGGAATTGGTGCACCTTCTGCTGGTACTGTAGACACCAGTCAACCAAAGTGACAAAAACAAACTAATTAGAAGAATGGAAAGGAATATCTACATTAAAATATGTTGATCATTTTCTGGCTTCCTTTAGTTCCAAAATAGGTAGTTCTGTGAGGTCTTTTCCATACTGGCTGCAAACACTATAATTGTTTGCTATTGTTTCTCAGCATGAATATGTTTTCTATGAGGCTCATACATATCCCACACGTGTATTTTGGGACCTACAACATTACCTCTCTCTCTCCAACTCTTTTTATAGTGAAAGTTCCTGAACTGTACGCTTTTCAAAACTCCAGCAACAACAAAAAAAAATATTTCTTATGTCCTGACAAACATTTTCTGACAGCTGGTCTATTGAATAGCTCATATTATTTTTGTGTGCTGTGCTATAAGCAATGCAGATGGTCTAACTTAGTGATACTCTGCCATCAGTCAAGTTTTAGATTTGTTTGTTTTTGTTTAGCTCTGTTTTCTATAAAAGGCCTGATTGACTTTTTTTTATTCCCATCCTGGGTGACGGAAACTCAGCACTATAATGAACTGAGTAAAGAGCTCAATGTCCCTCTAATGCCGTTTCCATTCTGAGGGGTGATGCTTGTTTGTTTTCTTCTTGACAAAACACATCATTATTTTATGCAGTGTGCATTTGGTAGTATGGATAGATAACTATAAAATATATACATTTCAAAAATTGGCTTTTATCAAAACTTACTATTCAGTAGAGAGTTTTATGTTTTGCTCTTTATAATTGTGATTTGTGGTTCCTTTCAGAAATGCATTTTTAATAAAGCAATAGCTCTTCCTAAAGTAACCTACATTATTCTTTCCAGTGCCTAATTTAATGCAAGGTAAATAAAAGACTATATTTCTCATGGAAAGAGTAAAAAGTATGAAAGCAAAATGTATGCATGGAAATAACAAAATCCAGAAGTCTAAGCAAACATGCTGTATTAACAGCATTTTTTAAAAAATATTTGGTGCAATGATATATTCTTGAAATTTACAGTAATTATACAATTCAATAGCACATTTATTAATCCAGCTGTAAATTATCTTAGACCATAATGGATAATGTGATTTTTACAGTATTTTTCTTCTTTTGCAGCACTCAAGATTTTTGCTTTTGATTCTCACCACATGAAACACATTCACCCACATGTATATACAGAAGGAGACTACATAAAGATCTCCCCAAAGAAGAAGGAGGAATATCAACCCAATGGTAGGAGACAACAATTAAAGAGCAGGGGCATTAATAAACTCCTTGAATAGACTGTACCACTAGTAAACAACAAGGTGTGCAGTATACTAAGACTTAGCTGCAGTCTTATTAACTACAGAGTCAAGGCATTTTTATCACCATCTCACCTACCCCCTTCTTGTCTCAACACTGATTTTTCTACCATTATTTCCACAATGACTATCTCACAGGGAGGACCAGTAAGTTTTAACACTGATTATTGATACCAGAGACCTGAATTTTATCCCTTTCTAAGCCATAGATCTGCTCTCTGACTTTGAATCAGCCCCCAAATCTGTGTCACTCCAAAAGTTAGTGCCTCTTTTCTGATTAGAGAGCAGCTCATTAATGCAAGAACACATTCCCCAGGACCAAAACCAACAAGGTCCTGAATTTGACTTTGGACCTCAGAGTGCTACAGAAATGTCTTATAACTAGCAATAGTCCAGTACTAAAATTAAATGAATGTGGTTAAAAAGCTCCAGAATTAATGCACCTAAATCAAGAGACACACCAAAAATGCTTTTAAGTCTTAATCTTCCAGCTAATCCGAGACTCACTACCTATCAGCATCCAAAAGTGTGGCTTATTGTGGTACAGGGAAGAAAAGCATGACTTTTCTGACCAGCACTACATCCCCAAATACCTTTGGTTTCTTTTTCCCACTGCACCTTCCCCCTTGTCTCCACTGTAATGGAACTCAAAGCAAGTCGCATGCTTCAGAGAGGACCAGGTCTGAGCTGTTTTGGTTTATGAGACCTGATAACACATGTGAAGCCAATTGCAGAACAGCAGCACGCATATATTAGTTTAGAAAAAATAGGTATGCGTGCATCTAATTAGAATTTCCAACGTGAACACATTTTTAATTCCAATGGCGGTTATATTGTTTTAAATAAAGCTATATTTCATTGTCTCTAAAACATTTTTATAAGTATTCCACAAAGATTCCATCTGTTTTGCATATTTTATGCAATAACAGTAATTATGTCTATTGTTTATTGTTTCCTTAATGTCTTCAATTTTGTTCTTCTATAAAAAAAACTCAAACTACTAAATATGGTCTGTTTGATTGATAGGCACTGTTGCAGTTGTCTTTCTGCGGTATAGCAATATTGGTTCTTTGCTTTCATCGCCCAAAAACCGCTCCTCGAAAGATAGTTCTGAGCAGAGACAGACAGTAAGCTCATCAGTTATAGCTGTTGCAATTAGCTCAAATCCACCTACGCTGTATGAGCTTGAGAAAATAACATTTACATTAAAGTACACCAAGGTAAGATTTTTTTTTATGTTATCAACTTCAAAACAAAACAGTAGCTAATTATTGTGTGTGATGTAACCGTATCTGCAGTGTATGATATATTCAGACATAATTCTGTTGTTTGCTATTGTGAGTTTACTTGTATCAGAGAAATAAATAATGATCTCAAATGTAGCATCCTCAGTGCTGAATATGATACTGCTCGAAACTTCTACTAGACTAAAGTAAGGGCAGCAATGCCATCTTTGTTTGCCTGCAGTATGAATTAAATGCAATTGTCTGAAGCAATATTACTGATTTCTGATTGTTCTGTATTTGGGTTTTTATTTTTTCTTGAAAGTTTATCAGATGGCTAAACATATATACTGCAAAAAAGAAGGAATTAATGCAAAAATTTAACAATTACCTAAAAGGTAATAGAAGAACCTATAGCATAGCACCTTTGCTATTTCTGAAATCTGAATATATCATTCTATAATTGGGATCTTTACTTTTACATAGATTTTGCTGGCTTCACTTGTGTGTGAAGAATCATCTTACATATCGCAAGGAAACAAGATAATGACTCTGTGCAGGGAGGTGGGAGAAGGGTGAGGTGTTAACCTCGATTATGTAGGTTTTAAATTTGTGACTTGCCTTGTAATATTTGAGATAGAGATCAGCTTTCTATAAATTTGCATATATTTATACAGTATCTAGTACAGTGGAGAGCTGATCTTTGACTAGTGCTTGCATGCACTATCAGTAATAAGTAATATTAATGGTCTTATTCATTGCTGTCATCGCATCTGATATACCAAGTGTGATATGACCCTGACTTTCTCCCAGACTGCTTTGTAAAATGCATAGAATAAGTTTCAGGTTTTGAACTGCTTATTTGAAAGGGACTACAAGCAATATGACTGTAACTTTGGGGTTTAGTTCATGTTCAGCAGGTGCAGAGGCATATATAACAGTGTTTCCAGTAGGTAAAAATTCTAACACCTTGGTAAGTGCCAAATGGGTTCAGTAATCTGATTAGCCTGCATGTTTGGTGAAGTGCTAACTGTGTGAATAAAACGCTCCCATTCCAAGCCACATTTTAATTGCTTGGAATAGGCCTTACCAATGTGCTTTTTTGTTTCCCAGCCTTCCAATGGAAACATGGAATTTTTAATGAATTGCAGTGGGTAATGCAAGAGAGATCTCTTGATGGGAAATATCCTGCCTTTTGCCATCAGTAAAACATCTTGTTTCTGTTCCAGACTGCAGATAAAGATATTAAATGTGCGTTTTGGAACTATTCAGCTGACACAATGAATGGCAACTGGGCTACAGAAGGCTGTGAGCTGACGCATTCCAATTCCACTCATATCTCATGCAAATGTAATCATCTGACTCATTTTGCTGTTTTGATGTCCTCAGGTGGCTCTGTTGTAAGTGCCCTTTTAATTTATTGTTTTACTCAATACTTTCTTTCATCTTCATTTGTTATATTTTTATTGCAGTGCAATTTATGTACTTTTTTGCCTTTAGTTTGTTACTTTTTTATTCAACAAACACACAATTTATTGTGCACTGGGCAAACAAAATTCTTCCCCTATGTGTTTGAATTTCAGTGTGTCCTTTCTGCAATATTGCAGAGCAGTGATGCAGCAAAGGATCTTGTTCCAAATACACAGTCTGTTGTGCTTATTTTTGGTGCATTGCTTTTAATTTTAAATCACACTTTAAGACTGCCATGGGATTTAACTGGCCTTCATTAGTGGTCAGTAACCATATGGCCCACAATTTCTCTTGAGCAAAGCTTTCCCACCCATTTGTCTAACTTTGGCATCTAAAAATCTCCTTTAAATGCTCTCCTGAGAGTTTGCAACAGCATTATCGGAAGAGCATCATCAACAGTAAAAGGAAGGAAGTTTATGACTATGAAACATAGACGCTTACAACTACAACAAAACTGTGAGAATGACCACTCAATTTCTATCCTTCTTACATTAAGAAGCCCCATAGATTTCCAGAGTCCACATGGGGATCTGCAGGAGTTTCTGTCCTGCCTCAGAAAGCAGCTTTATATGGTATCAGAACTGACAGCAAGTAGAATATTAGCATGAATATACTGTATTGAGATAGTACTCTCACACTGTGAATTTCATGCTGATAGAGGCTGTTTCCTTCTTGCTAAATAGCATCCTAAGCCTTCAGTTCACATTTAAGACCTTTGCCGGTACTTATATGGTTATTTGGAAAAGGAAGAATGGGAGGAGGATAATCTTTCGTCCTTTATTTAGGAGAAAAAAAAACTTCAATACATTTTCTGGTTAGCTGAATGCTATCCTTATGCTGATGCGCAGTCAGGTATTTCAGAGATTCTTTGTGTGAATACCAAGCAGCAAACATAACCATGTTCCTATACAAAAATATTCACAACCAATATTAAAATACCCTGTGTTTCTTTAGAGAACATTCCTGTTAGGTATCTGGAATAGCATTTGTTTGAAATGATTGCTATTTCAGAGTCTTGTTTTGATCATGTTGTAAATTCAGTAAGACGCTTGTTCAATTTTGCTTATCTAAGTCACTGCTGTGATAAGTCCTTTTATATTAGAAAATGTTCATGTCATATTAATATATGTTCTACTGCCAGTGTGTTTGTCATTCACTAAAATGATATGATTTTTAAATCATATTATGAGATACTGATGTTAATAAAGTTTTGCTAAGAAATACAGAAAATATACAGTTCATTACTAATTTCCTTTAGAGTTATATCTGCCTACCCCCACAAAAAAAAAAACAAAACACGTAATGCTTTTAAGACTATGCAAAGTTTGCATTTGCACTGTAACTCTGCAATTTTTGATTAATATTTTGTTCAAAATAAGAAAAAAACTGTATTATAGAATGCATTTTTTCTTGAGAACATACAAAGCTATTCTTTTTAATATTATATTATAATTTTCCCCTAGGGTGTTACAAATTATAACATTCTTACAAGAATCACTCAGCTAGGAATAATTATTTCGTTGATTTGCCTCTCCATGTGCATTTTTACATTCTGGTTCTTCAGTGAAATTCAAAGCACTAGAACGACAATTCACAAAAACCTCTGCTGCAGCCTTTTCCTGGCAGAACTTATTTTCCTGATTGGAATTAATATGAACAATAATAAGGTGGGTAGTTTTCACTTGTGTCTTGAGTTTGTGTTGTAAAGCAAATATACAGTATGAGATACCATCTTCCCTTACTTCCAGAATTTTGTACTATATTTACCAGTATATAGTAGCCTAGTGATACTGACTTCCTAGTCAAGTAACGGGAAATATAAGATGATTACCTGGACTTGCTATTATGTATAGAAACAGAGCTGTCATCTGAGCTGAGGCAAGTTGAATTTAGTCCATGAGTTTCATTTAAACTTTCTCACTTTAACTGAATGTGATCTCACTGTGGTTGACATTTTTACATCTGTTTGAATACTGTTTAAAGCAATGTTGGTGGCTCTCTGTGATGACAATTTTTCCTAAAAGCCAGATCAGAGCTGCAGTCCCAAGGTAACATTTAAGACATTGCAATGTTGGTTGGAGGGTCTTTGCTATCTAAATGTGAAGTCTTGACTAATCTATGTCACTTTTCTTACAAGTAGGACTGTTGGTTCTTGCATCTCAGAATAGTTTTAGAAAATTAAATCATGCATAAATTATCAAGAAAGCTATACCATAAATTGCTGAATAGGATTTAAAATTACCTGAAAAAAAACATGAACTGTAATCCCCAAGATTGCACTACAATATTGATTGAGGAATATCATCTTAGGAACATTTCATTGTAAAAAGTTCCTTTAGAAATAATTGCTCATAAAGCTTATTTGCGTTGCTATCAAAATCATAAAAATAGGCTTCATCTAAATCAGCAAATTATGCAACCGTGATTCTCAGGTGTAGCAATGGGATCAACCTTGTCAATTTGTTAATGCAGTTTTTCTGGGTAGACATGCATTGATTTTAAGTTGAATGCCATCTTTTTATTTTAGCAGTTGTTATAGAAAACACTAATGAACAAGCGTGCTTGTAGGTACAGGCCAAGATCTTGTCAATCAGCCTTACAGCACTGCTGTACTGCTTGAATATTGCTAGGTTGCTGTGCATGTGCTGCAATATTAAGAGACATATTAATAGAATTGTGACTCTTGCTTTTCTCTGGTTGAATTTCTAGCTCGTCTGTTCAATTACTGCTGGATTACTCCATTATTTCCTTCTAGCTGCATTTGCATGGATGTGCATTGAAGGCATTCACCTCTACCTTATAGTTGTGGGAGTCATCTATAACAAGGGTTTCTTGCACAAGAATTTCTATGTCTTTGGCTATGTAAGTCCAGCTGTGGTAGTTGGCATCTCTGCTGCACTGGGATACAAGTACTACGGCACCACAGAAGTGTAAGTTGCTGTTTTTGTGTTCAAATCAATGTACATGAGAATGCAATAGTCACAATAGCCTCGCACAATTCAAGATGTTTTGTGCTGTTTACTTTTCAGATGTTGGCTCAGCACAAAGAATAACTTTATATGGAGTTTTATAGGACCAGCATGCCTAATAATTCTTGTAAGTATAATTTTCATTTTTATTGTAGTACATAAAACTGATAATAAAAGGTGTTTAATAATCACCCACCCATTGCCAGCATAGCTGTGAGTGCTAATTATAGGGCAGAATTGGCTAATTTAGATCCTTTTATAGTGTCTCTAAATTATTTATATGCTGTACATCTAAACAGCCTGAAAAATGAATGTTGAACAGAAAAAAAAAGCTCACTATAAGATCAGAGCTTCTTTTTTTCTCACTCACTTTCTTCCTTTCAACCCAATGGCTTGAGAAAAGCATTTCTATTTTGTAAGAAGTAGTATCTTTGTATGTCACTGGCATCTCAGCATGGCTCGGCAGGAGGTGTACACATACACCATCCTAGCAGACAGATAATCTGGTTTTTCAAATGTTGTGTGACTTAATCTCTTATCAGTGATCGGTCATCTTTGTAAGATTAGACTGTCATCTTTATGGTTTTATCACTCGCATGTACCCTGTCATCATCAAAGCTATTTTAAACTAAATTGCGACGTCAGAGAAAAGAACCCGCTATTTCACATGGGCAGACAAGTCAAGTATTGATAGCCCTATTTCAGCTGTGAAGAGGGCCTTTTTAATTCTTATTGGAAGTGGTTTCAAACCTGCAAATTTGGCAGGTATTATATGTTCCATTCTGAATCAAAACATTTTTGGTGCCTCAAGAGCATTTCTAAGTGCTATAAAGTTTAACAAACCATTCCAACTGTAATGGGGCATTATTGTGTATGACTGGGTAGACAGTGATCGGGCAATAGCTGGAGCTAACAGAAAGAGAAGGTACAGTGGTAAGGCCTTGTGACATCTATGGTCACGTCAGTAATATCCCTTCCTTGCTATTTAAGCTGATGGTGATAAATGTGAGGATTTGTAAAAGGCAGTGGCACGGCCTAACACACACAAGATTATAGTTAAAACGATTTTATTTCAATGCATTAGCCATTTCAAAGCTGAATAAAGTGTTGAGTATAACTCTGGCCCAGTTCCATCTCAAGTTCCTGTAGTAGACTGGGCAGGCTGGGAGCAACATGTCGGATAGAACCCCAGGTAATGCTCCCCACCACACCTGATGAGCATGGAGGGGCATGGTGCCACAGCTCCCTCTGTTCCACAACCCTGACTTCAGAAGATATTGACAGGTTAATGCACTAAAAGAAAATCATGGGGTGAAAGATCAACCTTTACTGGAAATTCTTACAGTTCTTAGGTTTCAGTTGGCAACTTCCTTTGTCCTCTGTGGACCTTATCTCTTTCTTCCAGGAAGGCAGCCTGCAGGGCTGAGACTTTTTTCTTGCTGCTTTCCTTCCTATACTCACCTGCCTTCAGGTGAGGATTTATGGGCAGTGACGTATGACTGTGCTGTCAGTATAGGAAAGGTGTGTTATCAAAATATATAAAACAGAACGAATGTATGCATCTACAACTTTGTTTTCATCTCCAGCTGACCTGTGCCTGATGCAAGACATTATGCACACAGCACAGAGACAGCAGATCAGTGGTGATTTCAATACAAGCCGGCTGCAGAGGCACATCCTGAAAGCTGGGTTTTTGCCTTTGCTTGAGCTCTCCACATCTTGCAGCAGGCAACACCCATGAAGTAAAAGACAAATGGGAGGTGGTAAAGTTGATCCTCTCTGTGAAGAATATGGGAAACCTTGTGCAAAAAGGCATTAACTTAAGGAGATGAAGTTGGTGTTAAGTGTGTGTTTCGTAGGTCACATGCTTACTGCATTACATCTGTTTCCATAGCCCATTTTCTCCTGAGTGCACTGCATGGGCACTGTGACAAAGTCTAAATGCTTCCCAAGGTAGCAGCAATTAGGAAGTTCTTATAATTAAAGATGCCTATCTCTTTTCAAGATATCCACTTTCCCCTTAGCTAATTAAAGCAAAATGAAAAAAAAAAAAAGTTAATATAGTTCTTGGTTCTGGAATAACCAGATAGATCACCATAACCCTTATATAGAAAGCTACAAACTAGCAGCTTCAAGCACTCCTTTAATTCTGAGATTCATCTACTAATGAAATGATTCTGTGGATTTTCCAAGGTAGCTTGGAGAGTTTCAATACAAAAACTCTGGAGAGCCGCTCATCGCAAATCTGATTCTTGCACAAAAAAAATAAATCTTATTGTCAGCACAAAAGCCCACACACCCAAATGGTGCATTCTCTTTCTGTGAATTCTGTGAACCTCAGGAAATTTGTGGTTTGAATTATACTGTAATATACCTTTGAGACAGCATGTAAATGATGAAGAATAGAACTAATTCTGTACCAGTGGGTTTTCTGTCTCTAGGCACATTGTTTCAAATGCATCCTTGGGCTTTAAATCTGCAGTAATAATACAGAAGCATAAGGAGCTCAAGTGTTTATCAGAAGTATAAACTAAGTTCTCCTCTTATTGCCTAAGCAGTAGCACTACTTCTGAAGGTGTTTGCTTATTAATATTATGATTCTATTAGAATTCTAAAGTGTAAAGCAATGGCCTTATTGATCCCACCTAAAAATTATTATTATTATTATTAGATTGGTGACTGTACATGAAAAGGAGCGGGTCAGAAGCTGTTTAGATGGAGTTAGCAAAGAAAGGGCATTTTAAACCTTTGTAAAGCAAGCTGCAAGCTAAAGATAATTTCCACAACTTATTTCTTTCTCCTAATACTTGTAATCTTTAGAACCACAACCATTTTAGCTAAAACTATGCAGTAGATTAGATCAAAGCATACAAGTGTGGAGAAATTATTTATAACAAGTATTTAAACTTTTTAATAGAAAAGTGAATTTATCACAAGCTTTAAGGGACAAACACTCCCACAAACTACAACCCATGCCTGATTGAGGAACCTATATTACAAATATAAGTTCCAGAGATAAAAGGTAGGAAAATGAAAAAAAGAAAATCCCTAGAACATTTTCTTTTCTTTTGTAATACATTCTCACAATAATAATCTCCCTGTAATAGAAGTGTACAGAATGGAAATAACCATTTTTCTGCAGGGTAATGCTGCCATTTCAATGATTGTGTAATGTTAGCCAAGAACAGACTCCTTGCTGTTGTACGGGGCCTTCTACAGGGCTTTTCCCACCTCTAACACGACAGCATACTCTGTCTTGAGTGGAAGCAGACCCATGTAAGGGCTTTCTTCCACATCACTGACACTTGTGAGAACTTCATCTTTCAAACACCACAAACATAGGTTATATTCTTCCACTTATACCTACTGTGAGGAACAGCAATAGAGTAGATGTCCAGCTGGTCACAGAAATTAGGCTGCTTGGCAGTGGTATGAAAAGACCATTAATGCTGTACTTACCAAAAGTCTACAAGCCATTAAAAGGAAAATTTGGAAGCAAATCACGGCAACTATGAGTGTAGCTGCAGAGGACCCTTTTAATGCAACAACTTTCTCCCATTAAATCTGTTTAGTTGAACCTTGTGCAGCAAGTTTAAGGGGACACATGCTAATATGATTTGCAACTTTGCAGTATGGGCAGAGATGTTCAGGCTTGACTATTCCACCCATTGTTACTGCCACAATAAATTGGCATACTTCTGTGAGGTACCAGGACTCAGAAGTGTGATGTAACATTAACAGGTTTAATTTGCCATTTAACAATATAAATCTATCAGTATTACTGTTGAGACTACTTCTGTAATGACAAAATACAGACTTGCTTTTCAAGATTGGAAAATTTCCAGTATTACACACCATCCAAATAATCTTGCCTGTGGCTTCTATCCAAACATCCTAGCACACTGTGCAGTGAAGGGGTAGCTCGTGTATGCTTCTCATTGTTTTACTATGCTAATGTATGTTTTCAGGGGCCTTGAAGGTGTCTGGCTCAGCTTCAAGCTCCCATTTCTTGAAACAATTGGTAATTGTAGTGTTTGCAACTACAAAAATGACTTATAAATGGACTCTGCAATTTGCAGAGCATTCCTGTTGACTTGGAACATATAAACCAAGAATAGTTCTTGGGAGAAGTGTCTTCAGAAAAGCCAGATTCTTTTTATTAAGCATTTCTGTATACAATAAATGCAAAGAATAATCAACTTTCAAGCAAAAATATTCTAAGAATTGCAGTGATTAATTAACCATACCGTTTTGAACTTCTCATGTATAAATGAATGGGTAAATGAATAAAATATACAGATTGCAGTTGCAAAATACAAAAATAGTGACATGTGAGTGATGAAAGCAGGCTAACAGTAGAGTAATGCTTTTCATTAAGGAACTGCCTGCATATTCATTAGGGCTAGTCAATTACTTAAAAAATATATTCACCAGATAATTTATTTGATGAATTTTACTATTATTTGTCAAATAATTTATTCAACAAAAAAGGTAAAATTAATGGAATAGTGCATTCATCAAATCTTATTGGACAGCTCTAATGCTTATTCAGTTCTGTACATTTAGGTGATTCAGGATTCATGATACTGCTGCAATCAGTGCAGAAAAATTTCCTGGCAAATCCATTACTCTGTTTTTTTCAGACTTCATGTACTTAATACTCTAATCTAGGCCATTCAAACTGAACATCTTTCATGTAGAGAAGTAAATATTCAAAGGGAAAAGTTTTACATTTTCCCAGACTTCAATATTGAGTGTGATCTGACAGTCCATTGTTCCCATTTAAACAAAAAATATAAAAAGAAAGGCCCCCCCAAAGCCACTCACTCCACACTAATGTAATTAGGTACACTGTCTCCTTGGGCTTCTTCACATTACTATTCCCATTCTCAATGAAGAAGGTTGTATTCATTACTCTTGATATATTTTCACATTCTGCGGAGTATTATTGAAAAAGTTGTTTGACCTCTGGCCTTCGTCATAACAAATCATACCCAGCATCTCCACATTTCACTGAATATTTATGCTCTTGAAAATTCTGTGTAGGTTTTCTTTTGTTTTCCTAGGGGTTATTTGAGACAAATACCTCATTATGTTTGTTAGCTAGATGAGGAAAGTATGCTCTGTACTGTTTAGTGTACACTTTTCAGAAAATAGCCATTTAAAACATTTTTTATATCTACTCTTGTTCCTCAATCTGCCTTTTTAGTGGAAATAAATTTCCTACTGGGACTAGCAATGGCTTTATTATTCTTTATGAAAAAATAATAGTCCCTTTTCATTAGTCCCTCTGTGGCTTCAGTTAATGTGTCTCCATTGCATTTCTTATGCCATTGTGGATAAAGTGGAAATAATTAATTACACAGTGGCATTAGAGACTGAGTCTGCAACTTTTCTTGAAATAGATTATTTCAAACTGCAGCATTGTTCAGCAACCAGCAATACCTGCTGTGCTAAATAATCACTGAGTTTGAAAGTACTGGCCCTGTTCTGTGGACAGGATGAACCTTAATCTTCACGCCATAGCTTCTATATTGCCATACCAATAGATACAATTTCTCAGCAAGGCCAGGATCTTGTAGGGAAAGAGGTTTTTTTCTTCCTTCCCTCTGTCCTACAAAGTATCATCAAAGTCCACGTTCTGAAGCCCCTTGAAATACCCAAAGAAAGGGGACCATGGCCATTTAGTCTTCAAAATTAACATTTTCTCTTATGTCATTACACAGAAACAAACCCATCCTGCTGCTCTGATGTATCCATGTATCCAGCTCCTGTGCTTTCAGTGATTATGCTGCCTTGATATAAGCACAATTACCATCAACATATATACTCACCCTAAACTGTTCACTGATTGGACTCAAAAGTTTTGCTTTAGAAAGTTAACACAGACTGATAGTGTCTTCTGTACTTTCTTAATAATTACGTACTGACCATATATACTTTGCATATTTTGTCACTCAAAGTGCATTTTCTTTCACTCTCCTACTGCCCTTTGATTCATCAATTGCAGGCATATGGAAAAATAAATTCTAATTCACAGCAGCAATTGCATGTGACTATTCTCCTTGGATGAGATGTGGTCATTGGAGGAGCTTTTTGTGGCTTGTATGACCACAATTTTGTGACTACATCCACACACAACAGAATTGTATTTGCTTCTAAAAGGCAAAGGACCAAATCCTTTATAGGGTCTGGTGGGATGCGGAAGGTACCAGATGGCTGTCTGCCCACTATTTTTACTTCCAAAATGGCAAATGTGTTCAGACTCAATGTCTTGGCTATAATCTTGATGCTGCTTCCATCCTGGTAGTTCTTCCATTCACTGAAGTTATTTGTGCTAAAATATAATCTACAACTATTTCACACCTATTTACCAGTGGGAAAATATTTCTCTGGTGCATAGGGCTCCATGTACAGCGTAAGACAGGTTAAATTTATGGAGGAAAACCACAAGAGAGGTCTAAGTAAGTCTGAATCTTTGATGTACCTGGAGTGAATGCATCAAACAGTCTGATTTATGTCATTAACAGCTTCCAAGAAAAAATCCATCTTTTCAAAGCTTCTTGGAAAAGGAGAAAGTGTACCTAATAATTAATTTTACTGGGAGCAAGATAGACCCTTATCCTGCTAGTTGGGCTAGGGTTTATGGCTAAGGTCAGCCACGGTTCTGTGCTGGCTCATCCCTCCTGCCCTGGGCTGCAGAACAGAGGCTAAATAAAAATATTTAGGCCAGTATGCATTTAGCTTTTCAATCCAATAAGAAATAACACTGAACCCAAAAGAATATGAGATGCTGTTTAATCTGATAAAAAATATAAACCCCCCTTCTACTTCTTATTTATTTATTTAGAGCTTCCTATAACAGTTCTAAATGCATAAAGAAAACTACTTAGTTATTAAATCGAGTCTAAATCTACAGCTGGAGGTATGCAAAAGAACAACTCAGAAATATTCATGTATTCATATATAAAGAGCAAGTCTATGTGAAAATTATGTATTTCCTGAGACAAGGTCTGAAATAAACTAATTTAGCTGTGTTTTCACTTTTAAACAAGTGAAAGTATTAAAATCTTAGAATCATAAAATTCTAATCCCTCATTGTTGAAAATATTTCCCCAAAATACAGCCTAGAGTGGTTTTTTAAATGTTTTTGTTGTATTTTCTATTTCTAAATAAGACTGCTGTTGTATACCTAAAGCGTTTGAGGAGGTATATTAATGGGAGACATGATAATGCGATAAATCAGTCAGGAGACAAATCCAGACTGTATGACTGCCAGCTTGTGTCCAATTTTATGCAATTAATATGGCATACAGTTTCATTTTGAAGCTTAAACTGTTGTATCATTAATAGCTTAATTTTGTTCTCCTCTGTCTGAAATAACGATGACCCATTGAATGTTGTCATTTTACCCAGACATTAGTCAGACAGACAGAGAGACAGAAATGTATTGCTCTCTCTGGCAGAATTCAGACCATCACAAGCTCATTAATTCAAACACTCATAATGAGGGTCATTGTAAAGACTGATACAGATACAGCTGCTCTGAACTTCAGACATTTTTTGAAAGAGCCAAATTCAATATGATATATGTAAAAAATTCAAGTATATGCCTAAGAGAGCAGCAGGAGAAATTTTCTCATTCTTTTTTGTGAGATCTGACATCAGCATATAGATGGTTTCATCAATTATTGAGACAGGGACTAAGAAAGGAAAAGGGAATGATTTGGGGGCTTCATTTTTTGAAGTTTGAATGTAAAGTACTCAGACTGAATCAGAGCTAGTATGTCTGAATCTTTAGAATTAGCCGCTTCTTTCTTATACTAGCTCTTCTTTGTAACACTAGAAAACCTTAAAGAGCAGATGTTTAAAGTGTTTTAATAACTTTTGAAAGGCTGGAGTGTATCTTTTACACAAGAATATTATACATGAAATAACCAGTTCCTTTTTCATTCTATAAATATCTGTGTATTGGAAAGAGTCTCAAAACCTTGGTCTTGTATTAAACAATTACTCTCCTGTTATAATAGTAATTGTCTTTAGATAGTCCTGGATGCAGAACTGTGGGATGAGGGAGATCCAGGTCTTTCTGCTCCAATGAATGTTTAATTATCTATATGGCATGGAACAGCGCCAGCAGGGCTAATGGAACGATAGTGGTGAATAACTGGTATGGAGGCTGGAGGAACTAAGGATCATATTATAGCCTGAATATTAAGTACAGCAGAAAATTGTGCCCATGTCTTCTACATCCTGGATAAATGCTCTATCCACAGGGATTTTTCATTGTTCAGAAATGAATGTATGTCCTTTCTGGTTTTAATCAGAAGAATGAAGCTGGCCAGTAAGTTTATGTTGAAAGTATAATCTAAATCAGTAAATATCTTAGTGCTGATGAACTGACTTTTTTTTTTTTTTTTCAACAAAAAACTGTTGGAGAAAACATTCTTGAATGCTTATTGTCCCAGTCTTTTATTTTGCAAGTTGTTCAGGTACGAACTGAGCTACCTCCATTAAAGCACCACTCCCCTCTGAGCATTCAAGAGCTCTTTTGTCTTTCTTAAAAAAAGGAGGGAGGAAGGAAAGGAAAAAAGATTTCTCAGTTGCAAAACTTGACAGCTGTCAGCTACCTTGATGGGGCAAAATGATGATATATTGCTTCACTCAGTATCTTACCATTTAATTGTAATTAATTATGAAAGAAACTACAACTCTTCAACATGAGTGCAAATATTTTTATTTGCAGGCAGATGTTTTGCATGCTTTATTAAATTTTGTGTATTTCATACCATTCAGTGCTCAACTAAAAATAGCTATCAATCTGTACTTACAAAGAGAGTGTTTCATGCAGTGTGAAGCACTAACATCATATTTATTTGAGGATAGAACATTATGTTACTCTTCCAGTATATAAAATACATACATTTAACAGAGGAATTAAGGATCTATTTTAAATATAGCAGTTGCTAAGCAATGTACTAATAACAGAGCTCCAACAGCTTGGAATATTTAGCATTTTAGGACCTATGTGTTCATTTTTATATTATTACTTAGTTTGCAAAATACAGTAATCAACAGGGAAGTTTGTAATTTGCTTAAGCAATAGACAAAATTGTTTCTCGGTGCTCTTCTGGATCCTCACCTTAATAATATTTACTAGATTCTTTTTATGTTTTGATATGTATACAACACTATTATTTCCTTCTGCAAACTGTGTATGGGTAAAACGTTACTTTGGCGATCCCAAAACTGCTAGGAGTGAAAAGCAACAGCATCTTGCTCTGCCCATGCCCACTGTTGAGCAGTTTTCCTTCACTACAGAAGCATTGGCAGAGGGAGGAAGGCATCAGCAAAGAGATTTACAGAGCTATCCTAGTTCTGGGCGGAGGTAGACTACTACCACACAAAGTGGTACCTATGAATCCCTTAAGACACTCCTTTCTATCAGTTGTAGAGGAAAGGTCTTGTCAACACTGGAAGCAGTGGCAGTTTTGCCATCTAACAGTTCTACCATTGGTATAATAAGACCAGAAGTTACTCCAAACTCCTAAATTTTCTTGACTCTTCACACAGATAACTTTCTAAGAACAGATTCTCTGAATATTTACCACCCTCTCTTTAAACACAGTTGTGCGTGTACAACAAAACCTACCTTGTGCAGCAATGTGGCTCCCTGGGAATCTTCCTGGGTAAAACAGATACACAAACGTAGTTGCCCATATCTACAAAATCCTGGTTCCATGAGACCCTAAGACTTTCCTCTATTCAGTATCTATTTCACATAAATATATTTTAAGTTTCCTACCATTTGCTTATAAATATACCACATTTCTAGAATTTAAGCTAAAAGCACTTTTAATACAAATATCTTTAAGGAGAGTTGATTCCCTGAAGATTCTTAGAATGGAGGCTGCTCCTGTATAAGCACTTGTATTTGATTAAGCACTTAGAAAAAAGGAATAGATTAATTATTGAAATGAGTCCTGTAGTGCACCTGAGCACTGAGTGAGTGCTGACTCCCACCAATGTCGCAGGGGGGAGGGCTGAGGATGCTCAGCGTCCCGCAGGATTGGGCTGCAATGAGTAAGCCAGAGACTTGTGGTACAATAACTCTGCTGTTTACCCAACAGCATAGAATCATGGAATTTAAACAGCAGTTTGAGGTGGTTTGTTAAAAAATGAAATAGTTCAGTACTGGTCTTGGAATCGCTGCAGTTCCCTTTTCGCCTATTAGCCTTGCCCAGCGGCCCATCTCAGGACACGCAGCAGTTTCTCTGACTGCTCAGCCATGTAATAACACTGAAACAAAGGCACAAGGACTTGCCCTGTCACACTGTAAAATCGTTATTCACTTGATAAAACTGCAGTAGTGCCACTGTACTTCACGCCTTGGGCTTGCCCAGTGCTGCCGAGTGGTCGTACTCATTACCCAGTAACTTCCCTCCCAGAGCCGATGTGCAGCAGCCGTAGTCCCCAGGCTGGCCCTGGCCAGGCCTGCGCATCGCCTGCCCCAGCTCCGTGTCACAGCTGCCTGCACACGGTGCTCCGTTCTGCTTTGCTGCCTCTGTGCTTTGCTGTTCTGTTTCCATTCACCTTGCCTGTCACCTCCAGGCAGCCTTAATTATAACATCTTATAAAGCTTAGCCAACAAGAGCTGAAGAGCATGCTTTAATTACTAAAATCTAAAACATGACTGCAACCAAAACACAATATTTAGCAGCAAGTATCTTCTGGAAGCTTTTTTAGATGTTTCAGTGTCTCTTATTCCCAGTTTATTCCAACCAGAGTATTAGACATCTACAGCTCCTTATGCCTAGCTATGAGGGCTGCTCCAAAAGTAATGCCTCATATTTTGTTATGTTGGTTCATAATGTCAGAGGTGGATGTTGGTGGCCAGGCAGTAGAGGTGGAAGCTTCCTATCAATATTCCATTACATTTTGTTGCCGTGTGACAGACAGCAGCAGAGGGGTAGTCTGACAAAATGGTGTCTGACACGGATGTGCTTTTGAAGCAAAGGTGTGTCATGGAATTCCTCTGTGTGGAAGAAACGGCATGTATTGACATTCACCAATGTTTGCTAAACATTTATGGAGACCAAATAGTGGATGAGAGCACAGTGAGGTGGTGGGTGGTGCATTCTAGCAATGGTAACAGTGATGTGAAAGAGAAGCCATGTTCCAGACGGCCACACAGATTTTTATGAGCACAGCATGCAGGCTCTTGTTCACTGCTGGTAAAAATGCACAGCTAATGGTGGTGACTATGCTGAAGTAGTGTTTTGTATCTGAGAACTTGCTCTGTCAAATAGTGTTCTTATGCTGTTTGTATCTGTTGTAGTTTCCATGGAAAAAAAATAGAAGGCACTACATTCAGAGTGACCTTCGTATATTTTAGAAGCCTTTTGTAGCCTACTACCCGCATTTATTCATTTGAATCTCACTTATTGATACAAAGGAAAAATGTCTTAAGTGGTCATATCTTATGCCAGGCCATTTAGGTGTTTCACTTCTTGCATCGGTTGAAACACATATGGCTCTCTGAGGATATTAGGTATATGAAGGCCATTTCCCCTTTAGTCCTCTGTCCAGCCAATTAACATGAACTTTTTACTCAGCATTTCCCAGAAATAGCTGCGATTACCAGCACGCCTATGGTAACGAATATGCAGGGTCTTAGGCTGGAGCATAGTGTGTTGAACTTCACATACTTGTTAGTGTACCAGTTTTCTGCACATTTGAATATTATTAGCATTATTAACATTATCTACGTTTCTCTTGGGTGTATGTATGATTGTCTGTTATTGATTTCCCTCAAGTGTTGCTGGATTTTCTGCATTGCAGGACAGTTACAACTACCTTACTGTTACCTATTTGAGGTCCTCTAAAGGACAAAATGCTGTGCCAGAGTGCTGTAAGTTAAACTGAAAGAAAGTTCCCTGAAACCTACTTTTTTGAGGCACTGAACATTGTACGAAACAGCCTATGCAATTGGCTATGATATTTTTTATTAATGGAGTGCTTCTAAATGGGGTAAAAACCTACTTAAGGCTTTAATAAATCTTGGGAATGAGCGGGTGTTTCCGAAGTTAAGCTCGCTGCCATTACCCTGTAACGTTACCTCCTGAGAGGCTACCTGAGACATGTCAGTGCGCTGTGCCTGCACTCTGCAGCTGGCTCCGAGAACCGGTGTTAACCTCTCCTGCTCCCCTGACACATCCAGATTATTCCCATCAGGATGAATTGATGAATGAAAAGATCATAGTTAATGGGTATTACCTCAACGCAGAGGGCCAAATCCTATTATCCTCTGCTACAGACAATGTAAATAGTATTTGTGTAAAGGAGCCCCACTGGCATGAAGGGAAATGGAGACCTCTACCACGAGGCCCCACATCTCCCCCTCCACAGTCCCATCCTTGCTCAGCAAAACCTCCCCAGTTCTGCAGCTGTTTTCCATGACCAAAGGATAATGGAGTCTGGCCCACAGAGCTTCACAAAGAGTCTATTAGCAGCAATAGGAAGGCTCTCATTGACATCAGTGATGTCGGTGACAGGCCAGCAGGGAGGAGGCTTGGCTGCACGGTCGTGCTGACAGCTTCAGAAGAGGTACTGGGGTGCTTTCTCCATGCTCGTGGTACTTTGATCACTTTTCACCCTATCTTTTTTCAGATTACTTTAATAAATACATTAGGTGCGTTACACAGATTACAGTGTGTGTTCCACGTTATTTGGTATATTATTCACCAACAAATATAAGATAAAAAAGTAAGTCTGCATATAATTACCCACAACTGCTGACTGACTTATAATTAACTTTGAAAAATTGCTGGTTTAGGAGATATTACAGATTACAATTTTAAATACAAAGAGCTTCAGAATAGCTCTCATGATCAGTGAAAGTACAAGGTATTCAGTGAAGGATTAATTCCCTAAACTGCTAATCAGCTCTATCTCCTGTCTTATCAAATTGTAAATACATTATGCTGTATTAAAGTATGAGCATGCAGCTAATTAAAGCAGAGCCTGAATTTAATATCAGATACTCCCACCCAACATAACAAAAATGTTCTAAAGACATACATAACAAGTGCTAACAAATGAAAGCAATTCTTTTAAAAGTGATACTGTGTTTACACAGCAGGCTTTTGTTTTCATTTTGGAGTGGTTTTTTGTGTTGTTGTTTTTGTTTTTAAGAGAAAGGAGAGAGGTAAACCACACTGTCTTTCTGGAGAAACAAGTTGGGGAAGACATTAATTCTATTTGGTCTGCAGCTGTACCCACAGCAACCAACCAAGGGATTACAACCAAGGATTCACAAATATACATCCAGATAAAATTTGGTTCAATTATTAACATTGCAAATAGATTCTGATGTTAAATGCTGCAACCCAAAATAAGTGTTCTTTTAAAAAGCAAGAGAGCAAACTCATCTACATTGTTAAAGGAAAGCAATAGAAATGTAAATGAATATTCAGTGAAGCCTATCTGAGCAAGCAGAGGTTCAGAACCATAACTGAGCATCATTTACAAAACTACTTCCTTTAGTTTTTTTGTTTGTTTGTTTCAAACTCAAATAAAGCAATATGATTATAAGGAAAGCAGAAAATGTGCACGTGTGCACACACACACACAGATTGTCCACCAATGAAACAAATATAAAATGGAGGAGAGAATACCCTGCATGGAACGTTTCAGCAAAGTTAGTTTTTTAAAATTTCTTTACATAAGCCTCAAAGATTTTTATGCCACTTAAAACTTTTCACACCCAAAAGAGCTCAGAACATATGATGTTATTAATGTGACATTAATGTATAAATATGATATTTATGTAACAAAGATGTGCATTTTGTCAAAATCTATGCAGTACTGTATCATAGAAAATCCATGACAGGAAGCATCTTTGGGATCCTCTCCTTTCCCTCTTCTCTCCTCCCCATTTGCTTAAACATCTCTACTTATAGAAAAAAAATCAGACCATGAAATCAGAGATTTACCAATAAACATTTGCAGACTTTTGGTAGGGATATTGAGATAAGATAGAGTTACTACCTTGTTTGATCAATCTTTATTACAGGGCTCATATTTTTTTAATAGACGGGATCAGAAAAGAGTTTCCCCCTCCCCGCTCCATCACTGGATTCTCTAGGTTTTATGTACACAGAAACTTTATCTGACTTGTTCCGTTTAAATGTGTAATAGTTACTGAAACTCAAAATCACTCCAGTTTGAACTAAAAGTTCTTCTCTTTACTCTCCCCAGGTTAATTTGCTGGCTTTCGGAGTGATTATTTATAAAGTATTTCGACACACTGCAATGTTAAAGCCAGAAGTTAGTTGTTATGAAAATATAAGGTAAGTTTGCCATTTAATACTATTTTAAACTTCTGTTTAAACAGAATAAAGCCAAATGTGAAATTAAGGATTCAAAAACAATGATTTAAACTTCTGGAAGATTTGTGGAAATACCAAAGTGGTTTTCTTCTACTGTCATATATATCTGGAGGTAAACTTTGCAGTCTTTCCTTCTCCTGACCAATGCCTCATGAAGTAACACTGGGCTTATGGGAGATGTATCAAAAACACTACAAGAGGTCTATGTCAATCAAAGGGTAAAGGCTGAGGGGAGGGTTAAAGTAGTAATTGTACCTTCTGCAGCCTCTATGCAAGTCAAAACATGCCCGAATTGGGACCAAAATATTTACCTCAAAGTAACAAGGCGTACAGAAATCCTGTGATAAGAAAATCAAGCCATTTTTATTAGTACTAAAAATTCCACAGTAGGGCATTGTGCTACTATGGTGCTGAGGAGTGGGGGGTTCCTCTCCAGGATTTTTACTTTGCATGCTGTTATGATTTTTCCATCAACTCACTCTCTTTAAAACTGATTTATAGGAACCTTGAAAACCGTTTGTGCAGGAAAAGCTGAAGTGTACTACAGGGAACATTGAAAACAACTTACTGTTTGTGTTGCTTAGGAACACTCCTGCAGTTTCAATGCACTGCACTAGATTTATAGTTAGGATTTAGCAATTGTTTGATTGATTACTTTCTCTTATTCCTTACCCTTCATAGCTTCATGTGGTGAGCTGGTTTTAATGAAGTTGAAAATTATTCATTTTCCAAGGAACAGTGCTAAAAATGTCTGTTGTTCAAAGGAAGTCCTGCAATGACTAGGCTGAGAATGAATAAGAAAGTAATCAGTGGTTTCATTTCCAAGACAACATGCTGCAATTTGCTTGAGCCCGTGAGCAGGGCTTTACAGTATGCTGGAAAAAAAAATCATAGCCAATCAGTTCCTGTAATTTTAAAGCATCAATACAGTGACCCAGGAAATATTTGAGAGAATAAGTGTTGTAAAAACAAAAATATATTTTTAAAAGGAGAAAGAATGAAAGCAGGAAAGTCTAGGTTTACAACTGGCACCATCTTCTGCAGTGAACCTGAGAGGCAGCCTAAGAACCCTTTGATGTCATGCACATGTACTGACCTAAGAGCATACTGTACATTTTTCTGGGTTATTTTTTGAGGAGGATAAGGGGGAGGAGGAAAAGCGAGAGAATGCTTCATAACAGACATATGTTTTTCCTTGGGGAATTACACTAACAGTAGATTTAAATCAAATCATATGGTGCTGCAGTACACCAGAGAAAACATATCTGAAGATTAAAGAAGCCAGTGTTTTAAGGACCTCCAGTTTTAGTCTTTCGCTCTTCTGCAGTGATTGTGTGAGCTTATTTGTGTCATGGTGCTACAGCACACCCTAAAGAGCAACCCATGCATTTGCACTTCTCAGGCCTTCACAGAGAAAAAATAAATTGCCTGGGCAGCATTCCCTACGCCAAGCAGCAAAGGGATATGAAACATGTTTGCATTTGTCTACATTTCCCTAGGTCCTGTGCCCGAGGTGCTCTCGCTCTCCTGTTCCTCCTTGGGGCTACTTGGATCTTTGGGGTCCTCCACGTCGTCCAGGGCTCCGTGGTTACGGCCTATCTGTTTACAATCTTCAATGCATTTCAGGGGATGTTCATCTTCATCTTTCTTTGTGTGCTGTCCAGAAAGGTGAGTGTCCTCATGGGGAGCCACAGGGGCACTCAGGTGTGCCCAGAACAACACCCAGACTTGAAGCAAAGTCCTACTGTGGACAGTTTTTCAGAGCAGGAAGAAACCCTTGTGCCTTTCATGGGAGTGGGAAGGGAAGAGGGAAATACTGCTTTTGCCTTCTGGGGAGACAGAACGTCTCCCCTGTTCTTACCTTTGCACCTATTTTCTTCCTGTTTGAAAAAAAAAAAAAAAAAAAAAAACTTAAAAAAGATTAAAAAATGAACTTGTAAAACTCACCAGTAACCAGATGAAGCAATGCAATGGATGCAGTAAAGCTCACTTCCATTCTTTGCAGTTAGTAACAGGATTCACACTCCCCAGACAGTTTTGAGATTATGCTTTTTTCAGTCACAAGCAGCCCCACCTTAAAATATCTAATGGAGTGATTCATACACAATTAGTTAAAACACATAAAAATATATATATCAATTTATCTATTTCATGTTTGGATTCAATATTTTTCTTTCAGATTCAAGAAGAGTATTATAGGTTGTTCAAAAATGTTCCTTGTTGTTTCGGCTGCTTAAGATAAATAGAAGGAAAATCTGCATGAGCATCTTGGTGGAAAAGGGGAGCAACCTAGATCATGACATTGTGGATATTACAGGAAAAAGTGGTATTGTACAAGCATGAAATGACTCAGAGCGGGCATATTTCTTAAGTGATTTACTGACTGTTTTTGTACATATGTGTGCATTCATGCAAAGCGTTTATATTATGCTGTATACAAACAGTATACAAAACAAACTGGATTATCACAGAACATATATTAATGAAGACCAAGGAAATAAGAAAATTTTGAAAGAGCTCAGGACTTTTCATGACTTAGGTTTTGTTTCTGATATTGGAAATATCTTCAGCTCTTGGAAGAGAAATGTCAAGAACCAGCTAGCACAGCAGATTTTATTAATCACTTGATAGTGGAATCATACTCACTGTCTTTCTGTAGTAATGAGCTTCTTACATTCAGTTGTGTATGACCATCTGCAGTGAATGGGTTCCATTAAAAAGTCAATAGATAAAGATCTGCTTCAGCACAGACTTTTGAAAACATTTCTTTTAATTTAAAGTAGATTTAAAAAGGAATTTGTTTAATATTATTCTCTTATCACTCTGAAATATACATCTGTATATTAATCAATTCTTTATTTTTATAACTTTCAAAGAATAGTTTAGATCTAAAGGAACTGAGGTCAGATCTGATGCAAGAATGGTATCAGTATGAGACAGCCATTTCGTAAGTGAGAGATTATTTTGTGAATACTTTGAAAAAGATCTGGTTCTTGTTTTATTTAATTGCCAAAAAGACTGAGATCTGCTAAACTGGCACTGTGATCTGGGAGGCACTGGGAAGGAAAAACTTTATGAAGTTTGTCACTTGGTAGGGACATGTGGAATCCAAACCACATAGGATCAAATGGAGGATCAACTGAAAAATAGAGTGATAGAATTCATCTGTGCAGAAGAGTACAGATTTAAATTCAAGATCATGTGCCTCCATGAAATTGTAATTACAGCAGTTTTCTCTATTTGTAGCACCCTTGAGTCAACCATTTCTCTTCCTCCAATGCTCCTGAATTTAGAATATTTATCCTGTGTTTATCCTTTAGAGCATACACAGATCTGCTGAAATCAGAGAGAACTTGTTGTGTTGCAAGCTTTGCTGCATCAGGGCATAGATGTGTTACATCAGCATTTCCAGCTGTGCCATCATACTCATATTCATTTTTAAAGTATGCTTTAATTTCATCCTTTTAGCACCTAGTTAATGTGAAGTGCTGAGCCTCATTCCACATTGCCTTCTAAGGAAGTGTCTAGGATCTCAGAAGAAGCCATTTATTTTTACCAGTGAGACACTGTAAATATGTAGTTGTTAATAAATCCCACTGTTGTTTTGTCTGTTAAAATAAAGTACTACTCTGAATTTTATTTATATTAAAGGAATTGGTTTTTTTTACTAACAATCAGATTTGTTTGGATTTTATCTTTTTTTCCATATACACAAGGCTTTCATTTTATGTACATTATGATGTGCTTCATTATGTATATTCCACGTCTCTGTCAAAATTTTGGAAACCAGAAGAGGAATCGCTTTTTTTCTGGGGAAAAAAAAATAAAATATTTCAGATGGTCCTTTGAATGTAAAATATGTGAATAAACTGAAATGCTTAGCTTTCACATTTTAACATATTTCCCTTCATTTAAATAAATACAGTGGAAAAGTTCTCATGGTTATATATTATTTACCCTGAATTATTTTCTGTATTTCCTTTGCTGCTCTGTATGTTCCCCCAGGTTTGCAAAAATGTAAATATTACTCAGCAGAGTCTTTTTAGAAGGATATCTATTAACGCATCATTTTTTAATCTCTTGCAGAAGTCTAACCTATAATAAGACTGGCTGGACTGAGTAGTATCTCTAACATAATGACTTCAGCACGCTTAGTGCAATTGAAAAAAGTTTCCTTGGAAAGAAAATATGTCATGAAGTGTTTAGGTTACAATAGTCTTTTTAATGAAAGAACATCTTTTATAGGAAAACTGTGCACTCAAGTATCTGGGTCAGATCATCATTGAAACTGTGTTTTCCTTACATGCAAAGATGAGATTTATGTTTTAATACAGTACGTAAGAGCAGATAAACTTTGTTTAGATTCATCACCTTCGAGCCTGAAGGATATTGTCCTCCCTAAAGCATGCAGATATACTGGTGAGAAATAAAAGGATTTATTTGTCACTGTCCTTACTAACACGAGCCCCAGCCCAGCAGAAAGGGAGGAGAAGAGGTAATGGACATAAACTGAAAAAAAAAAACAAAGATTTCAACATGACACTAGAAAAATCTTTTTCAGCATGAAGCTAATTGAGAATTGGAAATAGTTTTCCAGAGAAGTTGTGCAGCTGTGTTAAAATCTTTGGAGTTTTTAGGACTGGATAAAGCCTCTAGCAACCTGATCTCATACCTGACCCTGCTTTGAGCAGGAGAGGGGATGAGATGACCTTCTGAGGTCCCTTCCAGCCTGAATTATTTTATGAGTTTAGGATATTAAGTATCAAACTGGAAAAATAACAGTTGGGCATCAGTTATAGGCAAAGTAAGGAAACCTGTGCTGGAGTCATCCATCAGCTGAACGAGTTGCTTTCCCAGAAATAAATGTGACCTCTTTGTCAGATCAACTGGTAACTAGTTGGCTGGTTTGATGTGTTCAGCATCTTTTCAGACTGCATTCTTTTGAGGGGAATATAACATCTCCAGGTGGGGCCAGCAGGAAAAAAAGACTCAAAACAGTGATTGACAAGACAGATAAAAGTAAAATGTTAAGGTTTCACTCTGAAAGCAAGTGCTTGCTGAAGAGAGAAATTGTTTTCATTAAACCAATCAAAGAGAAATTTGTGTTCAGTGTTGCATTTCAAGATGTGCTTCAGAATATAATAAATAAGGTCTGAATTAAAAATGACTGGTTTATTCTGAAATAATTATTTCTTCAAACAATAGGACGTGTATTTCAAGGAAAAGGCAACATTTTAGAGTTAATTATCATCACAGCCTTTGGGAGTTTCAGTTTGGCAGAGCTGTGCTGATGGCCAGCTGATCTTTACCTGCTGGGATGAAGTAGATAGAAACTGACTGCCCGAAGTGGCTTCAGAGTTTCCTCTGCTCATCAGTTTTCACAGTCCTCAGGGCATGGTGGTGCCTTGAGGTCAGGAATTTGTATACTCATGCATCTTTTCAACTAGACATTGAAAGCAATGTCACACATGGTGCCATTAGGCAGAAGGAGCAAATATTCACGGGCTGGTTCCAGCAGCTGCATCTCTCTTTACACTAATAATACCACCTTTTACATCTTTGTCATGATATTCCTTTACAGACCAGCTCAGAACCACACTCTTGGCAGGTGTTTGTTAGTCACAGAAGTCCAGCTCCAGCGTTCTTCTTTGAGAACTTCACAGATAAGATTAAAAGCTGAAACTTAACCCGTGAAGAAAGTTAAAACTTTCGAAAGAAAGGAAACTTTGGTAAAACAGGAGGAGAGAGAAGGGCCTCGAGACAACATCCTTCTGTGTTACTCTTTTCTTTCTGTTCTTATGCATTCAGGACACACAGCATTACTGTGCTGTGAAATTACAAAAATGAAGATACTACCTCACTGAAGTCATCCCCCAAAGCTATTTTTATATAAAATTAAGCCTGTAAGACTGATGCAGGCTTGGAAACAGCTGGCCATCAGTACAGCGATACTCCATTTAACCACAACCAAAACATCAAGTGCAAATGTGTGAAAGCATTTTCACAAGTTGCCTGGCTCCATGCCAGCCCAACCCTCATAGCCAATGCTGTGAGCAGCCCGACCATACAGACTGCAGCGGAGTAAAAAACCATGGTGCCTTTTTCAGACTCTGAATCTCCATGACAACCCACTGAACAAAACCATAAGGAGAACCAAGAGCCCTCGAGCATCCAGGCTTTGCCAGGAGTCATATACATGGCCACACATGGTACCTGGAGGTCCTGGAACTGCTGCTTCAAAACAAGCCTCAAGATGTGACTGTGAGCACCATAATTCTGTCAGCTTTACTGTTAACACAGTGCAATTGACAGCAGCAATTTTACTAGGTGGGAAAAAAAAAAAAAATACCAGAAACTGAAGGGGAAGAAAAAGAAATAAACAAAAAGTAGCAGTAAAACCAACTGCTGAGAATGTACTAATATTTTGCAATCTGAAGCCAAGTGAAAAGGTAAAAAAAAAAAAAAGGCACAGAAATTATCATGACACTTAGATATGATTATTGACAAATTTATTTATGATAATAAGACCTTATTTTGTTTTTCTTGAGGCCTTAGTTTTACAACTTCACAATGTAGGTCTGTCCTTTTCCAGGAAATCCTTCTCCTGAGCTGTCCCTTTAAATTTGGCAGAAGCTGTGCTTGTATAGAAGTTGTTTTACAGCTCTCTGTTTTTTCTCATCTTGCTGGTAAGTACTCAAATTTTATTGTGTTTACTCTTTTGGATTCCCAAGGAAATAGCATATTTTCATCAGGTTTCATAACATAGGGAAGTTTTTCTGTTTTCTGAAGCATTGCTGGATGTTCTAATTAAAACCAGCTCTAAGATTAGCCATCAGTCTTCACTGCAGTGTAACAGGCACATCCCTCCCATGTAAGCCTTTGTATTTATCATAGCTATTTGTATAAATGCTGTAGTCAGCTCTGAATTCATGTAAACCTAACACCATTTAAATTAATTTTGGAAGAGTTTTGCGAGACACTGCTGAATAATTTAGTTAAATCCAAGATGATTACAACCAGTTCTTCTTTATAGTAACTAAGTAAGTTAGAACTTTTATGCAAAAGGTTTTCTTGTTGCTGATTTTAAGAGGCAATTCTGTTTATATTGTAAAATTTTGTGGGAAATACTTGGTTGCTAATATCCATAAATCAGTTATATTTTAGTCAGGGTAGGGATGTATTCCTCCTGTGTTAGGCCCATTATTATTGAGACTAATGGATTGAGTTAGAGGCAGCAATCTTCAAAATCCCTTTCCTCTCTCTTTGAATGTTTCTGCAGTAAGCAGACTTCTGGCACCACCTTGGCTTCTGATGGGTTTCAGAAATAATTGTTGATGATACAGTAAATTTGTTTTCTATCCCTTGTGCTTAAATCCCAGTCTCACAAATACTCATGCATTTGCTTGGTTTTATGCACGACTAAGTCTTTGGCGTTAATGAGACCGCTCATGTGCATAAAGCTAAGCATATGTGCAAGTGTTGCATGATCAGGGTCTTAGGATGCCAATTTGCAGTAATAACAGATTTGCATAAACTCATGATCCCAAGCACTGCGCTCCCTGCTCGTTATCAATAGTGAAATTCATTTAGCTGTTTCTCATTCAGTGATGTTGTGGGTTTTGTTTATTTTTGCTTTTTTTTTTTTAAGGTGAATTTAAGGATGTGTTTTTTTGCCACTAATGAGTTATTGCTGATTTCATCTTTATTTTCTGTCACATATATGGGAGCTGTTCTCCCTGTTTGCATATGTACAAATGCCCACTTTCCCCATGTTATCATTATCTCATTCATGCTAGCGATGAAAGATCAGATCACGCTTCTAAAGCTGAAAATATGTTCCTTGCTGGATAAGAAAGGTGCAGAAACACCATGCACAAATTCCCAGCTAGGGTTCACCAAACTCCTGTGAACAAGTCATGGCTTCTGTCATCAAGGGGTTAGGCCTGAAACTGAATTAGTAGCAGCTGTAACCCATTTGGTATAGATGCCAGCCAAGGGAGAGGCAGCCTGAGCACCTCTTCAGCAGGTGGCTTGCATGCAAGCAGAAAAAAGTAAAGTATATCCTCACTGAAACTATAGCGTGTGTTCTAGTGAGGGATAATCTTCCTTCTTACTCTCATCTCTGGCTTGTTTTTGTTATGATCTCCACTTAATGCCTATAATATAACTTCTAAAGACTTCAAAGTTCAACTCCTCCTTCTCAGAAGCAGTGGTGCATACAGAACTTCTCTGAATGGATAGGGCAAGTACCAATGAGAACATAGATACCTTTTACAGACCGTTCCCTCCATGGTGTGCCCAGTTCATATGCAGTTGTTTTCCAGCCCCAAGTCTAACCTGCAGAGGCTGGAGTGGGTGCAGCATTTGACTTTGCAGTGGGGAATTGATCTTAGTGCTGCAAATGGCAATGCTTGATGGGTAGTAAAACAAAGGCTTGACTGTCTGCTAACTCAAATATGTGAAGTTTTCAAAGGTTGAGAGGGGAGAATAGATTCGTGAACAAAATGGATGGCAGAAGAGTGATCATCCAGAGAACCACACACTTCTCTGTCTGAACAATTGAACTTGATAAAAAGTGAATAGTACAGGGGAAAAGGAGGCAGTGTCATTTTAAAAAGGAGAAAAGGAAGAAAAAAAACAACCCAGATTTATGGATTATTGGGAAAATGAGAGAAGCATCAAATGGTAACAGCTTCCAAGGATGTATCCCCTGAAGCTAAACAAAATTGAAAAGGCATCAAATGAATCTTAAAGCAACTCTCAATGATGTTCTACATGCTACCTTTTTAATGAATGATTTGTATGCAACACTTTTAGGCTACAAATATTATGGGTTAGTGAATCAGACAGCACTATCCTGAAGAAACATCAGGAAAAAGTTTAAAATAATAGAGCAAGAGGGAAAGATGTGGTTCTGCTCAGCTTCCATGAAACCATGTAAGCCTCTGAGATTTATATACACTATCACATGCTTTGAATGATCTTACTTGTTTTTTTCTTTTTGATAAGTATGACTTGCTTAAAAAAAAAAAATATATATATATATATATATGTAGAGATACATAGACTGTAAGCCACAAATGAATCATAGAATGGCCTTGGTTGAAAAGGGCCTCAAACATCATCTTCATCATCTTGTTTCAACATCCCTGCTGTGGGCAGGGTCGCCAACTACTAGACCAGGCTGTCCAAAGTTTCCTTCTGGGTCTGACAGACTTAGGGTACATACATCTCAGATACATCCTTTTCTGCATGTTTTCTGCGCTAAGGATGAGCAGGAGTACACTTTGTGCTTATGCATAGTCTACGATAGTAGAGTAGTATAAAGCCTTTTTTTTGCTGTTTTTTTTTGGTGATCTGTCCTTTCTTGTGGTCAATGTCATTCCAGCTACTTGAAGGACCAAAGAGTTAGATTCTCTCAACTATGTACTGCCTACAGCCCTCTCGGAAATGCTTACATGTTGCTTGGTTATTTCATGGCTATTTTAGGCCTCTACCCCCAGATCAAAGTTCAAAGTTCAAGCAGTACTGATGGAGGATGTTGCAAGTGACAGTTTTGCTGTGTCTCTTCTGTGTACAGGAGGTGCTGGTGAAGGACTTTATGTAATGACAATGAAGCAATAGTATCTTCTCCAGGACTTGTATAGTGCCAATACATGCTGACCTTGGAGGCCTTATCTGTCAGATTCTGCAGATGAATATTAGTGGCTGTTTGCCAAAGCAAGCATCCTCTCCAAGAAACATCTGTGCTTGGGTCTCCCCTTTCTATAGCAGGAAGAATGGAAGGCAGTCCCAAACAGTGCATGGAGGTAGCAGAAAAATCTGTCTGCTGTTGTGATAAAAGCAATGATTGAGCCAGATTCAGGTTACTTCAGATGTTTGCTGGGGGGGGGGGAGAAAAAAGGAAAAAAAAAAAAAGAAAAAAGGCGGATAGCAATATAGAATTAGTGTGTGGCTCCAGCCGTGCACAGAAGCATGCAACCCTTGAGGCAGGAGGCTGGTGCTGCGCTCTGGGAAGATGGGCAGGACTTGGTCCTGGTGGAGAGCCCTGCCTAGAGGGCTACCAACATGCCCACTGGGCTGAGAGAACCTGGGCGCTGCTGTTGCCAAACAGCACAAAGCAAGCAGGAGGTCCCAGAGAAGGCTGCACAGGAAGGCTGAGATAAAGTGGAGAGGGAGAAGAAAAATGATGTTGTTGGTAATAAAGCCTCTTGTTCAGCATTACATGAAAGCATGTTGTCCGTGATCTGTACCACTTATGCCTTTAAGAGTACTTATGCAGATTCCTGAGATTTCACAATGCTTTACTTTAGTAAACCTAAATTTCAAATTGTAACTCCCACATCTGTCACTAATGAGGGCAGCAAAACTTTGGAGATTTCTGAAAGACATCTGGAGCCGCAGAGAGCAAATTCTCTGGAGGCCAGCTCAGGAAGAAGGTATTAACCCTCTCAGTGCTGATGGAAAACCAGGAATGCCAGCTACTCTTACTGAATAAAAGAGCCTGTACATACCTGAAAGTCTGACTGCAATTATTTTCAGCATAACACAGCTTCTCCACAAGCCCAGAGCCCTTCAAAGTGTAATCACAAAGGCAGCACACAAAGAGGTTGCATTGTCCCTTAGCAGGCTGGAGCTAGCTGCGGCTAAGTACAGGGGTGGAAGTGGCAGACCAGCGTCCCATTGTGTGCTCCATCAGAACGGAGCGACTCCCGCTCCTCAGACAGCTCTGCGCCCTGGCTTGGCTCCTGCGAAGCAGGCACTTGCGACAGGCACACCCGCTCCTCTACCACTTCTTTGTTTAAATGGGTTCAAAAGTTCTCCGTTTCCTGACAACTTTTTTTCCCTCTTTTGTTTTATACCAATCAGTTAATTTGCTAACATCACCCTCCCTATCTCCCGATCTTAGGCAAGCTGGCTGGGTTTACTGGTGTCTTTATCGTGCATTCCAGCCATCACTGAGGAATGCAGGTCGGGAGGGAAAGGAGGAGGGACGGATCTTCTGAAACTGGGAAGGGAACGAGGTCAGGGTAGTGGGGCAGGCAGCAAGGGTGGAAGTGCAGAGAAGGGAGGTGCTTTAAAAACAAGTTCACTAATCCAGCTTCGTCCTGCTCTGCACTGCTAGAAATCTTTTTTGTTTTCCTTTCTCTCTTTTTTTTAGTTCTTGTTTTGCCTGTTATAAGATCTTCAGGACACAATCCTATTGTTCTTACATGCTTTACAAAGTGGTCCGGGTATTCCACATGACATGCTTTCATTAACTTCCTATCAAGGAGTCCATTTTGGATGGAAACATTAGAACTGTTTGGAAGTGGGAACATTTTTCACAAAAGATGATGGTTGCTGTTTTGAGACCACTTCACTTTTTAGGCAGAATTACTGTCCTAACCAACTACAGAGCTTTTTAAGCTCTCTTGCGTAAGATTTACTGTTATTCCAGATTTACAGGATTGTGAATGAATGTGGAATGCAACTTTTGTCTTCATTACAAAAGGGACAGATATTTAGAAAAAAAATACTCATTGAGCAGATTTATTAAAATAAAATATTGTTGTTTTGCTTTGGTATTTTGAGCTTGTTTATATGAGTGGAATAATCAGAGATGCTCATGGTTGTTTTTTTTTTTCCACTGCTCTGGATGTCCTACGTGAGCAAGACAGTCCTGCTTTATCTCTTATAATATTCTTCCAGATCATGGTTGATCACAGAGGCATGACCATGAGGAAACTTGCCTTTACTTTTGCCAGCTGCATACCAATCGATAGAGAGAAATCCATTTTCTTTCTATCAAGCACTGAAGAAGAAGAAAGGGGCTGTCTTGTGTGCATGTGTCAGAGTATACAAAAGTTTAAAGTAAACTCTTTCAACTAACTCTTTTTCCTGGCAGAACTTTCTCTGCCTTCTACTGGCTGAAGGGCATTGTAGCTCATGCAGTAAAAGGGGAAAAGATCTGCTGGCAGAGACTGTTTACTTTAAGCTTCTATTTGTTTTGCCTCCACTCTAGGGAAGAATGCAATATTTCTACGAAACTCTGATTATTGTTGTTTTTTTGTTTTGTTTTGTTTTGTTTCCCCTTTAACTGACGTGAGCACCGGCAAAGCTCTCAATTGACAAACAGGAAACTGAAGGGATTCTAGTCCCTGTAGGACAGAGACAGCAAGGACTGCTGCTCTGAGCTGCTCCTCTGTGACGGAACGGCTGTCACCTGCCAATAACCCACATGCTTAGGTGCAGATTTTCAAACTGCAGCCATCTAAGCTCAAGCACAGGCATTGAAATCAATGCCCTGACATTCAGGAGTTAGTAACCCACTTCAGCTGCTAATTTTAGAATAGAATAATGTATATAAATGCTGGACTGTGGGTTTAGCCAGCTGATCACTGCTCTTCGAAATGCTGCAACTAAGCAGTTCCCACTTTGAAGAGCAGTATTTAAGGTTCAGTTTCCATACCACTGACACCACACTGACAGAGTGGGTGCATGCCACAACCAGCACCAGCTGAGTGCAGGCACCAGGAGGCAGCAGGCCCAGGATGCTGCAGGCTGCAGCTATTGCTGCCTGCTGCCATGCCACAATGCAGGCCACTGCTTCTAACTGCCTGCCCTAAAGCAGCTAGAAACTGAGCTTCCAGTTATTTCCTTTGTTACCTACTGTGGACTTAAAATGTGTATGTGCATGCTTTTGCTCTGACTGGATGAGAACGAAGCTGAAGACTTGGAAAGGGTCATTTGGATAAAATGCTCAGTGCAGAGTGGTGCTCTTCAGGGTGATGTGGTATCTGGCATTCTGTATCAGTTTTCCATATATAAGAACAAGTTTAAAAAGGAAGGATCATCTGTCCTCCTAGCACAGAGGTGGCTGCAGGAAGGCAATCACTGTTTTATGTGTTAGATCTAGTGTTTCTGAAATGTGACTTATATCCAGTTGCTTGATAATGGAGCAAGGGCTGTTTTTCCCTCTTGCTTGTTTTTTGCTGTTGGTTGTTTTGTTGTTGCTTGCATTTATATTGTCCTGCCACTAGGGATGAGCAAAAAAAGCAAGAGAATAGAAATGATGAAAGATGAAAAGCTGGGACTTCTCCCTTGCACTATCTTAGCTGCACATCTCTACAGCCATAGTCAGATTCTCTGGTGTTCTCAATTGCAAAGTGCCAGTGATGGGACAAGCAGCTGCTTTCTTCTCTTGTCTTCCCCTCTCTAGCTATTTTAGAAGAGTAAAGCTGATACAATGGTGTTTTTGAGACAGTTTGACATAGTGGCCATAGCTGCTTGCTGGCCTTCCCGTCTGAACTACATTTCAGAGGCCTTGAGCATCACTCAGGCGCTGCATCACTGCAGGCCCAATGTAAAGCCTCTGCTCTATGCCTTGGATATGGCCTTGGATCAGGTAGGAAGATAGCTGGAAAAGATGCTGAGGAGATTTTGGGGTCCTGATTTTGGTGTCTGGCATTTAAAGTGCTCCTTGATATGCCCCAGGCTTCTGTAAGATCTGACCCTAAATATTGATCTGGAAAGTAGTAGATTTATTTTGGCACTGTGAGCTCTATTTCCCAAGATGTACAGGAACATAGATCTTCAGAGCCAGAAGGGATTAAAAACTTCACCTCCTGTGTAATGAAAAACTAAGAACCTTATCCAAAAATGTCTGCCTCGAGCTCCTAGCTGATGTTGAGATATAGCAGGTCTCTTAAAATTCCAGGATCTCAAGAATTCTTGCCCATTCAGCCCCTTTTCCTTTCTCAAGTCTGCTGCAGCTCTTGAATAAAAAGCTCCCAAAAATATATATGTAAATGTGGGGCATTTTACAACATGCTTGTGAAGCAGGCAAATGGGTTAGGCCTTTGAGGAAGCATGAATAGGTTAGGATTATAATTCATTGTAATGTCATGGCAAGCTACAATTTCAAAGGCGTAAGTCCTCCATTTTGTAGCCAATAAAAAATTTAAAGGGACAAAAACCCAATTTGCTTTATAATCAATAAAATGTACAACTTCTTTATCTTATTAGAAGAGGTTGTCGGTTGCAGTCAACCATTGTCAACAGCCCGTTTGATCTATCAGTGAAACAAATCATTATGAGGAACACAGCTCTGCTGCTGTGGTTTTGCGGTGTTTTTAATGAGGACTGGAAATACTTCTATTCCATTACAGGACTCAAAAGTGAATTTGTGGAATCACACCCAGGCTCAGGGTAGGAGACTGAGATTTAAAGTAATTAGCTACGCTGTCCCAAGTACCTCAGTAGATTAAGGACTCATTCAGAATAGAGCTGCTCATTGTCTCTGTGCATGCATTTAAACTAGGCTGTTGTTATGTGCTGGTCTGTTTCAGCCTATCCTTGGAACTGCACAGGATTAGGGAGCACACACAGCTGCTCTCAAAGAGGTTAGCCAAAGGGAACCAAGACTTGGGTGCTGCTACGAAGAGAGACAGGAAGGAGGAGAATAGGTGACAGTGTGTGAGGGAGTGAGTGGCTGCTTGGTAAGTGCTTCCCACTGTGGCTGTAGCAGTCCCTTCGGTCTTTTGTGCCTTTGTGTTCTTTAAAATGCTGGGCAATATAGTAGTGTGCTGAAGGTGACTTAGGACAGGCTGAAGCTACAGATGTGGCCCCTTTGAGTGCATTTCCAACTAGGACCCCCCCCAACCCCAGGGCAGTCCCCCTGCAGCACTATGACCCACAGAGTCAAAGTGGGGCTTGGCTTACTTCCAACCCGAGGGGAAATGTGGGTCTCACAGAGGAGGGGTGCCCTGGGGTTCAAACCGATTTGAGCTTGAGATGGGAAAATCAGGATAAAAGGTTCTGTGAAAGATATTGTCTGAATTCAAAGGTGATGCTAATGGCAGGCATACCCTTAGGTCATATAACTCCTGAAATAAACTACAAAGTAGCCCAGTAAGTCAAGGAGAACAGATTTGCAGCTCCTCCTCCACCACAGACGGTGTTTTTGGCACTTAGCTCATAAGAAAAAAATCTCATCCACTTGGCAAAATACAGGGGGCTGGGAAAAACAGCACCTCCCTTGAGACCTCACTTTCTGGAGGGGGGCTGCTTTGCAGAGCAGTTAGCAGTGCCTTAGGAAAGTGCTGGGGGAGGTGGCTGCAGGCAGCCAGCCCTGCCCTGGCTCCCCAGAGCACTGACTTTGGGATCCCCTCTGCAGCCTTTGGAGCTGCTTCAGAAGCTGCTTGAAGCTGGATGGGGCCCAGAATTGTCAACAATCTGAGTAGCCTCCTGCGGTCCTGCTGTGAACTGATTATCACATCTAACAAAATAATTTGCTGGAACAAATAACACTTCAGGCTCTGTTGTTTCAGGTGAAACTTAGTCCTAGTAAGTATAAATTTATAATACCAGCCACAGCATTATGAGTTTCCCAACAGTCAAGCTTAATTCAAATGCATATTTCAGACCCTTACGGGGACACTCTCATCTTTGTACATTGGGATTTGGAGATTTACACACATAATTCCCATTAACACTAATAGGAGTTACAGTATGCACATATATTCCCTTCTTGATGCAGAGATTCCCCCGTGAGGATAATAAAGATGTTTTAAATTCTGGTTCCGTGACGGTTTGCTATGATATTACATATGCTCAGACACCAGCCCCTGTTCTTTCCACAAGGGATGTCCCTCACAGCCCTCACAGTCACTGCTGTGTGCCCACCTCGGCTGAGACATGAGTTAGGGATGGACAGTGTGAAAGGGCTCACAGCGGATGCTGCTGATGATTTAAGCATGAAAAGCACCCGTTTGCCTCTATCCCAGAGATGAAAAAGGTGTTTGCAAGCAAACGCTCCATCCTTTAGCTGCCAGCTCTGTGCCCCGCAGCTTGCCGGGGCCAGCGGCAGAGCCTGAGTGCCACCTGCTGGGCATAGGGCTCCGAAGGAGGGCAGCAGCTGGGCGCAGCTGGACAGTGGGTCCTGCACGAGAACCCGAGCCTGAGGGGCATGTGGAGGTGGAGAGAGCAGCGTGAGGTTCGGGGTGGTATAAATAAATGTGGTGGTGATGTAGTGCGAGGGAACATGACTCTTGATGGGAGAAGTAAATGCATATTTCCCTCTCAGTCTGCACAGAATTCATTTAA
>JAOWBP010004015.1:23713532-23802388 GCA_028571105.1 Tragopan temminckii
GAGGGGGAAAGGGGAGGGGAGGAAGGAGTTGGCTTTTGCATAATTTTTTTTTTTTTTTTAATTCGCCAGTTCTATTCATGTTCTGTGGCATTTGAAAAGGAGCTAATGTACCAAAAGAGTAGAAATGTAACCTTTCTCCAAAAGCAAATGACTGTTGCTCTCATGGCTGCTTTGACATTTCTGACATTAAAGTTGTTAATACTACTGATAGAAAAGGGGGTTGGGGCAGTCCTGAAAATTCTGTACATTGTGTCTTCTTAATATGGAAGTGATGAGCTACGAAGTGCCTAAACCTAGGAAATGGACTTCTGAGGAATGTAGCATTGTTTGTAATGTACTATCAGCTGAGAAAATATAACTACTCTGTATTGAAATGAAGGCAACCTATTGCATTTCTGAGACAGACAGTGCTCTAATAGTAAATTCCGTCATGTTTGGTGTGTGACCATACTTATAGTTCCTCCCAGTTTATTGTGCATTGTAAACCAATATTTGCCTTGTCTCTAAGACAAGACTTCAAAGAAAGAAAAATCCTAGGAAACTGGACAGTATATTTTAAAAGATTTAACACCTTTTTTTCTTCTTTCATTTTCCCCCTTGGTATTTTTAGCTTTATTTCCTTTTGGTCTATCAACTTGTGGCAGGCATGACTGATCTGTTTTATTAAAGTCAGTAGGATTGTGCTCAGTATAAGCAGATGATTTAAACTTGTTTCTTTACTATCTTTTTCTGAGACCATTTGAGAATTCTTAGTCCTGAAATGACCGTGGATCATCACAGCTTACTCTAAGGCAGAAGGAAGGAAACTCCTAATCACCATCCATTGCTGCTAATGCTCATGATAGTGAACTGTGCAACTTTTGAGCATCTTTTGACTTAAAGTTGAAACTCTTGGCTGATAGCCATTTCTTGAAAAGACTTTGAATTTAACTTCCCAGCAAGGGTTTTTATTTTCCCCTTCCTTACTGTGGAATGTATATTTAATTTATTTGGAGTGGATATTAACCTTTCACTGAAAAACATTATGACAAATTATTTTTAAATGTTGGAGCATCACCAGATTTGGCATGAAAATATTTGTAAATAATATTAGAAAATTATTTTGGGTTTGCAAACAAGGACCTGGGAAATACTTCATTAATGCTAAAAGCAGTAAAATTTTTAGATCTGCTCCTTGGAAAATGTTAAGTATTGCATCCAGACCGGGGGCCCCCAACACAGGAAAGATGGCAAGTTTTTGGAGAGGGTTCAAAGGAGGGCCATGAAAATAATCAGAGAGCTGGAGCACCTCTCCAATGAAGACATGCTGAAGAAGTTGGGCTTGCTCAGTCAGGACAAGAGAAGGCTGCGGGGAGACCACATTACAGACTTCCAATATTTAAAGGCAGATTAAAAAAAGGGATATCAACTTCTTAACTTGGTTAGATAGTAATAGGACAAAGGGGAATGGTTTTAAACTAAAGGAAAGAAGATTTAGATAAGACGTCAGGGGGAAGTTTTTCACAGAGAGGGTGGTGAGATTATAGAATAGATTATGGAACATTTTTTAATGGGAACCAGATTTGTGTAAGTCTTCTTAATCATTTCAGATATAGCTAACTACTCTGTGGACACTATTACAGGTGGGCAGGTGTAAGCCTGTCTCTGAAAATCAGAAATCAGAGTTGTGGCAAAGGGAAAATATGTTGTGTCATATCAAAGGAAAAATGTTAAAAGTGGGCAAAAGTAAAAGCCAGGTGTAATGAAGAAGATGCACAATGCCAAATAATCCAAGGGAAAAAAAGGTTAAAATATATTGAATATGATGTAATAAGTATAAAATATTTGGTGTCTTATTTTGCCACACATGATATACTGAAATTGGACAGGATCATCAAAGCATGATGAGTTCAAATCTTGTTGAACTATGTCAGAAGAGACGTTGAAAAAAAATGAAATTTTAAAAACATCTACTCAGCATTACTGGAAACTTAGGAAAGTCTTTAGAACCGTTAATAGTTGAAGGAAGGAACTATGAACAGTTAGAGCATACCACAGAGATGGCAGCAGAGATGAGGAAACAGTACAAGTTCATTTTTGGTTTATTGCACATAAGTTTTATTGCCTAATAGTAACAATAAAATGTAGAAAATATAAATTCAGTATGTTAACTTGAGAAGCTGAGTATGTGAGGCAAAGTTTGGCTATGATTCTTTTGTTATATTGTAAAACACAATTCTGCAGTCATAGCAGAGCATATGCAGCCACTTCTAAAAATATTTTTAGTATTTATATATGCTTGGTATTGCACATAATTGCTTCTGTGAAAGCAGTTGAATAATGACTTGCTAATAAAACAAAAGTCACTTCTACTCAAAGAGACATTAATAAATAGTTGCCAACTTGATACCTACTTTGTTGTCCTGTTTAGCGTTCTGTATCTTTGTCCATAGCAGTGTGGGTTTTGCAATTGAGCAGAAACCTAGCAGCAGTGAATTACATTAAACTGGTGTGCTTTGTTCAAAGCCATACTTTATACTTTGCACTTGGTCAGTGCAAAAAGCAGATTAGGACATAGCAATATGATCCTGCAGTCTTCCTTTAACTTATCTATGATTTGAACCTGTCTTGTATCTTGCACAGTGCTTATCTCTCAGTGTGGTGCAGGAAAAGAGACAGTCAAGATTTTGATGCTGGCTGTTTTGTGGAAGGTCTTTCCTCCTAGTTCCTGTCCTTATTCATTTCTATGGGAATGAGAGCAAAATTTTATTTGTTGTAAACACTGGAGGAGAGGGAGAGAAATTGATGAGAAATTATTCTGTGTCACATTGCAATTATTTTGAAAACTATGGAAATAATCATTCCTCTGAATGTTTTTATCAGAATTACAAAGTAAAAATGTAAAATAAAGTGATGTCTATTTACTCTGGTGCAAATTTACTCTGTTTGGAAGTGTTATTTTAAATTTCTACTTTTCATAAGTGCTTTACCAAGTATTGAAAGTTCACAGATGCTCAGAAACAGAGCAGAAACCCTTGCATAACTGATTTGCTATTTTCATTTCAGAGATAATATAAGACTAAACATAAGAATCATAGATCTGATCACCTTCCCTTCATTCCCCTTTCCTTTCCTTCCCTTCTTCCCTTTTATATTTCAGCACGTGAGAAAAAAATGCAACTGCCTATACAACTCATAGATGTTAACCATCCAGAAGAGTGCAAAAAATGAAAAACACCCCTCGGGTTTTAGTTAAACTGATAACAATAGCTATTCTAGTTTTATGTTGCTCTTGCTTTAGGAGTAAGTATTTACATGATTCCAGAAGCTGCAGGAAGTTATGGACAAAAAGCTCTTAAGGCCTTCTACTAGGTAAAAAGTACCAGAAATACTGTACTGAAACTGTAGGGAGGAGTGAGTATTGTATTAATTAGCTTCTCCATAAATATAAAATCATATTCGGAGGCAGATCAACTAAATGTTAAAAATGAGTCTCAGAGTTTCATATGGCTATTTCTGTTTAGACCAGGAAGATTTGACTTTTCATTTTTACAGTGTTAAAGATTTCCTTTATATACATATATGCATACTCTAAAGTTACCCAGACTTTTAAGGAAAAGATATTAATAAATACATAAAATTATTAACTGAAGTGAAATTGAACAAGCTGGATGAAAACAAATTCGAAAAGGTGTCTGGAGTGTCAGAAAGTTATTTTAGTTTTCATCCTGAAGATTTCAAAGCATTCAACTTTATCTACTGTGACAACCCATTTGTGATGACTTTTGCAGTCAGATCCCTTTTTGCTTTTTCTGCAGATTTTCTAGGGTGTGGGCAATAAAGGTAGGAATAATTGGGCTGTCCTTGCAATTAATTTTCCATACATCCAATGTGTAAAATTTCATTGGTCAAAAATGATTCCCTGTAATTACCATTGAAAGCAAGGCAGGGATAACTCACTATTTTCCCTTCGTTCCTGCCTGCTTACCTACCTCATGGCAATATCTGTATCCACTCCAGATAGAACCAGAAAGAAAAGACTGAGGGGGTATTACTTGAGACTCAATTAATACATTTGTGACATCTAAGATTGAGTCACTGGAGTGTCAAACTTTGGTAGTCAGATCATACAGCATGCACTAGTAGTACAACTGTCCCTTACTGTCAATTTAGAAAAGTTCAATAAGTAGCTCCAATAAAGAGCATTCCACAAAGAAGTAGTGCAATCCAAAGTAAATTCACACGGAGAAAAAGCCCTTCTGATTATTATAGCAGCAAGAAACAACTCATAAAAACTAGAAAATTCTCAGGTAATAATTGAATGCGATATGTAAATAAATAACAGATTGTAACACTTCCATAATATTGATTTGATCCCCATTGCAACTAGGATCAAAATTTTAGTCTTGACTTGTGACTTTCATTACTTTTGAGGGTTTGTCTTAGGTTATTAACATCATTTTATTGCAGTACTACTATATAAATGGAAAAAAAAACATGGAATACGCCAGCAACTATGTAATTATTCCTCCACTTTCACAGTAAAGCACAACTGAACATATGGTAGACATGGTTAACTCTACTTTATGCTAATCTCTGCATACTGTTTAGCTCACCTGATTAACTGTACATGGTATACTAGATACTACCTTGCAGAAAAAAATCAGGGTGAAATCCTCTGTATAAAACATAAAATGCCAAGAGAAGAGGAAAATCAATGTCATTCTTACTATATTATGAATTCCCTTTCCTCCCCACTGTTTTTTTTAAATATTTTTAAGCAACTATTCATCTTCCAATAGCAAAGACATACGATCTTTGGACCAGATCTCACCTCTTTTTATCATTAGAATACTGCTAATTTTTCTGATTGTTGTATTGTTGCAGAATAGTTAGGGAAAACAAATGTTGAGTTCTTTAAACATTCTTGTCTGAAACTGATCTAGTAAAGGATCCACAATAAATTCCAATGGATAAATCTGGCCAAGACTCTGAAATTTTGCAATGCTAAAAATCTATAGTATCTTTTCTTAGCTTGGCCTACCTCCTAGCTGAGGTTCTGAAGTGTGATGTGGAGAAGTCCTCTTTATGGTAGTCTCCTTCAGATGGTGTTGTTTTAAATTGCTGACAGAATGTTCAGAGCCTATCTTGTTGTCTCATCAAACATAAGCTACAGTTCACATCAGCTTTGTTTTCTTAAGTCTTCAAGGTTAATCTTTTCTAGAGATTTGTGTGGCAATATTACTTTTGACACGGCAAGGATACCAAAGAATATGTCCTCAGCCAAAGAGAGCAATCACAGACCTGTGTATACATGATAGAATATATAGAGAGTTTCTTATTGCAGCTGTCTTATCTTCCATTATACCAACTGAGACCCTTAGGGCTATCTTGATGACTCAGTGATCAATATATTCCCACAATTAAAGCAGCAAGTATTGCTTTTACTATTTTGTCAGTCTCAATCTCAATTGCTTCAGCTTTGTCTAGGGATGACTCTCTGTCTTGTTCTAAAGCACACACCAGTGTTTGACCCTTTGGCTGACTGTCTAACACTATTTCCTTTAGAAATCTTATAAAGAAAACCAAGCATTCTAGAAACCAGATGTGCAAACACTGTGACAAAATTAAAGACTTTTTTCTTCTTTTATTTATTTATTTACTTTTTTATTGGTAGTGCTTATAAAACAGATACTTTTGATTTCTACCATGGAATTCTACAACAGTCTTTTCTTCACAACATGGTTGAGTACTGGAACACTTCAATATACATAGGTTTTTGTACGCTTGTTGTATAATAGTAACAACCTCATGGAAACCTCATGTTACCAAGATAGCCTATTGTAAGATTTAACAAACAGCTTATCTTTCCTTTGTTGTCTGTATGCTGAATACACTTGCTTCTTCATGCACTTTATGCTGCTGCTATAGAGGGTTATGACTTAATTAAATGTCTCTTCCTTTTTCTTGAGGTTTTATTTCAGGACCTTAAAAAAAAAAAAAAAAAAAAAAAAAAAAGAAGAAGAAGAAGAAGAAACAACAGTCAACCGCTTGCCTCTGATCCACTTTTATCCCCCTCATTTACAATCTGAGAAAAAATGAGCACACTGGATACCTCCTAGTGAGTGGCTGACAACTAAAGATGAACAAAAACTAATACTTTGTTATTATCTAGCCTACAGAAAAGTTTACAGGATAACCAGCTATTGACCTTTCCAAGTAAACATATTTAAGAATTCAGTGGTTGTGGGGAGCTTAGACAAGCCACAGCGTGAATCCTTCAGAAAATGTCCAAATGCTTGTACTTGAAGTTTAACTGTATCTCTGAAACAATTTTATTATTTTTTTTTTCACGTTTGCCTAACATTTCACACGCAGTGGAGCTGACGCTCAATTTTTCACATTATATGCACTATAAACTAGGTGTACAGTTTGAATCTTTCTGAAACAGCAGAACTGCACTTTAATAAGCACCCTTCACTCCCTAAACTCATGAAAATTATTGTAAAGAAAATATACACTGGTCCTTTTCCTTTTCCTTTTCTTTTTCCTTTTCCTTTTCCCTTTCCTTTTCCTTTTCCTTTTCCTTTTCCTTTCCAATTTCCTTATTCTTGTCTTTTTCCTTTTCCTTCTCCTTACTTTTTTTCTCTTTCTCTTTTTTTTCTTTTTTAAAGGGAAATGCAAATTGAAATTAACTTGTTTAAATTAGGATTCTATTCAATTGAGTGTGAATAGGATTAAAGCAGAGTATTTTTTTCTACAAAATAAATTAAAAAAATAAATAAAAATGTATTTTTCAATTGCTGTCCATTCGCCATGGTGAGTTCTGTGCTGCATGTTGATATAGAAAGTGCAGGGGATTGTTTTCTGACATGAGTAACCAGAACAGATGAGCTTTTCAAGGTTGTTGCTTCCCTTAACTCTTCAGAAAAAAAAAGGTTGAAAATTCACACAAATCTCATTAGCTGTGAACATATTTACTTTAAATAAACTTTCATTGGTTGCCTTGAAGTTTTTCCATACCTCTCTATTCACACTGAAAAAATACATTCAATCTGAGTATACCTACATTTTTTTCGTTCTCTCTAAATATTGCACTTGTGTTTTTCTCTTATCTTCCTGAGGACAGCAATGTGCAAAGAGATGTGTTATGTCTGATCACTTTGTTTTATGTGTTTTGGTACAATTTATTCCTGCAGATTGTTTTATTCTTTTCTTTATATATATATATATTTTTAACTACATTGTTTATTTTTATGCTAGCTACACCATAATATATGATTCCTAGTTAATGTTTGCAAGCTGAAGCATACACGTGTCACAAATCCTGACAGTAAATAAAGTATTTAAAGAAGTGTGTGTTTGTGTAATAGCTTTGTGATCATACAAATTTGTAGAGCAAGATCTTATACTGATCTATAATTATAACTACCACTGACTAGCATGATCCTCACTGAATCAGATTAATTTACACATTAAGCAGCCATCTGTAGAAATTTTCATAGTACCTTGTTTGCAATGCCAGGGCTTACATGGAGATTCAAAACTTGGCCTCTAGGGGTATTTTTTAGCACTGCTATTGGATACATTTACTGTGAGCAAATGACTCTAGACACTGACACCTTGTACCCTTTGTCACTTTTTTGTATTATGATCAGTGGAAGCTTTCTAATATTTTGTATGTATTGACATAGGAAATGGTAAACTAACAGTATTAAATATATATATGTATGCGTGTATGAATTTAAAGTTCTTGACCCTACATTAAAAATCTTAGCAATGCCAGAACAGATTTTCCACAATCTGTAGTCATAAAAGATAAAAAAAATATATATGTATTTTGGCTAGCGTAAGAAACACATTGCAATCCTGTTGTTGCTAATTCCGTGAAAAGAATAGGGTAACAACTGCAATGTTGCAATGAGATTCTTATACACAAGTGTTTTCTAAGTGTAACCTGTATGCTAGAAATGGAAGACAACAAAATCCACTTTACCTGATAAATAAAATAGATAAAATGTGGGAAGTATAAATACTTTTTGTATACCCAGTTTTTCAAAAAGAAAAATGTGTTCTTCAGTTATCTTGAGTCAAATGAGTGAACAAGAGAGCAGCTTGAATAAGAAAATGAAGGTTATAGTCCTCATTTCTGTGATCAGTTTGTTCTGTAATGGGCAGTAAGTCACTTCATTGCTAAGCTCTGCTTTTTCTTTTTTCACTTTTGTATGTTTAACCTATTCAGACTACCAGTGTTTTTAGAGAGAAAATGTCTTCCAGTTCTGCTAAAGTGTCTACATCATGGGGCTTTAATGCACATGGGGGTTCTAAGCATTATTGTAATACTAGTACAAATAACTGCTATGAAACAGCAAAAGCACAATCACCTGCCAAATTTAGTCACAAAAATAGGTTCTGCAATATGTAGAGTGTTCTGGTATGTAATAAAATATTCATGATACTGAGGCCAAGAAAGTCATGGATATTCATGGAATAGATCCAACAATAATATGTTAAGTCACTTTCCATCTTAGAACAGGGCTTTTAAACAGAGGTGGAATGACTTAGGATAAATCTGTAATACTGAAGAGGTTCTAACTCATGGCAGAAAAGAATCCAGCATGCCTACTTTCTGACAGAACAGTATACAAATAATGGTTACAGGAGTACATCAAAGCTAATTAAATCTGATTAACAAATACACTGGAAGGAATCAAACTAATTTGTACACGTGTACCTATGCAAAAGAGCTAAATGTAAGTGAATAATTTGCTAACTCTTGCTAGAGTTTCCCCAAAACAACAGATTATGGCAAAACCAAGGAGAGCAAGAGAAGTTGCAGCTGCCACAGCAAGGATGCCACTATGCGTAATTTCAGAGGATCAGTCACAATCAATCAGCGTCTCTTTCCCAGTCACTGTAGGCTCACACGCAGATTCTTCAGAAAAGCATATAAGACCAAGGTAAAAATACCACATTTCTAGGTTGTGATTCAGTGGTTCATAGTCCCAAACCTCTCATCCAACATATTTAACAATAGGGATTTTCTTCAAAATCTTCGCATTCATTTTTGAATGAATTTTACTCTTGATATCTACAGAAGCTTATGATAGTGAGATCCACAATGGCATGCTGTATGAATAAGTTTTCTTTTTGTTCATTTGTTTAACATATGACCATTTTATTAGAATGCTTTATCTCCTATTTCATTAGAAAGATTAAATACAATTATTTCCTTTTGGTATTCTCACCATGTTTGCATGAGTCTCTCAGCCATACTTTACAGAATGAATTCTCAAACTAACTTTTTTTTCTAATTTTCTCCTCACGCAGAGACCAACTCAGCCCTTCAGTAATTCTTTTCCTTCACCAAACCTTCCATTCACCAATGCTCCTTATACAGATAGTGTGACCAGAATGGCACACCATAATTGAGAAGAGTGACACAAACCTGCACAATGTCATAATGTTTTCTGCTTTGTAGTCTTTCCAGTAATTTCCAAACTATCAATATTCCGTAGCATTATGTTTTTTTCTTTTAGATTGCTTTTGAGGGCTACCCATGACATTGCTCACTTCAGACTGTTTTATCTCTATAGGAATTGAATTTTCTGCTAGCAGTAACTTTTCAAAGTACCTATTCTGAATGATATTATAATGAAAACTTTTTCTACATCACTATCCATCTGCCTTCCTAGTCTATGTAAAAATATGTTGAATAACTCATATTTCAGCAGTGGTCCCTGGAGGATCCCCTTAGAAATCTTCATTATTAAAAACACTCATGCACCTAGTTTCTTCCCTTTTAACCAGCACATGAAAATACTTTGTAGTATTCCATAACAGTTTAATTTCTCTAGGAAGCTTTGGCAAGAGAACTATTGTATAGAAAATGCCCAGATTACTCTTTGTCTTACTGACTCTCAACTAATTCTATCTAGGTACATAAAGCAGGACTTTCTGTATGGGTCTTCTTAAATTTAGCTACTCTATTTTATTTCCTTTGGCACAAAAGATTAGATATAGCTAATTAATCTGTAGTTGTAGAGGTCACACACGGAACCTAGACATTTTCAATTTCCACAACACTCGAATTGATTTAAGTCACAGATTAGGCACACAGTTTACTAAGCAGCTATTTCATATTTGTAGTCCATCAGAATTCCTGAAGAACATCTGGAAAGCTACTACCATTTGTTTTAATTGTCTATTCTTACATCTTCTCCACTGATGCCTCACTCTGAGGCAGCTTCTCAGGCTTAGTATCTCCCTACCTTTTATCTTTATTTCCCTATTTCATTGGGCTCCTTTATTAGATCAGTCTTGCATAAGATCTGTTACATGTTCCACAGAATCTTCTTTGCAGTAATGTTAATCACATCGATATTGAGCTTATGTTATTTATTACTTTCCCCATCTGTCCATGACTTTCCCTTTTGATTTCTAAGAAATTTCCATTAAGAAGAAATTCCTTTACTCTGGAGTATAGCCAGTTGATTGTATTTTATCATGTTTACCTTCAGACTTCCTTTTATTTATTTATTTATAAAGTTATGTATAGCTCACAGTCTGCCATGTGATTCTGAAAACTATAAAATAAATTTGGTGAGCAGAAGAGGCCCTTTTCTTTGCAACCTGTGCCCTTATAATACCACAAACTTTCAGAATGCTGCTGGATATTCAGAAAGTGATAGTGCAGAAGAATTTATCACACATGGTGGTAGAAAATTTCTGGGCACAGCAGATTTTCTGTCTTGGGATTCTGGAGAGGCTTCCTTCCCTCCGTGCCTCATCAATGTAGTTTGCTTAGGCTAATCCTACTCACAATGCTCATAATGACCCCTAAGAAAATCTACCTATAAATTTCTCTCTCTATCTGTCAGTTTGCCATACTACTCTTTTTGTTGCAACAAATGTAAAATGTGGTCTTTATCTAGAAACAGACCATGACTAAACAAAGAAACGAAGGTTCTTAATGATGTTTTATAGATTACTATTATAGTATAAAAATTGAATAGATTATTATGAAATATATTATGGCTTGAAAATCAACTTCCAATTGCATAACTCATCTTGAAATAAATTTTTAAAAGGCCTTTTTATTAAATATCACAACTTGCCTCTTCTAGCAAAAACTGGGAGCTAATCAAGGAATGATAAATAGACATCAGATAAAAATGCAGCATGGGAGAAATTTTATCCATATATATAGGAATAATTGCTTGGCAAAGGAGAGCTTTCTCTGAATTCAAAGATGATTTGGAAACTGTATAGATGATACAAAAATCCATAGTAGGACATTCTCTTCTGGCCAAGGCCATGAGCTAGAATATAAGACAGGACATGCAAGATCATCTGCTCTTTTTTCTCCACAAAGGGCTATGAGGTGAGGAACAGATATCCAAAAGTGCATTACTCTGCTTAGTCTGCTTTCCTAAAATACAACTTGTCGTATAGGATTCAGAGCCATAATTCGCAAGACCTTCTTGTACTCTATGGAATAACTATATACACAGTCCCCAGTCCAAGGCTATTAGTGGTTTAGTCTCAGATTTCTCAGAAGAAACAAGTTGTGGCAGATCAAGCAATTGATGCAGGATGAACAGGATATAAGTTCATTTAAAATTACAGCCCCCAAGGCCTGTACTTCAACCCACCTAATCTAAGAAATGTCTAATATTTACTGTGAACCTGCTTAGAGCATTGCATCAAAGCATGCTTTCTGGTACAAGCTGCGTTGCTTCAGGATTGACAGTCAGACTTTAGTGCCTCACTGCAATGGCAGGGTAGATTTGCACCTCAGCAGAGACCTGCACGCATCAAGAGTAGTTAGAAGACAAATACATAGTACAAGGGAATTCAAATATTGATTAAACACTTTGCTGAACTTGTTGCATTGCTATTTTGAACTTACATGCACAAAATCTTGATTTTGGTAAGCTAAAGCCAGCCTTTTTTTACTGGAATCCCGATCCCAGAAAAATAAAAATCAAGCTACCATAAGTATAACCTAAAACAAATACATAAATGGAGAATAGTAGAATTCATGCTGCTACCTATAATAAATGCATCTAAAAGCAAGGAAATATTGTAGATAAAAGTGAGTTTTCCTCTAAACGGAGGAAAATTAGCAAGATTTGAAAGGTTCCTTCTGTACTGCTTTGCCTGGCAAATGTCTTCCATGTGATAATATTTGAAACTATGATTTCAAGATTATTAACCACCTCATATACCAATAACCATTACTTTTAGTAGAAAGTTAAAATGTAGTGAATGTTTGAAGTGTAAAACCTAAAAAAGGTGGTCTTAATCTAAGTAAATTGGGAGGACAAGCCGAAATTTTAAAATCTATTACAATTCGTAAACCAGATGGCTCAGAGGGGAAGTTAATTGTAATACATAAAATCTAATATGCCACAGGCAGTCCATCCAGATTGCTATTTTTCCCCTAAAACAGATATTGCAGTAAGAGGACATACTGTATATTGAGATTACAGAAGAACTCTAAGACATGGAGAAGCAATTTTTTTCTTAAATAAAAAGTATTTTGCAAGACAAATGTTAAAAAAAAAAAAAATCACTTCACTGCAGTCTTCCAGAAGCAATCAAATGTTATTATGCAGGAAAGTTAAGACAGAAAATATGCCTTAATTTGTCAGCTGTTTTGCATTAAATCCAAATTTTTTAGGCTATTATATTTTTCATACTGTGAATATATATATAAACAGAGAAGGTCATTTGTGTGGTGAAAGTTTGGAGATACAATAAAGAATTGCAACAAAAAGAGAAAATATAAAACACTGTGGAAGGAAAATGATAATTATTTATTTTCTGAAATAAAATATATCTGAGGAAACTACATGGAAATTTGTAGACAGGCACAAGCTTACTCAGCCTGCTGTAAGCTAGTTGGAAATTCGCCAAATTTGGTCCTGCTCAGTATTGCAGTACAGTGTGTTTTAAGTGAATTGTTCTGCTTCAAGATCAGTTTGCATCCATCTTTGCAGACATGCCCCAAGTGAAAAGAAAAAATCTGAGTTTGCATATACTCCTTGAAAAATTCCTAGAGCTTGGCAGCTAAACTCTCCCAGGACTCTTCTGCATTAAACAAGTACTGTTCCTGGGCTGAGCAGGATTCACTGCAATTTTCTCTACAGTTGTTTCCCCTACCATCTAAACTCAGGGAAAACTCTCCTCCAGCGAGCCAGCAGTCTTCTCCCTGTTGTTCACAGTATCACCGACTGCTTGAAGTTGGAAGGGATCTGTGGGTTCATCTAGTCCAGCAAATTTTCCAGCAACAACATCGAGAGCAAGCTGTCCAGGACCACATCCAGGCAGTTTTTGAAGATCTCTAAGGAGGAGAGGCTCCACAACCTCTCTACGCAATCTGTGCTCCATACAGTACAGCAGTGCTTCCTGATGCTTCCATGGAACCTTCAGTGTTCCATTTTGTCATCTGGGTGGCCCTCATTGAACTCTCCAGTATGTCCAGACTTCTTTTGCATTGCAGGGACTCTGGACACAGGACTGCAGGTGTGGCTTCCCCAGTGTTGGTTAGAGGGGAAAGATCATCTCTCTTAACCTACTGGCAATATTTTGCCTAGTGCAGCCAAAATTATCATTAGCCATCTTGGCAGCTCAAGTCATGTTCAACTTAGTATGCACCAGGATTCCATGATCATTTTCTGTAGAGCACACAGCACACATACCATAGGCAGCAGGGCTGTGACTCACACCTAGACTGCAGCCAGTGTCATGGTGAATAAAAACACATATCACGGGAGCAGTGCTTAAATTTCCTTTCCAATGCATCATTTTCTTGTATTCATCTCTACTCTCTGATCTATTCATTTGTAAGAATCACATCCATTAGCTAGAAAGTAAAAAAGACTGAACTCTAAAGACTGTAAATTCTTTTGCAGCATCATCCATCCACTACTGTTTATGAAGACAAGGCTCCTTTGAGATCATAAACTTGAAGAAGAGTTAGGTCAGATTGTTGTGCTCCCCTTCAAAACTAAACAAAGGAAGTGTTTTCTCGGCCCTTTTACAAATGGAAATTTATTGTTAGCATTTGCTAAGTGGAAATTTGAGAGATTCTTCATAATTATCTGTCCTAAATGTTTGATGGTCTACTGTTTGAGAAGCAATGTGCATGGAAATGAATTCACAAAGCACTTGGAAGCAAAGAATAAAAACCTAACTTTTTACTCAGGCTGCTCAGGAAGAAAGGATTGAGGAATGCTGTTCCAATGTACATTTGTGAACACTCAAAAAGTATCAAAAAAAACTATTCAAGAAATAATCTGCAACAATAAAACTAGAACTTCTGTAATGTTTCCAAGATCCACAAAAGCTCAGATGCAAGGTATCAGACTATTCATATTTATCCTGCCAGACCTTTGGAGAAACGGAATATTTTCTTTTTTCCTTTCTAATGATTCATTTTAGCTATTAAAAAAATTACCAAATCAGCATTCTTTATTGGTAATAGAGATGGAATTTCAGTTTTTGAATCCATGTGCACAGGTTTTTAATTTTTGATTAGATTTTTGAATCCAAGACCTCATAGACCTATAGACCTCAGCTATTCCACTTGTACACAAGACAGCTGTGATCTTGCTGCATGGACATGCACAACAGTACAAATTTAGCTAGCTTAGGTTCCTCTTCCTGTGTTTCCTACTGGCTGTTTGGAGGCCTTCAGGGGCATCTAGCCAGTAGGAAACATTAGATTAAAGAATTTATGTGTTATTGAAGCCATCTGAATCTGGGTCAATGTCTTGTCATTACTGCATCTATAGAAGTGCTTCTCAGAAAATTCATTCTACCAATTAATTTTAATCAGCTATTGTGATCATTTATGAACATTAGTGAATTCCCCATAATTGCCAGTAATATGTAACAATGGCAAAGGCATCATGGTAAATCACCGCAATGTAGTACAACTCAAGTCTTTCAAACAAATCCCCCGTGTTCACTTAAAAAATTGATGGCATATTCTGTGAAGCTGATAAAGCCAGTAAGGTGCTGCTGTTTATAGCAACATGGCTAATCGATGCACATGCATCTTTTCCTGCAAGGATGCTCAAAGTAATTAGTAACAGTGATACAGGGAACTAGAAAGCAAAACTGAAAAATAGTAGATATCAGCTACAAACTGCTCAAACATAAGGACAGCAGGGTATGGAAAATTCTTGGCTACCAAATACTTTCTTCATGGGGGATTTTAGCTGCTCATAAATCTGCTGGGAAACAGATACATCCAAGCACACAGTGTCAAAGAGAGAATTTCATCGTTTGAAAAAAAAGGCAAAACTGCCCTAGATCTCCTGTTTACTGATAGGATGGAGCTGCCTGAGAGTGTGAAAATAGAAAAATACCCTGAAGCTAAGGACCATAACCTGAATGGCGTTAGTATGGCAAAGAATGGATCCATTGCAGATTACAAGACAAATGAGCAAACTCATGTTACAACATCTAAGCTAACATCTTGGCCCTTTCAAACTTGGTATCAGTGTTATCATTTACGTCAGGAGGTCCAGAGTTTCACTTCTGAATAATTAAATGCAGGGAAGTTGACGGAGGAAGTATATTAAGGTATTATAATATTTTAATTGTCTTAAACAATTAGCCAAAGTTGCTTCACAAGAAAACTGCAACAAGTGAGGGTAATTAAAGAAGAGTACTTTGTAGCCAACAGAATGCCCTCCATCACTGTAGGATAAAACTTGCAAAAGAAAAGAACTTAAAACAATATTTAGGTGCTTTTAGAATACAAAAGATTTGAAGTTTTCAAAAAAATACTAATGAGAAAAAAGGTCTTTTCAATAGAAAAAGATTACATTAATAACAATTCAGAATTACAAAAATGAACTGTTATTTAAAAATATGCCCTAACAATAATAAAAATGAAAAGGGATGGAAGACAGTAAAGATAAATGAGAACAATTAAGTAAGAGGACGTGGCAAGAATTGACTCACAAAGAGCAGATAAGAGCATGTTTCACAGATTTAAACACAGCTGAGTCAGCCCTCCTTAAAGCTATTGGCTTCTGATATTAAGAGATCCTATAAATATGTTTTGTACCACTGACAAATTTTGCTGAAAAGCTAGTGGAAAAAGGGAGGAAGTTTGTCTAGAAGAAAATCACAGGAAGACTAGAAGTTACCTTCTACTTAGAGTAATCACTGAGGTCCCTGGTCTGAAAGTCATGGCTCAATTTAGGTTCCCAGAGACATATGTTTCTCTTTCTAAGTGTCAAGACTACAAAAAGCAAACAAACAAGCGGACAAACTAAACCTCTTGTCCAGGCAGCAACAGTTAATGGAATGACTGTAAGGAATAAAACTTGCCAAAGAACTTGATGTAAATTAGTAAATTAGAATTGCTAGGTATCTCAGTATGTTAAATTTGGGACCAAATAGAGGACCAGGAGAATCCCATTGTGAAATAGAACAAATTCACAAAGGAAGGTAGTCACTTCTTTTAAACTGAATCTTTCTGGAGAATCATAGAATCATAGAGTCACTCGGGTTGGAAAAGACCTTAAAGATTATCAAGTCCAACCATGACTTAACCATATTACCCTAACAAATCTCTGCTAAAACATGTCCCTGAGCACCACATCCAAACAGTTTTTAAACGCATCCAGGGATGGTGACTCAACCATCCATCCCTGGGGAGCCTATTCCAGTGCTTAACAATCCTTTATGTAAAGTTTTTCCTGATATCCAACCTAAATTTACCGTGGCCTTACTCAAGGCCATTTCCCCTCATCCTGTCACTTGTCACCAGTGAGAAGAGACCAACCCCACTCTTGCTGTAAGCACCTTTCAGATACTGGAAGAGAGCAATAAGGTCTCCTCTCAGCCTCCTTTCCCCCAGTCTGAACAGCCCCAGTTCCTTCAGTCTCTCCTCATAGGGAATATTCTCCAAGCCCTTCACAAGCCTTGTTGCCCTTCTTTGGACCTGCTCCAGCATCTCAATGTCCTTTCTGTACAGAGGTGCCCAAAACTGAACACAGTACTCAAGGTGAGGCCTCACCAGTGCCAAGTACAGGGGCAAGATTACTTCCCTAGTCCTGCTCACCACACCATTTCTGATACAAACCAGGATGCCATTGGCCTTTTGGCCACCTGGGCACAAAGCTGGCTCATATTCAGCTGACTGTCCATCAGTATACCAAGGTCCCTTTCCATCAGGCAGCTTTCTCGCCACTCTTCCCCAAGCCTGTACAGTTGCCTGGAGTCATTGTGACCAAAATGCAGGACTCAACACTTGGCCCTATTGAAATTCATACAGTTAACCTTGGCCCATTGATACAGTCTATCCAGATCCCTCTGTAGTGCCTTTCTTCTCTCAGGCAGATCAACACTCCCTCCCAACCTGGTGTCATCTGCAAATTTACTGAGGGTGCACTCAATCCCCTTATCAAGATTGTTAATAAAGATGTTAAATAGAAGCAGCCACAGTACCGAACCCTGGGGGACAGCACTCGTGACCGGCCACCAACTGGATTTAATTCCACTGACCACAAATATTTGGGCCCAGCCATCCAGCCAGTGTTTCAACTAGCAGAGCGTATGCCCATCCAAACCATGGGCAGCCAGCTTCTCCACAAGAATGTTGTGGAGGTACAGTGTCAAAGGCTTTACTGAAGTCCCTGTAGACCACATTGACAGCCTTACCTTCATCCACTAAGCAGGTCACCTAGTCATAGAACGAAATCAGGTTTATCGAACAGGATTTATCATTCATCAACCCATGATGACTGGGCCTGATCCCCTGGTTGACCTTTAACTGGTCCATGATGGCTCCCTAAATTATCCATTCCATAACTTTCCCGGGCACCGAGGTGAGACTGATAGGTCTGTAGCTACCAGAATCATCTTTCCATCCCTTTTTGAAGATGGACGTCACATTTGCCAGTCTCCAGTCCGCCAGGAGATTCCCGGTTAGCCAGGACTGCCGAAGAATGACAGAGAGTGGCTTGGCAACCACATCCACCAGCTGGTGGTGCAATCCACCTGACCCCAATCCTTGATGTTCAACAGATAACCACAGTTCCATCATTTAAATGATGGTAAAAGCTTCTTTCTCTGCTGCCTTTATATCTGTAAATAAATTTGGTTCCAGCATTTTGACAACAAAAACTGCTGCTTGTGTTGTTTAACATCCTCCCTTCATATCACTTTAGGCATTAACAGTCAGGAATCTGATAATCTGCAGAGCATGATTTAGCTTGATTAATGTTAACAATGTATCATTTCTTTACTGGTTCACTTACTAAGAGGGAAATTTAATGAACTTCTCACTTGGCTTTGTTATCCACCTTTTCTCTTAGTTTAAAATACAAGTGAAAAAAAAATGCTCTTCTGTAGATCAACAGCCACTGTGACAGATGTGTTGCTGAACCAAAACAGCAGCAGCTCCCAGCCCCAAGAAAAGCCACCACAGACATTGAAGGCGATTAGGGTTCCAACCCCTGACTCATCCTCCTCCCCAAGGCGATAACAGGACTATAACAGCATGATACAGTAATCTGTATATTTATTAGTATATATAATGAAAACATCTATTCTCTTGCTCTTGCACTCCCCCAGTGCAGGCCCTGCCACTAATCATGCTTCTACGTTTGGGAATTTCTCTGCAGATGGAGAAGAGGGAAATACCCCTTCAGCTTGAATTTTATAATCTTGTGGTCTGCAAATGCATCAAACAAATCTGACAAATTGTTAATCCTCTTCAAGCCAAGTTCACTCTATCCAAATTCTAATTACATATATCCAGGAAAGCCATACTGTATTAAATTGGACTAACCTTGCAAAACAGCTTTCACAGAAACATAAATGCTCAGTATGTTTGCTTATATTATGATGTACAGAAGGACTGTGATATACAACATCGGGATTCAAATAAAGCTTCTCCAGAAATAATCTGCAATATGAAAAAATGAAGGCTACAGAGTCATTGAGATATTGAATATCAAAGACCTTTCTGATTTACTTACAGCATTCAGTATAACGGATTTATTAGCAGCTCCTATCTTTATGGTAAATGATGCATAAATGATGGCAAAGGTGTACAAGAGAACTATATGAAGACTCTTGCAGAGTGAATAAATTGGTTGAGTGCCAGCTTTTCTAAGGGTGAATGGTTACACTGACTTCTTTGGGGCATATTATGCAATGATGAATGTAAAATTATGTTTTAGAATGCCAGGAGTTCAAGGGAAGATTACAAATTTATGGAGGACAACATTCTTATTCTAATAATCCGGACACATGGCTACTGTCTCTCCCTGCAGAGGAATCAGTTTTCTATTCCAGGTTAGGAGAGATGGAACAAAGCACCTTGTATGCACAAGATTTTACCATAGAAAGATGAAGTTCACTGGAGGCCAGACACCTGTGTATTCTTAAAGCATGTGCAATAATGTTCTTTGAAAATGAGACCAGCATTCCAGTGAGCTTTCTTGCAACATTCCCAGCTTCTTTTGTGCCATAGTCTATTGCTATTTCCAGAGGGCTTTTATAATATACATAGGGAAAATGTCAATTTAAATTCAAAGACAGAGAATACCTTTTTTGATGAAGCATCCAGTATATCATGTACTAGCTGGAGGTGTTCTCTGTTGCTTGACAAGGAACAATGACATGACAAGCAGGCAGAGAAGGAGCTTTTAACCAGTTTAATGTGCACAGAGTTGGCACTCACTGAAAAGTCATTTACCTGTTTGCTATTTTTTTCAAGTATATCTCTTTTCTTTGACTTGTCATTACTCCTGTAATATACAATTTTGTCTTCTGTTTGTAATTTTCTGCTGCAGTGATTTCGAAAGTTCAAAATAATCTTTTTCTATCTTTCAAGAAATAAGATAAGCAAATGTGTGTCTAAATAGTTTGCTTATTCTACAACCTAAATGAAGTCCCATTTAGTATACCTTTCACTGCTTACTGCTGCTGCAGAGTCTGTAGACGAGGTGCAGTGCTCGTGCTTTTCATAGTTCTTGAGAGTGATTTGGACCAAAGGCACTTTTCATAATGGAAAATGGTCAAAATTTGCTCTAAACTGTGTTCTGTTGAGCTCTTTCATGAACGACAACAAAAAAAATAATAATTCAGCAAGTCATTGCCCTTTTCTTCTGGGAGAGAGAATTCATCATATGGAAACACAAAATTCTACCTCAAGCTAAATAACATATTTTGAGCTGTTATCAGACACTTCACATGAAATTAAAGACAAAATCTAAGAGTTGGCAAAATTTTTACCATTCCTGTATGCAGTTCATTTTTCAAGTAAAGCTTTCAAATATTGAAAGTTCACATTCAGTGCCTTGATCAAAAATGATAAATGAACTACTGAATTAGAAGAAGATGCTGCTATTATTTTAACCAGTAAACTAACTCAGGGTTAATCTGGGTGTTATTTAGCCTATTGAAAGTGTTTTGAGTGAACATATGGTTTCTATTGTGAAATCAAGGCACAGTTTTAACTGTGAATATAGATAATTACCCTTTGGACTTTAAACATTTATATGTGTCATGTTATGTCGGAGCATTTTTCATGGTCAATAGGTTGAAAGGTTATAGAGTTGAAAATGTAAATTCCGTGTGTTTGAGTAAGACTATCCAGGGTAATGATAGTACAATTCACTACTGCTCTCTCTTGGAAAGAGATGGTAATAACACTGAGTGAGCATGTGAAATATAACGGGCCATTTATTTAAATATAGATTGCTACGGTAAAACATTTTAATATGAGAATTACAGGAATTCAATCATGGCATACATAGCTTGAATATCCCTGGTTACTGGAGCTTAATTTGATATATTTACACAGTATATTTGGGGGCCTAATTATAATGCTAACAATAAAACCTTTAAATAAAGTGTATTTGCATGCATGTGTGTGCATGCATGCCTTGGCACTAGAAACGCTGTTATATGCCCACCAATACATTCCACTCTTGATTTAGGCTTGAAAGCCAGTTTAGTTTCACACTCGGAGTTCAGTCCTTGGCAAGATCCTCTTCTGAGGAGCCAGATGTTCTGTCTGTGCCCAAACTGGCTGAGGATCCTGTGTGTGGGGAGCACTGATGTCTGGGTGGCACCACAGCTTGCTCACAGTATCCCCACCACCATGTTGTCACTTAGGCCCAATGCTGGCCCAGGTCTCTTCACAGTGTGGTCCATGATGAGACAGTTTGCGATGAGGTGAGGTGCTTCCCCAGACCAAGCAGGCACATTTTCACCTGCTGTGATAACTGGGAACATTCAGTGTGAGGTGAGCAGCCTCCCAGTCTATGTTTTCTCTTTTGAACTACCAGCCATTAGTTGCCTGGAAAATACATGACCCAAACCAATTTTAATCACAATTAATTAATCATTAATATATGTATATACTTTTTGAGTATTTAATGTGTTAGCATTCACAGAGTACAGCATTAGACTACAAACAATTTCTCCAAGAAAACTTCCAAATGCACGAAACAAATAAAACGTTTATTCTTATTACTATTATTCCATCTACGTTTTCTTTTATTATGTTTTAAACACATAATTCCATGCATTTTATCAAATTTTACATGAGAATGCTGTCTTTTCCATGCACACTAAAGAACAATAAAATCCCTTTCTCTGTTTCCCACGCATACTTTATGTAATGGGAGCCATTTCAATTACAGAACGTCTCATTCCTGCTATTCCCCATTTCCCGAAACACATACAGTAAAAGTATTTTTTAGTTATTTCTAGAAGTATGCATATGCAAAATATCCTTTGATTACTCTTAACACCACTGAACTGCATCCAACCCTGCTTAACTTATATTTTGCTTTCCATGGCAGTGTGATTTTTAGCACTTCCCAACGTTTTCTAACTTCTGAGGAGTTGCTTCTTCTCTTCCATCACAGGCAGCCATTCTTATTCACCCTAAAATCCCAAATACTTATATTTTGGAGTTTTATCTTGCAGCAGGATAAAATGTAGATTTTTTTTTTCCCATCATTTTTTTAAAAGTTGGGATTTTAATTTTTTTTTATTGAAGAGATGATTTTTCAAGATATTAACTTGAATATGCAATCGTACATGCTTCAAGTCAGCTCAGTCTTACACTGCATTGCCCTACAGTGGTTGCTGCTTTGGGGTATAACTAAGTTCTCAGCTGAACTTCAGCTTGCAGTAAGCCCCAGCTGCTGAGTGACCCCATATCCTCCAGTGGATCATACTGTTTAAAAATGAATTTCCATGAACCCATGTCTAGATTTTGGATGAACCGACATGAAACGTAATACTTTCATGCAGTTTTTCTGATATAAAAATTGAATATTATTGGCCAAGTTGAAATGTATCACCATCAGATAACTGCCATTTGTTGTTATAAAACATTGAGGAGAAAAACGTGTCTTTCCCAGCTATAATTACTTCTGCTCTTTACTATTTGAGCTACAGTAGTATTAAGAGCCTTAAGCTTAGCCCAAAGCTCTATATTTTCAGACATTGTAAGAGTACACAATGGGGCATCCTTTCTAAATAAGTTTAGAATACTGGTACAGAAAATAAAGGATGAAGAGGGGATGCAGAAGTAAATACTGGAGGAGGCCAACGGCAGACACAGAAATAGGGTTTTTTTGTTTTGTTTTATTATTTTACTTTAAGTTTCAAATGTGAATAACATAGTACACCATAATCAGTCTTTTTATTTAAAAATATATTTTGATTATTGTATTTCTGAGTACCACTATGCACCTTCTTTTCTTCCTTTCTTCTCCATCATTTAGCCTGAAAACCATTTTCCTAAAACATTCAGTTTTAGTCATCATCTATTCAGATTAGTCTTTTATATAGGTCACTCTGAAAGTAATGCCTCCTGTTTATTTCCTTGGAAACTGTGACAGATACAAAGAGCATAAGTACAGTATTTGGTTGTGAAAATTCTCAGCTGTGAAACATTGTTTTTCAAAATAGTCACTACCACTCACTGTGCATTTTTGCCAGCAATGAATAAGAGCCTGCATGCTGTGCCTGTAAAAATCTACATGTCTGCCTGGAACGCGGCTTGTCAATCATGTTGTTATTGCCACTGCTGAAATGTGCCATCCACCACTTCACTGTGGTCACATCCACTGTTTCATCTCCATAAATGTTCAGCAAGTGTAAATGAATGTTAGTGGGTGCAGTTTTTTCCACATGGAGAAATTCAGTGACACCTTTGCTTCATAGGCACTTCCATGTCAGATGTCATTCTGACAGACTGCCCCTCTGCTGCCCTCTGTCACACAGCAACAAAATGTCATTGAATATTGGTAGGAAGGCTCAACCTCTATTGCCATTCTACCAACATCTGCCTCTGACATCGTGGGCCAACACAATAAAATAGGAGGCATTACTCTTGGAGCAGCATTCTTATTTTGGACAAGTATACATAACTCCTCTCAAAGGAAATCTGTCTTTGTTATTTCCATTCCTATATAAAGTTTTTGGGTTTGCCTGTTTTTTTTAATTGTTCGTGTTCAGACTGGACTTTTAGATTAGAGGTTGTCAAATTCTTGGGGGAAGACAAAAAAAAAGAGATCTGAAAATTTTATAACTCAATAGTGCATAAAACAAATTACCATGCTTTTCTTTTAAAAAGACAAAAGGAAGAAAGGAGCCACCAGCTTATCCAGCAGTTGTTCCTTTCCACCAGCTGGCACTGGAGGTGAGCCTGGAAAGAAGTGACAATGGCATTGTGTGTCAGCTCTTTGAATGAGTTTTCTGGTGAATGCTGCATTTGCATTGAAACAACCATTGCATTGAAACGTAGTTTCACATACCCAAGCAAGCTCTTTCCTCAACCAATTTTCAAGTCACTTAAGTGACCATCGTTTTCAGATAGCATCAGAATAGAAAGACTCCCAGAAGCTGGCCTGGCTTGTCTGTCATTGTTTGCATTTATGATGTTCCATGCTGTAGCAGAAAAAAAAACCTGAAAAACATTGTAAATGGGGGCCAGTATATGTGTTTAATCACCCCTCTTACTCCTACCAAAAAGATTTATTTTTTTCCACACTAATTTTCTTTCCTATTTCCCTCCTAATAAGCTTATCTTGCTGATAGTTTGACTAAGCTCATGTTGTATTCAAAACTCAAAGTTTCCTAATTAAAGTCCAATTCCACAGTTTCTCCTTAGATATTCAGTACTTCTGCACACTATGAAGAAAGATATTTTTAGAAAATATGAGCCACTTAATTCCCGTTAAGTTTTCTATAACAGATGGCATAGTTATTTGATTTATGCATTCACCTTCACATGGCCCTGCTGACAGCCAGTTTTTTTTAAACCTCTGAAATTCTTTTTTGTTATGCACTGAAACTTCACCTTTTCCACTGCATGAAATATTAGTTTTACTTAGAAAATCTAACTGCGTGCAATTTTCATGTTACTGAAATTGTGCACGGTCTGGTGATTAATTGTATTGTCTTGATCACAGTCGCAGTCTGATATTCAGGGCTCATTACAGTGGGAGGAATTCAGCAGAACATCATTCTTAACCAGGTGTGGCTTATTAAAGTGGCAGTGCCCAATTTAAAGACTATAAAGGATTTGTATCAAAATTGATGCTTTCAGCTACTTTCCCCTCCCAGGACTGTAGAGATGTAATACAAAAAGGACAACGTAGCTTGCTCATGAAAATCACTCACATCCATCATGTGAGAAAGCAGCTCAGATCTGTTCCTCCCTTGAGTGGGAAGAGTTGCAATATACCTTCAGTACAGCACCTTCATACCAAATATCATCAACACTTTCCTAAGCTTGACATAGATTACACTTCCAAATACACAGTTTGCATTATTTACTGAATCATGAATTTCTCATCTCCCAGGAAAATGCTTTTTCTTTCCTCTTAAGATGCCCTTATAGCATCAGTACAAATACTGAGGAGAGATGCATCTTGTAGGAAGCTACCAACAGCATTTACCTTGAATACAACCTAGACTTCACAGTTCCATTTCATAATTTATGCAAACCATTCTGATATGGGAAAAAACAGCAAAGGGGAACAAAAACAAAACAAAACAAAACAAGAACAGTTTTTAGTATCAGGTGAGCTTACATTCACCCCAGTATCAGTGCTAAATCCCTCACAGCTGATGGTAATGTGCTAATGATAAGCTGTCAGATGGCCACCAAGGCTCATTTCTATCAAAGAAAGAATACAGCTTACTGTTAAACCTAATTTTTGGGAAGTTTTCAGAACAGAAAATGTTTGTTTAAAGTAAGTTATGTAATGTGAGTGTGTCTTCGTTGCTGTTGTGAGGACTACAGCTTGACATTTCTCTGCCTCCTAAATGTGAGTAAATCTTTACACCTACTCACTGCTTTAGAATAATGAAGTCTAGATAAAGAGGCTATGTTTGAGAATGTAGATTGTTGTCATTTCATCTTGCTTTGTTGGTGGTAGGTGAAAGTATCAAATGCACCTACGTGTTCATTGGTTGTTGTGTTTGAAGGAATTGCTCTTTTGAGGTTATTGCTGGCTTGTTCTTCTTTAAATCTAGGATGTATGAATATCATATCATATCATTAGGAATGGGATTGAGGATAATGTGGATATTTCAGGAGGTGGCAGGGGAAGGCTTCTGTGGTGTTGTTTATGGCTATAGAGGATTTGATCTCCTGACTTGATGGTTGTTTCTTCCTATTATGTGCCTCTGAAGTGCTCGCAAGAAAAAAACTGTGGGAGCTCCAAATCCTCAGTATAAATATTGTCTGATTAAAGATAGTGCCTGGTAAGATTAGATTCATTGTTATCAGAGAAAGCAAGGGAAGAAGCTGAATGTCTTTAAAATATATTTAAAGCTTAAATTCCAGTGAATCAAAAACTTTTCACAGGGTGGTATTTTCCTTCTTTCACATTCTGTGCATCACCTAAATGGGCTTGCAGGCAAGTGGGTTACCTTGTTCCCTGTCCACTGGAGGAGTAATCTGAAATACTTCCAGTGGTTACTGAAGAGGAGGAAGGTGATAATGGGGAGCAATTAATGACAAAAAAGTCATTACAAATGTAGGTTATCATTTCAATATCTTCTTGTTTTTCTTTTCATGATTGTATTTAAATTCAACTTATTGCTTTGAGATTACAGATGGGGTGTATTTTTGAAGAAGGAAATTTTTTTTCTCAGATGCTGTGTAAGAAAATGGTTTAATTCTTCATTATATGTGGCTGATCTGCAAGTTTGTCATGAGTTGGATATTCATTATCTGGAAGGGAGTAAGTTAGTGAGTAGAAAACAGGTTTTTGAATAGCTGTTGTAATGGGAAACTCAAATAAGTATCAAAAAGGACAGCACGTGCTGATAGCAGGGAACTTGATGCAGGCTGGAAAGGAAGGGAATTCCCACGCATCAAGGGCTGAGCCATAGGGAAGTCATGCATCCTGCAGCTATTAAGTAAAAGAGTATGCTAGGATGCTTACGCTGTAGTGTCTCAAGAATTGGTGAGATAGTTTTGCTGTAAAGTTTGAAACAAAATGGATCCCAGAGAAAAGGTAGCATTGTTTCAAAGCTTAGGAGTATTATCTCAGTAGGCAAGAAAGGGAATGTAGGAAGATGTTGGTAATGCAATCCTTAGGTATGGAGAGCCGCTCTAAGGTACAGCAGTGTTATCTGCACCGTGTGCATGAATTACACATGCAGAGTGTGAACAGCATGGTGATTTTATCTGTCAGAATCTAAAACCAATTGTTCCTAAATCTTGTATGGGCAATTCCTTTTATAGCCTTTTAGTGACTGAAAAGTATACCACACCACCAGCCACTGTGTCTGTTTCTTTAAGAAGGTGCTCTATAGAGATATCTTAGAGTTTGCATGTGTATCATGAGACACAGAGGTTGCCATGGTAAGTACACATTTTTTTAATTGAATAGCAGACTAATAGGCACATAAAACCTCCATAACTTTTTGGCACATAAATTACCTCTCCTGGGGCTGTAGGTGATTAAATGTACTTCTTTCTTAAATTCTTTCCAAGTATTTCTTTGTCTGTTTTTGTTTAGATCAGAGCCTCTCATATTTCTTTCCTTCTTTCCCTCAACAATGCTACTTGGTGTTCTTTTGTCCTCTTTAGTTTATTCTGTCTGTCTTCTCTCTACCCTTTCTTTTCTTGAATACAGTACACATCGCAGAGCAGGGTATTCAGTTTTAAAAGAGTTCTGGTTGCTTTTTCTGGGCACAAAATAGTGTGCAACTTATGCAATATAACTCTCTTGTTTGGACAAACAAATAGAAGTGGCATTAAATCCTCGAAGGTATGTTAAACTCAAATATATGCATTAAAATGCTACAATGTAAGTAGGTGTTTTAATAATCACCTTTATGCAGTTCCCCACGGAACATAAGTTTGTGACATTTTATAACTTTAGAAAACATGTAAAAGTGTAAATCTTGGTTATTTCTTTTGCCTCATTTGAGCTATTCTCATTTGAACTGGCTGTCCAAGAGTCCTTTATTCTTTTCCCTGGCAGTACTTTTCTCATTGTTCATGTCTTTTGCTCTTCCACTGGTGCTATGAATACAGCATTTGTCTATGTGCATGATTTCTAAAGTGAACATTGTCTTTAATCTCTTCAGTGATACAGTAAATCATAAGCTGAGGGTACTGCCTTCTCATTCCAGTTCTTAAAGATATTTTTTTCTGGTTATACAGTTGTGATAGAGAAGCAAATAGTTATTCATACTTGCTCAAACCTCAGCTATTTTTAGAATCCATATTGACAAATTTTCGAGTAGACATTGTATTTCATAAAGAGCACTGCCCTGAAATCACTGTGGCTTGAACAATACGAAAATTCAAGACTCCAGGGGGCCAACACAACAGGATATCCATAAGTAACAACGCCTACTTATCAACAAGGGGTGAGCTTAACAGTCTTGTTCCTGGCTGTGACAAGTGGTGAGCAGAATTCTTAGCAAGCCAGAGAGCAGAGAATGAATGCACAAGATAACTAAAGAAAGATTAGGCGCAGCTGACTTGGTCTGTTCCTTTTCACAAATCAAGAGCAATTTAAAGCAATAATGACTGATAGTTTTCCACAGCCATCCTGACTTTTATCCTATTGCAGGACAGAGTTCACCCACCTTTGGTTTTTTCTTTGATTTTGTGTTCATTTTTTATGATTAAAGTGGTTTTGTCTTGAAGGAACAGAATGAGTAGTCTCCTTTTTTTTTTTTTTTTTTTTCTGAGTAGTTCAAAGATACCTTTAACAGCTTGAAACAAAAGGAAATTATCGTACAGATCAAGGGATTACAAAGAAATGTTTTCACAGATTTAAAATAAAATATAAACAGCTGTTGAGAGATGAATGGCACAGAGACATTTGTTGCCAATTCATTAATAATACAGACACAAATCCACTCTGTTTATTATGTTTTTAACCCATGTTTGTCAATAGGGAAAACAGTCATAATTTGAACTTGAAAAATAATGAATGTATAACACATAGGTTTGGTGTAGAGATTTGAGAATACCAGGATGACTAGTGGTTACCATCTGTGTCTGTGTAATCAATATTTTCTAACAGCATAATGAGAAATAGCTCATTTATATCTTTGCCCCTCTAGCCCAAACAATTAGTCAGTGTTTGTTTCCTTGTAGGCTTATCTGCATTAGGAGGAGAATAGTGAACATATGTAGTCACATGTACTAGTACAACAGCTCAAATGAGGGGAAAAAAAAAAAAAAAAAAAAAAAGAATTGTGCAAAGTCTGTTTCTTGAATGCAACAGAAACAAACTTGCTACTAGGTCTCTTCTGTGCATGGAAAGCTCTGAAGTTGAGCTCTCCCGTCTATTCATTCAACTACTTTTCTTGCTGCTGCTTTCTATTCAGCCTGCCTAAGTGTCCACCCCTAAGTCTCCACCCCTACTTCTGCATGGAGAACCCTGACCAAGCAGCTCCTGCAGCCTGTGGCTTTGGGTGACAACTTCATGTTGTTCATTTTGTGAAGTGCTCACCTCAGTAGTTTGCAAGAGGGATGTTTAACAGTCCCATCAGTGTCATCAAATCTGTGCTGTTAAATGAGAAGCCTGATAGTTTTTGTGATATTTTGCCATGGCAGAATTTCTTTCATGTGTGATTTCTATCATGATGTGACTTCTAGTGTGACTGTTCAGCACACTAGAAATAGTACTTTCTCATGGAGCAGTACTAGAGCAATGTGATAGTGATCAGGCTTGAGTTCTTTGAGCCATATGACAAGTGCAAAGAGTATCCGGGACAAGCAAAGGTAGTGCATCCTCATCTCTTGCTAAGGGCATGGCCATTGCTAAAAGACTCGTGGCTAAACAAAAGCTCCTATGGGATTCTGAGTACAGGACAATGTATCTTTTAATGGAGTGGCAAACTGCATCAACATCACACTCTAATCTCACAGCTGTGTAACAGCTCTTACATTAAAAACACTTAATTTCAGTGTATCATTATTGCAATTTCCATGCTATAAAATTCAGGTATTAGACTGTCAAATAGATGCTTTCTTAATTTTTTTTTAATCCATGAAGCTCTTACTATCTCTGTAAGGCAGACAACAAATTGATAAGAAACTACAGTTAATACAGAATAAGAAGTACGTTGTGTATATATATTTATATTATGTAAGAAGTATTGCTAATATTCCATTCTACAAAGTGTTTTTTGAAGCTGTACAGGTCTTCAGGTTTTACAGGGCTCAGAACTAGATTGATGTTGATGATGGTGACTATTCTCTTTCTAGAATATCATTAGATCAGGTCATGTAACCTCTAAAAGATCTCTCCAAGCATCAGTGTTCTTGTTCTTGAAAGGATGCTTACTAGAAAAAACAGTATTTAAGAATAGGATCCTATGACACAAGAAAGGTGGATGTTTGGTGTGGGTTTGGTTTAGTTTTTTGTGTTGTCTTAAACATATCTCCCTGGAGTACACTTACAGGGTTTTGAACACCTGGCTTTAGCCATCAGACCCTGCATTGAGGTAGCAATCATCACAAAAGAAAGGACAGGTATCAGGTTTCCATAGTGAAGTTATTTTTCTAGATGCTTTCTAGGGCATTAGTCTGACTTCTGAAAGGTTTCAGTTTAATGTCACTCTTGTGGTACAGCCTTTCCCTTTCTTGTCCCTGTATCAGGATTCTTGAAGATACCTGTGCGTTATTGTTTGAAAGGTGCTGCCCTGGCTAGTTTGCTTCGGATGAGCTGTGTGACTGCCTTTACTTTGGCTAAAGTAAGCCTATTTCAGGCTCCTTCAGGCTCCAACCGGGCCCTGCCGCACCCCGTGACCAGCCCTTCATCGAGTCATTCCATCTTTCAGGATGGAAAAAAAAAATATTAAGCATCCAGATTCTCTAGACACTCCTCACAACTAAGAATTAAAAATGTGTAGAAAGAGGCAGTTAATACTTACTGAACTGGATGATGTGTTTATTTATTTATAAAATATTCCAGGCCTGATACTGTTCCTACACAATCTCTTAACTGTTTCTTTTCTGTGAGTAATTCTACTATTCCTGGAGGGAGACAGGACAGTAAAGAGATCCTGAGTCCTTCATCAAAATTTCCTATCACACTCAGCACTTCACTTGGCTTAAATAAGCTAAATTAATGTGCCATGAGAGACTTGAAAAGCAGCTTCCCCAGTACCCCCAGGTGTTCCTTCAGCTATAAAACAATTTAGCCATGCTTTATCAGAAACATTAATAGTAAATGCTTACTCGGGAATCCTTCCTGGAAGCATATATTTAGTATACTTACTAACATGCTATGATGACTCTGATGGAAAGGTAACTTTTCCTTGATATGAGATCTTAGAAAGCCAGAACATTGCTCTTGCTCTTATGGTGCCTAAAATCAGGTTTACCTGTTAAGATGAGGTGAATTTACAGAATACTTGGACATATGCGCCTCTGTAGCATCTTTCACTTTCAAGAACTATACATAACAATGCTTTTTAAAATATATTTTACTTAAGGCTTATTAAATGGAACTGATTTATGGAAATAAGGAAACATCCATCTTCAGAAAGCAAGATTCCCTTGGAATGCATTATTTTAGGTACCAAGATAGTCTCTTCAAAGATTTCGTCTTTAAGTATCCTAAAATTCTTCTAAAGTATGATGATTATTAACTGACCAAAAGTTGTGTGATTGTTGGACAGGTTGGAATAGTGTGCACACTTCTATATTTCCATTGTAATGTAAAGATAGTGGTTTGCAAAGGCTCATTTTTATTTGCTTTTGCATCCATATACTTTTCAGTCTCGCACTGTGGTGCCTGAAATGAGTAGGAGTTTAGAGCATAAACATCAAAACAAACAAAATATATATTAATGTGTATGTGTTCCTACTTTTTCAGGGTGCTTTTTCCATAAAATTGGTATTTAAACTTTGCATTTTGGACACTGAATTTTTCTAGGAAGTTTATGGAAGTTTCTTTTAAAAATAATTAACTGTGAAATGTTTTTATTGCATAACTGCATCAAGGACATGCTTGAGTGATCTACTGCATTTATCAGTGATCTGTTCTGAAGAGAATTGATGAAAGCTGATATCCAGAAATCCAGGAAATCTTAATACTGGATTTTAAGACTGTGTTAATGAGAAGAATCTGGAGAGAGAGAAGGGATTTTCCCTTAGGACCATAGACTCCTATGTGTTTTTGACGTAGCCTCATCTTTTCTGAAACTAGACACATTGTGCTGAAATTTCTAGAATAGAAGCCAAAGAAAAAGATCTTTAGTATTATGGGCAGTTAGTGTTTCTTCATCATGGAATGATGACAATCATGAAACAGTCTAACTGGGTTGTATAAAATTTTGGTGTATGACTGATTCTTAGGCAGCAGAATAGTCCTGATGGGTCTTGTACATTGAGGTCATGCTAGATTATCACTTTACCACTTGCCCAAGCAACTAAAAATCTATTTCTTCTTCTTTTCTTATTGTTCCAGGTAATTTAAGCGTTTTTAAACTCCTTGTGAAATTTTATTGGGGACAGATGGTTGAGAGAGTGAAGACTGATTATTTTGTTGTTTGTTTGTTTGGGTTTGTTCTTGCTTTGTTTGTTATGCCTCATAGATAATTGCTCTGGGCTTTACAGAATCTTTAAAATTTCATGTTCAAGACAATTACAACCAAGTGTCTGTATGAAATACAATGCCTAGTCTGTCTTGAACTGTCAAATAACAAATACTTGTTCTAAATATTTTAATAGAATTAATTTAAGCATGGTAAGGTAATGTAATTTCATAACAAATTACATTTATTGATATCAAGTGAGAACTTATGTCATTAATGCAAAATGACAGGTCTTGTGAATATTCCAAATAACATAATTTTCTGATACTGATAGCTTGTCTATTTTAAAATAATATATTCCAAAGCAGTAAACATTCAGGGTTTTTTGTATATCAGGGCACAGAGCTGAGTCCTGTCCTGTAATGAGCTGTTTGCCATAATTTAAAGAGCTTAGGGCACTGAACTAAAGCAGTGCAGTGTTATGGGTAAACATCTTCACACCAAACTAGGAATTGCATTGTCTTTGTCCGAATGTAAGGATAACATCTAGACAATATAAGAATTAATTTACTTTACCAATGCTCCTTAACCCATCTGACTATTTTGACTTTTTATTATTCAAGTGATTTTGGGATCTTCTGTGGAACATCACATACATCATGTGTTCAGTGCCAGACTGCAAGAACTACAAGTTTGTGTTCAAACTGTGACATATAAGACAAATAGTAGAAATTAGCCAATATCTGCTCTGAAGACTTGATCTCTCTGTGTATTTTGATTTCTCTAAAACTTCCAGGATTAAGACAAATCCTCATTGGCAAAGACAGCGTGGTTTACGTGATGTCTCTGGCTATAGCTTTTGTGCATCTGGCACGTGACTCTCTCAGGCTCCAGTCTCTCTTAAATACAAGATAACACTTTTCCTTGTGACAGGTTTCTCATTTCAGGTGCTTTCAGCATAACAGCCCCGAATTTCTCCCTTGCCATCCTTTGAATCAATAACTTTAAAATAATATTGCTGTTCCCATCTGAATTCAGGTCCAAAGCTGCAATCCAATGTAAGATGAATTTCCAGGATGAAAAAGGGTAAAAGAAGGAGCTAACAATCATCAGATTAGTTCACTGAAATTGTAACCTACATGTCTTTTTTATAATTTAAAAATGCAGGTGAATACAAAGGACAACCATTGCTATACAAGAGGCATTATAAAAGGTGAAGGGGAAAGTAAAACTTTTGCTTTGGATGTTTACAGAAATCTGCCTTTTAACCCTTTCTCAGATTTCCTTTCTTGGGCGATTCCTTTGTTTTGGGACACTTTGTGCTCATTTGCTCCAAATAAATAAATAAAATTAAAATTAGAAAGTTTCCACTAAGTTTACTTGTGAATAGTGTCCTCTTGGAAAAAATTGCCCTATCTGTGCGCATCTTCAGGGATTTTTGGACAAGGAGAAGGGGAAAAAGACAAGAAGCAAATACACTCTTTACTGATATATGGGTGTCTTTCAACTGAAGTCAATGGAGTTTGATTTCATTAACTGAATAATTGACCCCCAAGCCGTAACAGGAAGGTCTAGTTGTGATATTTGTAGGGCTATCATCCCATGTATCTATTGATGAGAGAGATTGAGAGAGACAGTGTGGTAAAAATCTGTGTTATGTGGCCTGTTTTTATTGAGATATCTCAGAGAAAGCTGTCTGGAGATGAGAGATGGAGTAAACCACAGTAATGAATCAAAATGTTGTCTAACCCTCATTCCTGCAATATGTCCAGTGCTGCCCTGCCTGGCAGTTCTGTTCCTGTTGTGGGGATGGGATGCAAATCCATTGAGCCAGAACTGACACTGGCCTGCAGTTTGAAACAGCCACAATTTCAGCTATCTAGACTTCATTTAACATTGTAATAATGTCCAAATCACGAGTATGGCCCAGCAAGTGACAGATAAAATACAGTGCTTTCATACTTTCTTAACAAAAAGGCTATGAGAAGCTGGTTCTGGTCCCAGTGCCCTGAGTTAGGGCAAGGGGGGCTGTACATATTTCAATTGCACCTGTCCTTAAGGCTGCTTGGGAGGCTACAGATACAGACACAGATGAGGGTAGCTGCCAACAAACAAAACACGGTTTATTTCAGATACACCTTTGGTGCATTCCAGTAGAAGTTCTGCACTTGATGTACCTGTGGGTGAGGGAGTGGCCAGGAGCGAGGCATGTCAGTGCTATTCCTACAGTAACTTTCGCATGTGTGACAGATTTACGTCTATCCTGTATTACTGCAGAAATCGGTATCTGTCCTAAAACATATTCCTACTGTTAGAAAGGGCAAATAAGTTACTGCACAATGACGTTGTAGTCATTAAAATAATATAATAGCCTGTTTCTGAAATGTAGCTTTTAGTTTTAGCTTATTTCAGGTTAACTGGTTTAGCTCTGTACTTCTGAGGCCATTAGAGGAAAGCAGCAATTTACAGCAATAGAGTGTAACCAAATACCATTCTCCAAATTACTCATATTAAACACAGTTGGGCTACAGGTTAGTGGGAAGAGAGAAATGAGCTTGGAATTGGTGAAGTTGATAGAAATCATGGAACCCCTTTATGTGAACAAAAGAAGTGAAGGACACGGTTTTAATTAGAAGTCTTCCAGATAGTAAACTGTAGTGAGATGTGACATCTAAGTGAAAAAGTTACTTCTACGGCAGCTGAAATGCATGCCATGCCACTGCACTGTGTCTTCCTATTGGAGATATAATTTGATATAACCATACATCAGAATCCCTCATCTGATTATATTTGGTAATGTTCTCTGTGATGGGTGAACCTCTGATAGAACAGATTTAGATCAGCAAAGCTTAACCCTAAGCTGTTTTACTAATTGCAAGAACCCTTTGAGTTTCCTCTTCTGCCCATCTCACTGCAAGGCCCTCTACAAATTTGAGGCTTTGTCCCTCCTTTCTACCCACCTAATCCTTCCATTCACCATTATTTCCAGCTTCTTATGGCAAGCATTATCTGCCCACCTACATTCCTAAACAAGGCAGTGATCCCCTTTCACTGTACCTATCTGTACTGTGTTGGATGTTGCTTTTTTTTTATTATTTTCTTTCCATCGCTCTCTTTGGTAATTCTTGAGAAAAGAAAGGTGCTATAATTAGTCAAGATTATGGTTCTTGAAAAGGAACAAGCATAACTCGTAAATGTTTTAGTATGAAATATTGGCTGAGAGGAGAAAATAGTGGATAGTGTCAGAAAACTGAAGGTGAAAATTATACTGAATAAGAATAGATGCGGAAGAGAATAGTTGTATAGAAAGATGTGTAGGGAAAAGGTTTAAGAGGCACAAGGAACAAAGCATTGGAAAAGAAGTGTCAGCAGAGATAGGCACTTTTTTGTGTGAACTAGAATTGGGTTAATTATGTAGTGTAATGTGCAGGCCATGGTGGACAACTATCTTTGCATGGTATATTTACAAATACCTTGCTCTAAAGTAAATGTTAGCAGTTCTAGTAAAAAAGAAAAAAAGTTGCCTAGCAGAACCTGTAGGGCAAATGCTGTTTTGTTAGAGCAGAGGAAAGATCTGAGGCTCTCAAACTATGAAATTCCTGATTTACAGTATGACCACAGTTCTCTACATAAGGCACAATTAATCATTTTAATGATAATAAACTTAACATAGCCAATGCTCAAGACAAAGACAATCACTTTCTAATAGTGACACTTTAGTGCTAAGTCTCTTGAATTACAACATAGTGCAAACACGCTTGTGGTTTGGAAAGGATGCCTTTGAATTTGGGAGTTTTGTTTGCCACTTCATATTTTCTTCTTCTGTTATAGCAGAGAAGCTGAGACTTTGACCAATGTGGTATGACAAGTATTTGCTATCGCATTTCACTGTCCTGCAGTGGTAGTTCAAATGAAATCCAAGCTTTCTAGGCTCAGCCCATCCAGGCTGAACACTTCCATCTGTGACATCCTTCCACTGTAGTCAGAGTGATGCATCAGAAGAGTTGGTATATATGTGAGAAGAGCCAGGTTTTTGTAAAAGAGTCTTGAATTTTCAGGTAAGGATATCTGACATTCCCCCACATGGCTAACCTGAGCTCAGAACCACACCATGGAATATGTTTTTTTAAAGCCAAAGTAAACATAAGCAAACTTTGTTGAATCTAAGCATTTGAGATGGGTATCCAAACTCTTTTGTTTTCTGTTTTTCTTTCTCTGTCACAAGCAGAAAATGATTGCTACATGACAGGTAGTCTCACTAGCAGAAACACAATAAGAAATATTAAAGAAAAGTTTTGACTGTCTGTCAGTGTGTCCCCTTAGGAAAAACTGACACATAATAGCTGACACTGGTCCTAGCTTCACATATCTATGCCATTTGATTTGATGTGTAGCAAAATGAGTTGCAGCTGGCAGATATTATTGCAATATTGAACTGTTTTAGAGTAATGGCACATACAGGCAGCATGGCATATTCCTAACAGTTTCTGTGTACTTTCAGTTCAACAACGTAATTGTGTATACAGATACTGAAGTGCTGTCTGTATTTAATTGACAAGATCTCTGCAGTGGTATACAGTACGGCATGTTACTGTACTTACCACTATTCAGGTAAACTGACAAGAGAAATATAATGAGTTTAAATTACAGACCACACATAAACCATATCAAAACCTTTAGAAGTGTGTGGAGTAAGCTTAAAAGCTTGACACTTCATGAAAGGATCATATAATCATTCAGGTTGGAAAAGACTTTCAAGATGATAAAGTAAAGCCACCCACCTAACACTACAGTATACCACTAACCCATGTCCCTAAGTCCTCATCCACATATCAATTAAGTATTTCCAGAGATGAGGACATCACCACCTCTCTGGGCAGCCAATTCAAATGCCTAATCACCATACCCATGAGGAAATTCTGTCTGATATCCAATCTAAATCTTCTGGAACGTGAGACCACTGCTTTGCATCTCATCACTTGTCAGCCAAGAAGAGACTGGCATTCTTCTCACTTGCAGAGTATAGACAAATGGATAATACCTTCTCTTCTCCCACTAGCTGCACTATTTCTCATACGAGCCAGGATACCACTGGCTTTCTCAGCCATATGGCCGTGCTACTGGCTTGTGTTCAGCCAGCCAGCTGCTGACCAGAGTCCCTAGGTCCAGCCAATTCTCCAGGCTGTAGTAAACACTACCAAACACATTGTTTAAACCTCAAGTAGACAGCACCCACTTAGTGGACCTTGTCACACTGTCATAAAAGTAGATCAGGTTAATTAGGAAGGACCTGCCCTTCATAAACCTGAACTGCCTGGGCCTGATCATCTTACTGTCCCGTAACTGTCACATGATAGCACTCCTTGATGATCTTTTCTATGACCTTTCCTGGTATTAGGCCCAGACTGACTGGATAATACCCCAGATCCTCCTTCCTAACCTTATTGTAGAAAAGTATCACATTCACTGGCCCCCAGTCCCCACTTAGCCAGGGCTTGTTAGTAAGTTATTGGAGGCGAATGGGCAAGCACTTCTTCTAGCTCCTTCAGCACCCTTGAATGGATCCCATCCAGCCTGAGAACGTTCTTGAAAACTTTCTGAGTGGGTTCAGGACGTAACTGTCTGGCGCACAGACTTCAACAGTATTTCATTATTTCAACTTTTAGTTTTGGAAGAAAACAGATGGCAAAGCCAAACATAAATGAAGTTTTAAAAACCTTGTCTTGATGTGTGTCTTAGCACACATTAATTCAAACTGTTCATCTTTAACCTATTTTTGTTTTGTTTTTTTTTTTAATTTAGAGTGCAGCTAAGCTGCAGACCATTACCAAGGAGCAATATACTTCTTGTTTCTCTTATTAAGTGTTTAAAAGAGTGTTTGGCACACTCCAGCTCATTTTAAACTTTGTTATATAAATTATTCAGAAAAGTTGACTTATTCTAGTCTTCTGGAATATTTGAGAAAGCTGTCTCAAAATATGAGTCAACATAGTAGAGCTTAAGATGTTTTTTTCATTGAATTGTTCTTAATTTGTTCAGAGCAGTCCATTTCATTGCTCAAAGCAGACAGTATCATGTACCCAGCAAAAAAGCCTTGCTACTGAGGAAGTACTCTAAAGATAAGTCAAGTATAGTGGCTTTCAAGGATAAAACTTCAATGGCACTTATTCCATTCTACTGTTTGGAAATAGAAATAAAATGCTACTATTATTATGAACCAACATTTAATCAGATTGTTCTTTCAGCATTCATGCAGTGTTTGTTTTGGTAAGCTACTTGCCAAGCCTGAAAGCCAGAAAACCTGAGAGAAATGAAAGGAATGAGGAATCTAGAGATTACCGAAAGGTCAATAATTTTTCTTATGTTAAGAGGCTATGGGAGTGGGATACTTTTGGCATTTGTGAAGGGGTAGGAGGAGGAATTAAAAGAAAATTACTTATTCATACCTTTCTGAAGCCTGAAGTTTCGAATATTTCACACAGTGAGAGGTGTATTAGGGGAACAGTATAGCTAAGTGTAAGTGTGCATTGCTAGCTTGGCCAGGATGAAATAACAACTGCGAGCTCACTGTACATCAGTTTTTCCCAGTTTCTTTACTAGTTAAAATTTCCCTGAAATTTTCATGTTTGCATTCATTGCAACATTAGAAAAAGAAAATAAATTTTAAAAAATAGGCACAAAATGAAGTGGCTTTTCTTTACCTCTTTTTACATTAAAACAAGTTGAAATACTTCCTCAACAAGTTGTTTCGATAATAATCCATCAAAAATTTAGAAAGAATCAATGTACAGCTGTGAAAAGTTTCAATTTTATCAAACCATCATTTTCTGTTGGGAAGACTGTTCCAGTGGAAAAAAACTTCTGCAAGCTTCAGTAGAAAAATCCCTGGACAATTATGCAGTCCAATAGCTCAGCAAGAGTCTCTCTCCTGCCATTTTATATTCTTTTGATGAAAGCTTCTGCCTCCTGTGGTTTTTGCAGTTTATTCTTCTACTTCTGCAGTGTATCTGGTCAATAGAAGAACTGTTCTCTCTAAACACAAGAGAATACTCCAAAAAGAGAAATCTATGGGTATCTGTTTCAATTGTGCATGAAGTCTCTTTGGGCTAACACCTTTCTTTGTGTTATCCTATTGGAAAGCAAGTTTTAAGGCCAAATATTCATGGAAAGGAAGTTTATAAATCACATGGGAAAGTGTTTTTAGGGAGATACATATTCACTCTCTTCCTCACTGAACCGAGCAGACCCCTGACAAGCTGAGCAACCACAGCTAACCAATCCTGCTGAGATTCAATATATATTGTCATATTTTTGTGTAAACAGTTTGCTATTAGACTGTAGAAGAGGAAAAACAACTTGAATAAATCAAGGAAAACTCACTTGGTCTCAGAAAGTGAGAGAAAAATACCCAACACTACACTGAATTTGTCAGGTAAACAAATCATTATAAACTATTTGCTCACGTCTGAAACTTTTATAAATGTGGAGAGTGTTGTTTGTTAAGGGTGTTCAGACTTCTTAAAGCCAACTTTACATAGAAGTTAGTAGTTAAATCACAATATTAATTGTAGAGTTATGTTTGCCAAGTGCTAACACGCCTAAAAATAATCACAGCACTTTTATTTAAACCTAGGAAATAAAAGCAGTTAACAATTTTATTCATTAATTGTTAGTTCAGTTGATTCATTTTTATGTCTGTGAGGGGAGGATGTTTTTTAAATGCAGAACTTGTTAGATTACCTTCTCCAAATATTCTCTAAGTACTTTTCTGTATATCTGACTTTTTCAGCAGAAGTGAATATCCCAATGAATATGAAGATCTGTTACAAATGGCTTTTTTGACTGTAAATGAGTGAAAACTAAAATGTCTGAAGCTCCTTAACCTAGTAGAGAAAGCTACCATTGAATAGGGTACATGTCTCATGAATGTCACAAGCTCTAAACTTAGGTCTACACCATATTGGTTAGTGACTCTAATTTCATTCTCAATAGCTCAACATTACTGCTCTGTTCTGTTCCAGTTTCTCTAGATAGCTACCTGTTGGAGAATAAATTAAGGAAGGAACTAACTCTGTAACCATGCATGGGGCATAGACCACCTTACTAGGAAGCCTGCTCCAGTGTCTTTACCATACAGGTGGTTAGATATTTTTTCCAGTCTGAACCTTCCCAGCACATTTCTGTCATTCCTGTGTCACTGGTGACCAGGGAGGAGAGTCTGGCACCTCCCTTTGCTTTCCTTCCTCAGGAAGTTACAGAGAGCAATGAGGTCGCTTCTTCGCTTCCTTTTCTTAAGACAACCTCAGTGTCTGCATAGTGATGTGGAAAACTGTCCAATCCTCTAGATGCAGATATTCGTGAAGAACAAATGCCACTCACCAAGGGAAGCCTTCTCATTCTCATTCATAAGGGCAAATTGCATTAGGAAATGCAGGTTCACAAATGAGGATTTGCTGGGTGGGAAAGCTAGGATGCTGAGGTCCTACTGTTCAGGCCAAGCAGGACAACCAGCCTGGGGCACCACTTAAAGAAGTGGGAGCAGCTGGAAAGCTTTGAAACCAGTGAATATCATGTCATACAAAATCAAATCTCACCAGCCTCGAAGCAGGAAAAAGAGATAAAAATTAAATCTCTACTGCTAAATGTGGACCTGCTGAAGCAGAGTTTGGCCTTGGGCTGTGGGGTGTGCAGCAAGGATTTAGAAACTACGTGGCTTTCTCAGGGCTTCTTCTTCCCACTCCTTGTCTACTTGTACTATAGAACAGAGAGAACATTAACTAGTGTGTTAACACTATACAGTTGTGAACATTTTCTGTGTAATAGTGCTGTCTATCAAAAGGAAAACTGGCAGGTACTAGAGAAATTTTCGGGAGATTATGTATTCAAGGCTGTTACTGTTAGCAGTGACGAGCACAGAAAAGTCAACAAATATGGTAACTACGTGTCCCACCCTAAGCACCTGGGCAAAGTCTTGAAAACAGCAGTGATTGCAGGGAAACAGGCTTCTAGAGTCAATGAAAATTTGCTGATGTCCACAGGGATTACAAGCCTGGATGTGTTTGAAGAGAACTACATTTTTTCTCAAATTATTCACCCTGGGTTTGACTAAACTCAAGGATAAGAATGGCCTCCTTTAAGCAGTGTAAGCTCCTAATTTTCTGATCAAAAAGCAAGAAAATATCTGGAGAGAAAGTTAAGGTGTTGACTCTAGTCTTCACAGAAGCATATATGTTTCCTTCCCTGACTCCCAGATGAATAAACCACTTGCTACAGGGGTATCTTATGATTTGCTATTTGGTCAGACAAAATTCACGTTGAGTGCTTTTATACCAATTGTGACATACTGCAAACAGTCATAAAATTATAGGGAGCACATAAGCTTAGTACGCTTAAACTGAGAAATATATTGAATAATGCAATATGTAGTGGCTTGTATTTTCGGTGAAGAATGATTATAACAAAATCTACTGCCTATATTTGGATTCTTGAGAACGGTGCATACGTGCGCTATTGCCTCCATAAACACTGGCCTGGCTTGCACTTCAGTGAGAAGAACTGTAAAAACAGACACCACTTTATTATTTCATTGATAGTACTGCAAGGCACTTTTGTAGAATGAGTTAAAGGATGCTTGGCAATCACAGCTGATCCCACACGTTTACTTTTCATCCTTCTATCCGTCCTAGATAATATCTAATTGTGTTTGAATTATCCTGTTTAACCTCAACAAGCTGCTAGTGTTGATTGTGCAGGTTTACTATGTTACTCAGTTCGGCTGTCAAGCTTATGACAGCAAAGAGGAATTAAAAACAAAATCAAAAAAATGAAAGGAAAAGAAAAAAGTCTAATACATTTGCCTTATGAAATGGGGATGTGAGCGATTCTACTGGGCAACCAAATGCCCAAGCTGTACTGTTTATGCCTTCCGTCATCCCTCTGAGATTGTCCCCAGTTGGCCACATAGCTTATAGATGCACAAAAAGAGGCAGATTCTGTCCTGTAGAAAATGGATAAAATCAATGAAATTTCTTTTTAAATTATTCTTCTGGCAATAACTTACAAAATAAAAGTAATAATAATAATTAAAAAAAAAAAAAAACTGAGAGAACTAAATCCTTTTGATAAGAGAAATCACTATGATTTGATATCAGTATGTAACAGGCAACTAGGAAATTATTACTATTTCCAATCGTTTAAGGTGAGTTATCCCGTAGGTTTTGACTCAGTTCTTTTGGAATTCTGCAATATTCTCTTGTAACAGAAGTTTGTAACTTGTATTTGAAGCCCCAAGAAAGCTCCTGTTGTGTTTCCTGTCCTGGAGATTGTGTGCATTGCTAGATTTTCCAAATGATCTGTGGGGCAAATATTTCTGTCAGCTTACTTCATACATCTAGTGAAATAAATGCGTGAGAAGAGAGAAATCATTTCTGATTCCTTCATTTCCACACTAGCATATAGCCATTAATCCTTACCTCCAGACTGCTTACAGTGTGTTATTACCTCACACATGCTGGCCTGGGGATAGAGGAAGCCAAATTCTATTTTAAAAACAGATGACCAAAACCACATACTTAGTAAAATATTAAGCAAAAGTTAATATCAACCTACCATCCCAAAAGCTTTACCTTCTTGCTCTCACAGGATCTTTCCCTCTTGTGTATACTGCAGATACTGTATTAAGTACTATATAGAGGGTCCTCACTGTTCTTCCCTTCTTCCTTTTCAGAAGACCTTGCAGAGTTAGGGGCTTTTTGTTATGGTTGCCGCCTGGGCAGTCCTCTCCACAAGAGATCATTTGCTTTTCATGCCTAATATTTTCAATTCTGAAATGTTGATATTGCTGTTAGCAAAAAAGGCTCCACCTAAAACAAGAATAAATGAGCACTTCTAAGATAAAAGCGAGCTTCTCTAAAGAGTATGTTTGGATAACATTTAAGGCAGTTGTTGGATTGTTAATTTCTGTCCTTTGGCAGGAATGAACTCAGTAAACAGTTCAGATATGTGGCTATGCTTTATAGGAAAATACTACCTAACAATTGTACAAATTTGGCCATTAGGGAATAACTCTTTTGTAGTCCTTAAAGATGTTTATAAATATTATTTTATTATTTCTACTCTTTTGTATGGGCAAATTCTATAGATTCATAATCCCTGCAGAAAAGTCAGCCCCATCTCATCAGGTTCATCTTCTGTGGTTTCTCTTCCAGCCATTTTTTCTTCAAACTATTTTGCTTTCAGACATATTCAGGTTTTATAACTGTCAGTGAAAAGGAAAAAATGAATGCATTGTGGGGGGGAAATGGTTTGGAGGAAACCTAAGAGTGAAATATTTGCTAATAGGCAGTGACTTGGCAGCTCCGGAGCCAAGGAACATCAGTCTGAAAGCTAGCAAATAGCATGTCTATGAATATAGAAAGTAGAAGCCTGAAAGAGAAAAGAGGGACCCAGTCATGACAGCAAAGAGCAGAACTGAGAACAATGGATCTAATTTAATATTTTTTTCTCTTGCATTTTCAAAGCTTGTCTTGAGCTAGAATGTGCAATTTCTTTCTCAGCACTTCTACACTTTTTCCTCCTTTTAAAGAAAGCCATGAAGTTCGGAGAAGAGGAGATGATAACAATCTCAAATGTTGTTAAAAGTGAGCACTTATTAATATTTTAAATAACGGAATATATTGCAAGTTCTGAAGAATTAAAATTAGTTTTAAAGGCTCTACAGATCAAATTAATTTCTTGAGTAGAACTAGAAGTGTCCCTTTCAGGATAAGAAACCACTGAAAAATCTCCTTGATACTTTTCTAATTCTCCTCAATACTTTTCTTATTCTTCTCTTTCACTGAAGGAGATTTATCTTTTATTTAAATTGCACTAGATATGTTTCACATAGAAAACTAACTTCAAAAGTACCCAGCTTTCTTCTTAGCATCAATTATTAGAGCCCTCCAGGTGTTTGGTCTCTGAAATTTTTTTAGAAGAACTTGATCAGATTTTTTTTTTTATAGATTCAGAAGGGTTTGGATAGCCAAGAAATTCACCCCAACCTCAAAAGATCTATCTGCTCATAGCAAACTGATTTCCAGCCGTCCTCCTCTGAGGCCCATAATCCCTATATATTTGTGTATAAAGTAGGAATTTATTCAATATGCTATAAAGATCTCAAAAAAAAAAAAAAAAAAACACCAAAACACCATTATTGACATACTTTCCTGAAATCATGCCACAAATATAAAACTCTTGCAAATGGCAAATGTAAAGAATTTCATTATCATTAAAGGGAAGAGGGTGTGCCACCCTGATCACAACCAGACCAGGAATGACTGATGCTTGATGTGCACATAAGGACAGCCTGGCTAAATGCTGGGGGAGTAAATAGAGGTGGTTTCAGTGAGATGAGTGCTTGTAGCACTGCTGCAGACACAACACCTCTGAAAATCAATTTGGACTTGTATTCTTTTTCTATTCTATTTCTTTCTGAGATTTATTTCAGCTGAATGGCTGCCAGTACTCTCTTTATTACCGTCTTTTGGAGCCTACAGCAACTTTAGTCAACCAGCCCTATCTAACCCTGTCTTCACTGTGTTTTGAAGTTGTTTTGGCTGAAGGAGGAACCAATGATTATGGAAGAAAACTTTCTCTCCAATCTGATACTGGCCTTTAAATTTTCTAACGCTGGACTCAGATCAGAAAAGGGGAGCAAGGGAGCACCCCACAGCCATTTTCTGACATTTCTCTTCCTCCACCCCCATCACAGCTTGTTTGTGAAGATGAGATTCTCTGAGATGCCACAGCTTCTCAACTCATGCCGTCAGGATCTGTAGAGCCCTGGCAGAAGCATGCTAATATCTTTGGGATAGTTACTTTATGTTCATTTAAAATGCAATTAAACAGAACAAATACTGTGAGGAAATGGACAAGATTTTACATTTGCATACAGAAATTAGGGGGAAGATCTTTTCATCACATTATGAATTTTATATAAACATTTTGGAAAGGAAATATGTGGCAATAATGTAGACTGATATAATGAAATAACTGGAATGATAGTACTGTTGTCCACAGGGTCAAATGTTCTAGGAAAGAATTAATAATTTATGGAAGTATTTATCCCTGTAATTAAATATTGGAATTTGGAGCCACTTCCTGCTAAGTTGTTTTAGTCTACAAAAATTTGTTCTAAACTCCAGAAAGAGAAATTTGAGTGGAAAAGTTCCTTTAAGATGTTATTGAATTTTCTGTCTAAAGGGAAGGTTCCTTTGCTCTGATCCAGAATGGAAGGCTTATTTTCACAAAAAAATTCTGGATGCAAGTAAAGGAGAAAATGAAACTCATCATGAAAAGAGAATTGGAAATGAGAAACAGATCTATGCTTTTACATTTCTAGTGTATTTGTATTTAAGGATAATAACATCTCTTTACAAGTTTAAGGTCTGTAATGCTAGACATTTTGGCATTTCAAACACACCTCTCCAGCTATTGATACACATGACAAAGCTCCTGGTTAGGTCTTTAATGAGCTTGAACAAGGCACTTTCAGCACAAAGTTACAGAACTAAATTGTAACGGGAGGCTATAATATTGAATAGCGTGTTCTAGGGACATCTTCTAAGCCAGTATCACCTATATAGCTCTTTAAATAAGCCAAGAGTTTAATTCTAATCCAGAGTAAAGGGATGAATTCTTATTTCAATGAACTTTAGTTGAATGTGAAAGCAGACTTAGCTTTTGACAGGCTACCTCTCACATTTTTTTCTGCCTAATGTTAATGAGTTATATAATTTTATTTTTTTATATATATATATACATATACAAGCATAACATAACGACTGCATTTAATTTCTAACCTGAATAATTAAAAAAATAATGAAAAAATAATGAAAGGAACAAAAGCTGGAGGCAGAGGGATAATGGAGGAAGGGGAAAATGGCTTGAAATACAATTGCCCTACTTCAACTCTTGGGAACTAATATTTCTTGGCAAGCTGAATGTGCTGAGTTTGTTTGTGTGGCTCAATGTGTAGCACAGAACAGGTAAGCTGGGGCTGGAAACATGAATTCCCCCTTGCCACTGAGCAATTGGCCAAGCAGGTCAGCCCTACAATTCCTTATGCCCCATAAATCTACACAAAGGTAGGCACAGGGGAGAAATTATTTCTCAGGTAGCCAAGAAATATTATAGTAAGAGAGCCTGAAAATGCTGTATGCCTATGGGAGTAATGGGAAAAAAAACTAAAGGACTGAATTCCTCACACTGTCTGTAGGTCTGGAAGACCATGGAGATGCATATGATACTGTGGGAGCCACAATTACTCAGGTGTGATCCATACAGATCACTGATATATATATGGATATTAAGTCACGTCCTCCTTCGTTACTGCTGCAGAAACACATGATTAGAAGTGCTGCAGATACAGACTATTAAAATTCTCTTTTTGTCCAGCAAGCACTGACTAAAACATAGCAATGTGTTCATCATAGAAAATCCATTATTTTGAGCAGCGTAACACTTAAAGGCCAGCATGTACATTAACTATTTTAATTGTCAACTACAACAGCACTGTGGTGTAACATTAAAGGTGCTCTAAAGTTTGCTGTTTGCTGACAGTGCATGACAGTTTTGCAGACCATAACGCTTTCACAAATGTTACCTATATATATATATATTTTTTTTTGGTAGCTTGAATTAACACAAGTTTGAGAGAAGATAAGATGGCTGGATTGCTTTTAGTCCCGTACACACAAAATACTCATGTAGAATGAATGTGAAATTAATTTCTGAAAAATAAGAGTCTTTTTAAAAATAACAATAATAATCTGATTCCACCAATTGGTTAAAACATTATTTTTATTTAATTTGATTAAAATTTCATGGAAACTACACTTGGTTCATTTTGTAATTGACCACTCCCCTTCCCTATAAACAGTCATGTTAGGTGTTGCTCTCCTCATCTGCCTTCTGCCTTTTTCCCGAATATCATATTTTAGAATCCCCTTTACCCTTAAAGACAGAGAGAATTCGTTGAGAAGCTGCTTGGTTGTGTTCCTGCCCTCAGGCAATGATCCGCCTCTCACTCCACTACTTCACCACCCAGCACAACACAAACTGCCCTTGCTTTCCTTAAAGCATGGAGTAAACCCGAACAGTGGATTTTTCTCTCTAAACGCAACCATTGTCCTTTGAGGTAGCACTCCTTCTTCACACAGGTCTCTCTGATCCTCTCTTTTAAATTTTGCAAACCTATACTCAGATTTCTTGAGGTTTTAAATATCATTACAAAATCATACTGGCCAGTCAGTGTTTGCTAAGGCGGAGGCTGTTCCTGCAGTCAGATCTAGCCTTCTGTCACCAGCATCTTATAAAAGCCTTTTTTCATTGGTGATAGCATTCGAATTCAGAGGCTGTTCTGTAGTTTTTTAGTGTTGATGAGATTATTGAAGAGATTTTCAAAGGCATAAATCAGACTTATATGTCCAAATCCCATTGGTTTTCAGTGGGAATGGTGGGTGCCAGAAAGTTTTTTGTCCTTGACAATCTTCCCCTATTTCTTAAATAAAGGTGGTACAAATGAAAGGTTCTTTCATTTTAGAGGAATTTGTAGAGATCATAAATTAAGGCTTAGATAGATAAACAATTTAAACCCAGTATGCTTTGTAGTGGAACTATGCCCCAGAGTGCACTGTATGCTAAGACCCAGAGCATACACAATGTAGCAGGGGCCTCTGCTGATTTACTGCCAGATGTGCAGGCCCATGAGGATATCCTAATGCAGAGAGGGGCTGAGCAAAGAATTAGCTGAGGTAGGACAGAGGGCTGGCAAGGGACTTGCAGGTATCCAGTGTCAGGAAATGGAATTTTTATTGAGAAACCAGATGGAGTGAAGATCTCTATTCTTCTCTTGCTTCTCTCTTAATTTGAGGAAGTCTCTCTTTCTACGTTACTGTGTGACACAGAATTTGGCAGTTGTGGTGACTACTGTGTGAGGAGACTGCAAAAAAATATCAAACTTCCAGTATGTGAAAAAACAATAGCATATGAGCTACCTAATCGGTTTTCTACACCTCTCACCTCTGCAGATTGAAGTACTTAGCCATATACTATTTGTTAAGTAACATTCCACTGCTGAATTCTGTTTATCGGGTAAGGAGATGATTTATTTTATTTTTTTTTTTTTGTCACTGCTCCAATTAATTGGTGTTTCCTGTGCACATGGAAAGAATTGCTAAGCTCTGATTCATCACAGTGAGTCCCCTGCTGCTGCAGATAATGGTGCAGTGGGGGTGGGTTTGGCTGACTAGTATGCCATAAATGCCATTTGGGTTATAAGCTCTCGAGGCATAATGATTTTTAGGTAGTCTGTCATGTGTCATAATGTCACATCACATAAGGTAAATATGACTCCTGTAATCCAGTTTGATATGTTGCTATTAGAATATGCTGAAGGTTTTTTCTGTTTTTTGTTTGTTTGTTTGTTGCTTTTTTTTTATGCAGTAGAATAACCCATGTGAAGTGTTTTCCCCCTGCATTTTGTGCCTCCCATGGGAAAATTTTCAGGGAAGCTACCAGTTCTTCCTGTTATCCTCAAACAGAAGAATCTCAAGAGCCTTTTCAGAGTCCCATGACATGTCCAAGTATTGCATGGTTAAAATGTCTACTGAAAGCAATGTAGAAGTGGCAAGTTTTGACCCTCTGAAAGACAAAAGTATGGCTATTTTAAGAGAGAGAATCTCTTAAATCCCTCTAGTAAACAGCAGGAGTTGCAGTCTGTCAGTGTCTCGAAGTCTCTAAAATCTGCTGAACCATTTGGCACTGCTTCAGAGTTGGAAATATTTTTCTTCTTCATATGATAATAGGAAAAGAAGGATATTGTTGGGGTTCTTGGGTCTTTCTCTCTCTTTTTTATATTATTATTTAGTGTCAAGGAGACACCTTACAGCATTAAGGAGTTGTTTCACGTAGACATGTTTTCCCCTTTCTCTTGCCAGGTAAACACAGTGGTTGTTTGTTGTTCTAGCTAACAGGAGGTAAATAGGGAAACAAGGAGGCATTTCAGTGAGGAGGTCACTGCTATCTCTTAAAAGTGGTGGCCAAAAAAAAAAAAAAAAGGAGGAAAAGAAGCAAAGGCAGCACTTGCATAAACTTCTAGAACAATAGAGAGATTGCTATTTCCTCACCCACTGTGGAGGGGGTGGAGCTGCTAAGATGGAGCTGATACGGCAGCTGCAGGGCACTGTGGCACTGCACAAACAATGGAGAACAGGTTGTGCTTTCCAAGGGGAGCCTTTTAATTGTTTGGAGTCCACCAGGAAGTCAACTCTGCCCTGATTTCCGACGTGATTCAATAGGCTATTTTCCAGAGATGTCTGGAGCCAGAAAGCAACCAGCCTGATAGGGCCATGGAGAATATTCCCATGATTATAAAACCACAGAGGGACTAGTTGTTTTGTGAGGTGTGCTGACAACTAATGATAAAAAAGTGTATGCGTTATCAAGCAGATACTGTGTTCTTAAATAAAATGCTGATAATGCCTGGGCACACAGGGCTGCTTTCTGCTTGCAGCTGTAAAGAGGCCACTCCTCCTGACTTCAAACAGCAGCACGTAATTCAGAGGAGAAACTCAAAGTTTTTCCCCTGAGCTGTGCTTTATTTATTACCAATTTTCTCTCTGCTTTCCACTCTTCAAACCTCACTGAATTCTTTGAGCTGGACTGTAGCCCTGTGCACTCCAGAGAATGGGTACAGTGTAAAGAGCTTTAGTGCCAAACTGCAATCTGATATAGTTACAGGGGAGAGGATCTTCTGGCATCCCCATAGTGGAACAGAAAGCTACCAAGCATTAGAGCTGCCTGCCCTGCCCCTTCTGTCAGGGGCCCATGTCACACAGGGTGGTCACAGTGTCCCCTCTCACTTCCTCTGCAGCCTTGGAAATTCCCACTGACCTGTGAATATCTGGGGTATTCATGACTGAGCTTTTTTCTTTTTCCTAGTGTTTATTTCTTTCATCTCTAATGCTTTCTACCAGCTACACATTATTAAAAGTAAAAGGCTTTTTAGGTATGAATACCTAGCCCTTGCCCATACTGATTTTACTTGCAGCCATTGTTATGGAGGCAACTGGATATGAATAGATCCATCTGACTCAAGTGTAGCAGTCTCAGTCCCTTCTACTTTGTTCACCTAAGTAGCTCCACTAAGTACTGCTCATAAAGTGCTCCTCCTTCAGACTGATGCTAATAGAATGAGGCTAAGTATGTAATACATTTTTCTTGGGAAGGAATTAATATATGCTGAAGCCCTGCTCCTTCCCTCTTTGGGCACAAAAGAACTTAACCACTGCAGAAGTACTTTGTCTCTTCTGTACAGAATGGCTAAGAGAATGACAGGGATATGAGAATATTTAGAAATGCTTCATCCAGAGAATGGGATTTAATGATATTTTTTACAATGATGCTGCACAGGAATAGCAAGGATATCCAGTTCATCTGGTTATTTGGAGAGAATTCTTTGCAGCAGGATGGACCAGGATTACTTAGGTCACTGGAATATGAATTAGTGTCCCTAAAATAAACTACTGGCAAAAAAAAAAAAAAAAAAAAAAAAAAAAAGATTGTTTTCTCAAGGACATCTGCACAGCTCCAACTCAGAGTAGTAGTTATGGAAAGAAAATGAGGGTCTGGGCCACTGATGTCCATTATTGTGTGTGGTACTGAACAAAGGACAAAGCACAGGATTTTTTCTAACTAAAGTAAATGACATGATTCTGGTAGACATGTGGCAGGTATTGCATTCATTGTGTTTAACGTTTCTTTATCTTTCTATACATTTTAGCAAATCATTTTTTCAGCAAAATGTTAAGCAGTTTCACACTGTCAGATTTTAATTGGGAGAATTTGATCAGCACTCATTAGTTCCAAGGACTGTTGATAGGGGTTTAAAAACTTGTCTGTTACCTCTGCCAAATACTTTTTAGAGGGTGGGGTGGAGAGGGGGAGAAAACCTGCTTCTGCTCTCACTGAAAGCAGTGGAAATCAGAGCAGTTCTGAAATCAACTTACTGTCTTTTGCAAAGATGATCAGCAGCAGAGCAGGAGTAGCTTTTAAAAAGACTGCTAGCATATGGGCAGCACAAAAAAAGCTGCACGTTGTGACACTCCTAAAGAAAAAGAGGCGAGAGATTCAATGGTTGCTTTCCAGATCTCACAGCTGGACCACTGAGGTAGGAAACATAAGCAAGCTATCATGTCACTTTTACAGGAGTGGTGAAAAGCTTTTCTTCTTGTGTAGAGAAGCTGAAATGCTGCAGTAGTTTTTCTAATCTATGCACATCATGTATGGTGTTTGTGAGCTTTGGCTTTAAAAATAAATAATAATAAAAAAAAATCTCAGATTCACAAAAATGCAGTGTACCACAGTGTGTATCTATATATATGTTTGGATAACAAAAGAATTTTTAGATGCCTGTTTTCTGCCAGCACACAACCTTGCTGCTGTGCAGCTTTAAAGAAGGAAAAATAAAAAGGTTGCTGAAGTATTTAAAGATTAAAAACCATGGTAAAATCTTCCATAACTAGGTGACAGTTTTAGGCCTTGATGCTGACATCTTTTCTGATTCTATGCTATAGTGCAAATATATAAGTGCTGTACTTCCAGTGCAGAAGGGTGGGAGGTGGAACACCAGTGAAAAATGTTAGGAGAGCAATAAGTAGTAGAAATTAGTTAAATGTTGTGTTGTGAGATCTCTGAACTATTTCCATACTTGAGCAGAAGAATCTTTTGCTGTTATTTCCTTGGTATGATCGTGATCAATCTCAGCTGCACTATTCTGAGTGATAGATATATAGAAGCAGTTGCAAACACTACTGTCTATTTTGTAGGAAGTTTCTGGAGAAATATTTAGACCATATAGTCAGAAATGTTATGTACAGAATATCATTTTGTTCTTGTGCAATCTGTGAACAGAGAACACTCCATCTATCAGGTGTGCACAGACTCGAGTACACGTACATACTTCTCTTGCACCGACTGGTCATGTACTCTACAATTAAAATGCTTCACTTCTAAATTACTGGATGTCACTTCAGCAAAGTCTTCTGGTGTCTCTGTGTTTTCATTCAGAATATTAGTAATGCCTTAGAAACTGTCAAAAACAAACAAGTTGGCATTTATGATTTTCTTATTTGAAATGGGATTTATTTGTTAAAATTAGACATGGTTTTGATCTTTTTTCATGAAAATACAAAATTTTTAAGAAGGAAAAAACACTTTAAATGTTGCCTCAAAACTCCCTTCATGGTATCTTTCACAAATTTATTTTTCAGAGGCTTGCTTTTACTAAACAAATACAAAAAGCTATGTTAAAGAAGCCCAATCCTAGTACTCATTTTGTGTCTCTGAATGCTAAAAATTAATTATACCCAGGATTCCAGGATTTAACAAACATCTACCTTCAAAGGTAACAGTCTGTCTGAAACTAAGTTAGTCTACAATAAACGTACAGAAATAAAAGAAAAGAAAAGAAAAAACTGCTTCTCTGTATTTAAAATGTAGCATAAAAAAACTTGGTAACTTTGGTGTAGGTCAATTTTTAAATACCAAAGTATCAATCAGATATGTCACAGAAATTATGTCCTTATGAGACCTAAGTCTTGTAGTCAACTGAACTCAAGATACAGAATACAGAATTTTCAAATCTGACCAGAGTAGGTGTATGTTCATGTTAGAAGCACTGAACTAGACTGAAATGCTTATCAAGAAATGAGTCAAAATATTGACTTGAAGGTTAAATGAAAAGCAATAGCATTAATTTGTCTCTAGTTGACCTTAATGGTCTGTGAGAAAGAGAAAACCTCCCAGTGCAGGAATGGTTGTGCAGAAGGATTGAGGGGAAGGAAATTCAGGATGAGGTGAATTAAGTGTCGAAACCCAAGAAAGCAAAACAATTATTTTCAATCACATTTTTACCAAACATACTTTCTTCTATAAGAAATCCTATAACTTTAAAGGGTTTGTGATGTTGATGCAAGTGAATCTGTGCTACCAAAATAATACTCACTTGGTGAAAATACCTTTTTTCATCAAGACAATTAAGCCAAATGTTAATGTAATCCATGTTAAAATGCACTGGGTAGAATAGACAGATCAGTTGCATTTGGGACATTGTGTTTGAGTGTATATAGTGATAAAATTGAGTAATGTGTGTGGAATAGCTACTGAAAGTCTTCACAGGAGCACAAAAAGCCCTGATTTCTTGAGGGAGAAGGGGATAAAAGTGAAGTTTTCTCCAGCAGATATGTAAAACAAGTCTTTTATGATAGTTGCATGCAGAGGGAGTTGGGGCAGGGTTGCAGACAGAGGCAGGATGTTCTGTTGTCAGTGCTGAATTGCCTGCATATCCAACGGAAGTGTTAATGGTTTCCACATCAGCCTGAACTTCTGCAACTTCTTCTGCCAGCCTGTTTGTTTGACACGAGTGTTTTACACGAGGACTTTTACTATCTCCTTTCATACAACTTGTGAATCTATTAGATTAGGTTCAAGTTTCTTTTGCATCCATACCATACACAGATGGCATAGATAAACTGTGCAAGCCTACATCCTGTTCTTCACATTAATTAAAAAACGCAGCAGCTTTTCTTAGCATGCTGGTTATCTGGCTCCCAGTGCCTACCTACCACTTGCTCAGCATCGTGATCGAGTCACAAAGAGAACAGCTCTATTAAAAGGTACCTTTCCCTAATTGAGGGTGAAGTGTCCCAGCCATAAAGGAAGGGCACTACTGTGCAGACTCTCTGCCTCCAGAGCCAGATTATTCAGCAAAGCATTGGTCCCTAGATTTTTTTTAACTTTGAAATCCTGCACTTATTCAAGAAGCTCAAAGTATTAGGAAAATGCTTCATGTTTCACCAAATGTACAAGAAGTTCAGGGGGCTGGCTACCACATTAAACAGTTACCCTGTGGCCTGTTCTGTAAATGAAGAAGAATAACAGCAGTTATTGAAACTTGTTCTACTTTGTCACAGAGCTATTGGAGCTGCTGGAGCTACGTTGCTTGCTTTTTGGAAACCCTAGAGGAGAATATGACCCAGGAACAATCACACCTTTGTAGTCCAATTGTTCCCATGCTTGCAAAAAAAAAAAAAAAATAGTGAAAGGAAAATGTGGTCAGGGTAGAAATATTGTACAATGTGTCTATGTTTTCAAGTTACTCAGAAAGTCTATATTCTGTTACATTGCTTTCAGGCACAATAAAAGTTATTAATTCTGCAATTATCCAGTCTTATCACCGCTATCCACACAGGATGGCTGGACTTCTAGATGATATTGTTTTCATTAGTGTGATGAAAGAAAAATTTAATTAGAGACCCATCTCTCAAATGGACAAGTGAAAAATATAAGGATTAAGAAATTTATCCTAATACTTTAATTACATTAAGATATTTTGTCACTCTGAATGGTTGTTTTTTTTTGTCGCTGTTGTTGTGGTCAACTCTTTTCTATCAATTCATTTTTGTGGATTCAGAGCATGATTAATGGGAGGTGGGGAAAATGCTGTTCAAGACATCAAAAAGCATATCCTTCCTGTCAACTCTGACCATGGAACAGGAATATCTAATCAAAAGGGTTTGCTCTGGATCATAACAGTTCCTGATCACAAACTCTAAATCCACATTATAGGAGCAAGACAAAATGATCTACAGGTAACAGAAATGGAAAAAATGAATTGATAGGGAGATCAGACTGTGACTAAATGAAAGCAGGGAGGCTGAAAGGCAGCGTTTTAATAAGGAAAACTTTTGCATGGCTTTTCAGGTACAATTGAGCAGATTTGTATAAAACAATTTTATCCAGGAGACCATTTAAGTTTCATTGATAAGAATGCACTTCATTGCCTCATTTAGAAACTTCCACTGTGGCTTTTTTCCCCTGATTTGGATAAAAATAAGAACCATCTGTAGGAAGGGAAAAAAAAATCCACACAGCACACATCTTGTTTGTGTGACTGCTTTGCTGTTGTTGCCTAGTTTTCTAGGAAACAGATGCATGTTTTTCATTTGGGGAAAGTATGCATCTGTTCTGCTGAATTCTCTCCAGAAATCCTTAATTTTCCACAAAGAGCTTATTCAATTACATTTGAAAATAAGAAACTTTCCCTTCTTCATCTGTGTACATGCAGGCCTGCATTAAAAGGAAAAACAATTATTTTGATATAGTGAGGTATTTTTCTCAGTTCATCCATAAGAGTTTGCAAAATGTTATAGTAATTTCTGTAAGAGGAATAAAAGAGAAAGTAACAAACTCACTTCTGTTCTTTGAAAACTTATCTGCAAAATTGGAGCTATTATTATTACTGAGTGTGTCATTCAAGAATGGAGTACAATTTAATAGGGATGAAACCAATAAGATTGTACAAAAATCCCTGTGTAAGATTTAGTAAAGGTAGAATTTCTGTCTACAAATTATTTAAAATCATTCAGTGGAATTCTGTAACAGGGATGTTGTTCTCTCTTATATTCTATGGGATGGCTTAAATATTCTATATGAAAGTTATCATTCTTTATTAAATTTATGGGTCTTCACCATGAGGGAGAAAGAGAAGCTCATCTTAAATGTTCTGAACATTAATCAACTTCAGGATTTTACAACAAAAAATTACGTAGATGGTTTACTTCTTCTATTGCTTCTTATTTTGAAAAGAAATAATATCTGTATTGTAATAGCATGCTCCATCCATACGTGCTCATTTTTAGGATTCATACTGAAGTATCTTCCAGTAAGGCATCTTCCTTTGACTGGGGGATTTTTATCTTCAGCGTAGGAATAGAAAATGAAGAAATTGTATAGTCAGTAGTCAAATCTCAATGCAGAAGGGATCTAAGAGTATATCAAGTAGAGTAAACCTATTAATTTCTTCCCCTTCAGGGAGAAGATCCATCAGTAGAGATACATTTTGGAAATAATTTTGAAGCAGGTGGACAGAGCAGCAGGAGGGTAGTATCAGACTAATACAGCAGGAGGGCAACACCAGGCAGTTAGAAAAAATGAATTGCATGGATTGTAGGGGACTGCATATTAGAATTGCCAAGCAGAATATTTCCTATTGCATATCCTAAATAAATTAAACCTGTACAGAATATGGGCAACGATAGCTCCCCACATGGCACGAATAGCAATGGAAATGAAAGTTGCCCATGTGTGCTACAGCAAAATTCTGGAACTTCAGCTGGGGAGTCGCTTTAGTCCCACTTAAACCTATTGCCATAAACTAGGACTCTGGAGAGACATAAACATCCCTCTTGGTATTTTTTAATGATTCTACTGGTGTTGTCTACACAGCAGTGAATATATTTCTTTGTGACACACAGCTCCCTCTGCTTTATTCCTTTCTAAACTAGATCTGGTGTTGTCAGTAGGTTATGGTGGGAGACAGATCTGCAGGAGCTGTGGATCAGTCCAGCCAAGGGACTCTGCTTCTGCTTGAGCAGGAGATTCAAACTTTGAGTTAAAAATGAGCACTCAGATGGGACTTGGGATCCTTCATGGTCAGTACCAGCCTAAGCAAGAAATGTAGTGGAGATGGTTTGGGTTAGCCACCCTGCAGTACACATAAAACATCCTGGCTGTGCACATACTACCCTCAATGTCACTTAGAGCAAGATATGTCCAGTCCCTTTTAGCTTTTATCTTGCTAGAAGCTGCTCCCTTGGTTTGTCACACTAGCTAGTGTGTACCTGCTCGCATTCAATTGCAACAATTTGCATTTTACTATGCCTCTGCTGCTTTGCCTGTGGAGGTCTGTGATGTTGGCTGGTACTCCTTGGGCAGCCATTGTAATGCTTCCTGGATGTTTCCCACCTGCTTCTCTGTCCATAAATGACTAATATTTCACCTGCTGTCTCACTGGCTGTATCCTTTCTCTCTTCTGCATTAGCTGACCTGGTTGTAGGTTGATTTGTTGCATGCACTGCTTTTCCTCCCCTGACTGCGTACCTCTGGCTACAAATTGCACTCTGAATTTTTTTGTTCCACAGGGGTGCTAAGTAAAGCATTTTGAATGCAGCAGAAATCTCCTGCTGGCATGATTGGGACACTGAATCATATCCTAAATCACTGATGCTGCAGGGTTCACAAAGAAGTTTAACTCTGTACTCAAAATACAGTACTTCTGGGAATAGTTTCTAATAAATTACTTTTTCCTAGAAAGGTCCCTGCTCCCTGTAATATTGAGGTTTCTTGACATTTCTGCTCATAGGCCTCATCTCCTCCTCTTTAAAGTAATGTTCATGAGAACGTCCTTCACAATTTCAGCCTGATGAATGTTACTCCTAAAAGTTTCCTGGTCTACATTTCACTTTGTTGTTTTTTCAGTGCAAAGGTTTTCTGCTTCTGAGGGAAATGTTCTTCCAAAGAAGACATCTTTCCTTTAGTCTCCCATGGGAATGCATCTGAATTTTTTGAAAGAGCAAACTTTTCTATCGGACCTTTTGAAAGAATTACTGGAGTTTGAAGACTCCTCTGGGGACTCTTGTCTGTCTTTCCAGTAGATTAACAACTGATCAATGAGTTACTCAGCATTTTTCACTCTTTTTCTGCTTTATTTCAGTGTGCCAGAAAGGAGCTTAAGGTATTGTAAGAGTTTGTCCAACTGAATACTGGGGTGGGCAGAGGTCTGTTGAAAGTACTGTTTAAATCACCGCAGTATTTTATTATTTAGTCTTGTACCCATCATGTTGTTGTGGTGGCCTTTTTATGAATTTCTTTCTGCTTTACTTAGCAGAGTGTCAACATTTGTCTTCTACTCATGACTTCAGGAGAGGTTTAACACTGTTATAAAACATAATTTGAAAACTGACAGATTTTTAGTCAAGAAACATGTTTCTAAAATTTCAGTTAGCTGTGATTAGATTAAAAGAGGATAGCAACGGAGACTTCATATAATTTTAGATATTTACTTTTTATTTCAATAAGGAAAAGAAGGTATGATCTAGGTTAATCAATCATAACAACAGTCGTGGGATTGTTGGGACACGCCCTGTTGAGGCTCCTTGTGCATAGGAAAGAGTTAACACAGAGTATCTAATAAAACAATGTTTGTGTTCCATTATGTTGGTATAACTCATTTTTGCCAGCTTCCTAAAGCAGGCAGCTGACCTTTTCTGTGCCCAGCTCAATGGGATCATTTTATCCCAGTAAATTCAGCTCAACTATCTGCGATTTCCTTCTCATCCTTCTGCCTCAGGATACTCTTTCAGCAGTGGTTTTTGGGATTTACTTTCACTGGTAGTATAGTACTCTGCGCAGCACCCTCCTTCTTGCACATAAATGTGGATGAAGCAAACACTTTTGAAGGCATCATTAACATCTGCACCATGCATGCGAAGTAATCACAAGGGAAGACGACATGAATACATTGCCATGATAATCTTGGGATGTATACTGGCTACTTGGCCAAATATGCAGGGAGAAGCAACTTTGCAATGCTTATGCTACATAGAGACTTCAGCTCATCACATCCCTGCAATTCCGCAGTTCATGCAGCAAGCAACAATGCCTGCAAAATAGAGGTAATTTAATTACACTCTTAACTGCAAGGACTTTGCTTCCTTGCAGCGTCTGTTCTCATACTAACTAAGCAATAAAAGAATTTTCTTAAATAGAGAAAGACAGATCTAATTTGTAATGTAGTCTGAGACTTTTGGTTTCTTCAAGTAAGAAAATACCTAAAAATTGAACGTAAAAGAGATTATCTACCATAAATCAATATTCTGTTCTTAAAAGCTATTCATTGACAGTGATCATTGACCATTGACCTTCCAGCACAAAATAAATAAATAAATAAAAGGCATAAAGTTTTGTCTACCTCTTCACTACCTGCTTTATTTCTTTTAGGGTACGTACCTTTTTTTTCTAAAAAGATTTTCAAATGATCATTGTTCATGAAGTCAAAGTGTCCCAAATTGGTCAATATTCATTTAACGATATGGTGCTAAAATAGATTTTGTTGCTGTTATTGATTTGTTGGGTTGGTGTGATCTAGACAGTAAAATACCTATAGGACGTGTTTACTGTTCACTACCTAAAAAAGAGACTTGCACTTTTCATACTTAAAGGAAGTTCTGCAGAGCGTGCAACTTCCTTTGTAGGTTGAATGATTTCCATGATTTTCTTAGTATCATTACTCACGGTATCTTTATTCATAATACTGAGTAAATTGCTGGAAATGGTTTATTCTTTAATTTATTCCATTTCAACAGGACTAACTTGGTTAGCATGCAGGACTGAGTATATTATCTAGGAAGCAAAAAGTCAGCTCTGCCAGTATTGTGAAAGAGGGTTGTTGGAAATTATGTGGATACAAGCTCCAGTTCAACTATGCCAGTCAAAAGAGCAATTTGGTACACTCAAAAGAACAGACTGAGAAAATAGGATGAAAATGAAAGAGTTGGAACAGAAATCACCAAGTTAAACTCAACAAAACCGAAAAACTCACATGAAGTAGACTTGCTGTTTTTCAGAGTTCCTAAGATGTAATGGGTTAATAAAGGGTAGAAATCTAAAGTCCCTTTCTTCAGCTGCAGATAGACTTCATCACTTGAAAAATAGCCAAAGTTCAATGCATTTGGATTCAGATTAAAAATGCATGACATGTATATGCTAACATAGAAATTGAGCTTTTTAGATGTAATCTTTTTATTTTTCTTAAAAAAAAAAAAAAAAACACCAACAACAAACCTCTTTAAAAAGTATTGATTCAGTACTTTGGGAAGAATATACAATTCTAAAAAGGTAAACAACTTCAAATGTTATTTTTAAACAATTTTAATTTTTTTTCTAGATATTCTTACAATGGCATAAGAAAACAGAAGTACATGTAGTACTGTTACTGAATGAGAAAAACAATCACAAGTAGGGCACAGAGTTTATGAAAAATTTACCTTCTTCACCTGACACTTTATTATTGACTTTATCTATTTCTGTTATGATTGTTTTCCACATTAATAATATACAGTATCAGTAACTGAAAGCAGCACAAATTGAGTGCAAACAACATGAAAAGAGAAAGTCACCAGTCCAGTTAGTCAATAAAGATCACAGTTTTCAAGGAACATGCTTGAATCACTGTTATTAATCAGACTCCCAATTTATAACAGATGATATTGTGCAATCGATGACTGAAAATCCTTTTGGGTGTAATGTATGTTCTTCCTTGAACCATGAAGACAGTTTGTGTTTGAGAACTCATAGATTGGTTAGCTCCACAGTTCACCAGCTGTCCAAATTACATTATATATGTGTGTGTGTGTGTGTGTGCGCGCGCACGCTTGAAGGAGGGGGGAACCAATTTGCGATGTTTCTCTGTTCTGCTCTTTTTTCTTTCCATTTGGTATAGAGATGAATTTGCAATACATTGAACACAAGCGTAAGAGCTATTAGAAGCAATTGTTCTATAATAAAACATAATGTTGCTAGAGCACAAACATCTGTCACTCATGCAGACATCATCCTGTAAACCCATCTAACTAACTCCATTTTCTTTTCTGATTGTATCAGGGTAGCTTGCGGCATGACAGTGATTTGAGTGACAGGCGTCCAACCTGGAACAGTGCTATGCATACTTATGTTTGTTTATAGGGTGTCATCGCTCTTGTAGGATGTAAATTTTTAAATTTGTTTTTATTGGGAAAAGGAACAATGAGGAAAAGGTTGTTACCTTGGTGTGCAAAGTCAAAGTTATTGTAGGGCTCTAGCTTTCATAAAAATTTTACCAAGTTTTTAAATCATCTTTTGCTTTTCTAATGAAAAAGAACATGAATAATTTAAATGTAGACTGCATTTTTTTATTAGTACCATACTATACCAATTCAACAAAAGAGACAACTCTCGAGATATAGCTTACCTTAATCCTTCTCCTCACAGACTTTGATTACAATCTTCAGGACAGCTATAGAGCTTCAGTAATAAATGCAGGTTTTCTCTATCTTCCTATTAAATTACAGTTAGATTTCTGGAATGCAATCTTAATAAGTTTAATCAATGAAAATTTAATTTTTTAATGTATGTTTAGAACCATAACAAACAACGACTAGTTACTTAAAAGTTCCAGTTAGAACACCAGAGATTTTTGCATTATAAGATAAGAAACCTTCTCCATGCAAAATGTTATTCAATTTTTCTGTTATGCATCTATTATAACAAATCAATTCCCAATTTTGACATGCCTGTGGAGAAACAGCTTTGTTTGTGGTACGGGTATGACAATCCAAACACTCATACTTTCATTTCAGTCCTTGTTGACCATATCTTTAGTTTCTTTGTAGTGTACCAGACATAATGGGTCATATATCCTCTATAAACAAAGCTTTCGACCATGAGATCTGCAATGTAGGCGAAATATGTTCCCTCGCCAATAAAACCATGCTCTCTCTTTAATGATACCAATCTGTAAGTTGGCATTTTGCATTATGTGCTTATTTGTCAAGCAATAAATTGATTTGTTCAACTGGGAAAGAGAATAATGTGCAACCTAATAATCTTGAACTACTGTAGTGTACTACAAAAAGGTTTAGGTGCTTATTTTCCAAAGGTCATGCTCTCATTTCAAATCTCTGCTCTTTGACCTGAAATAAAAAAGAAAGGGAAAGAAAGGTAATTTCTACCTGATCACTGTTTCCCTATCCTGGGTGTTCTAATCTCATGTCCATCAGGCAATTGGCATGGTCAGATGGCTTTTTTTTCAAAACAGCACCCATTTGCTGTTTCTTGCTCATGATTTTCTGCAGAAGTAGCCTGTATAGACCAGAGAAAGGTACACAAAGTATTGGTGAAATATCTTGCAAGGTATCTCTTTATGGAATTCCTTTTGGTGTTTTTTTTTCTTTTTTTTTTTTTTCAACACAAAAGAGAAAGCTGTCTTTCTTAAAGTTACTAAAAGTAAAAAATCTAATGGAAATACAGTTATGTTTAAACTATTTTAACCATTTGTTTTAAATTAGAGATGCAGTCTTTACTTTACATGACAATATTTCATCTTAAACATTTATCCAGGATTTTGGACCAATAGATATTTATAACTACATCTGACAATACTTTTTTTTTGTGACAACTACTGATGTTGTGATAACAGTGCTCCTTTTCACAGAAATAAGAAACTTTTTTCTTAAACAGTTATTCATTTTTAAGCCTATGTTACCTTAAATCAGGTACTAAATGACTAGTATTTGATTTTCCCACAGTAATAATAACCCAGCCTTCCCCAGTGGCTCTCTCCTCCCCAGATCCCACTGATTTATGGACAATTCTAAAGCATGGATGTCTACCATGTCTATTACTTATATCTTCTATATTATTGTTATTGTTGTGATAAAGCACAACATATCTTGTAAACCCAACAGACACTGGTTAAGAAAAGAAAATACCATCCTTTCCCTGACAAGTTTGAAATGACTCCATCTGAAGATAGAAACTATGTGAGGAAAACTAAAACCATTGTGAGAAATAACAACATAATAGTGGAATGATTATGCTTCCCATCAGAAAGTAGTCCAAAATGTGAAATGTCATCAAGTATCTTGCGAAAGAAATTTTTTTAAATTGCAGTCAGATCTACAGTCCAGCCAACAAAAATGGAAAAATGAGTTATATTCTTTCTTGTGTAGAGAAGAATGGCAGTCTCTTAGCTGTTTTCTAGTCTGACAGGGAAACTATGGAACTGCAATTTTGTGATTGAATTAAAACATCCATTTTCCTAATTTTTTTACACACTTTATCAGAGAAATAGCTAAATGTTTCTTTATTAGTCCTCATCTGAATCTTTATCTCAGGAGACTTTTAACATAATGAGTGTTAATTCTGCAAAATTAATTGAGACGTTGTTATTTTCATCTCTAAATGATCTTTGATTGACTGGTCAGTGACAAGTCTCTTCTCATTTTTCCACTATAAGGCTATGAAAAGGAAAAGAAGTAGAATAGTTGGCCAATTAAGTTATACAATAATGACAAGGTCAGGCCAAAGAGAGTATATTGTGGTAGTTTACAAATTACTAAGACATTTGGATTTTTCATGTTCCTGACAGAAATTGTAATGAAAATAGAAAATGACACATGAATCCATTCATATGACAGCACAATAAAAGGGAGGAGAAATAATTTTAAGCATACAAGTATACATCAAAATAATTTGAAGGGATCAGAAACAAACCCACAAGAGAATTGTGATTCTTTCCAAAATAAGATGGTATGCCACAGAGAACATACATTTTCCATTTCCTCCAAAATCTATGTCTTCTCTAGTTTTCTGTCTTTCAGGAAAGCTTTTTTTGTTTTTATCTCTTCAATCTCCTCTGTCTCTAAGTAAGCGCTTTGAGTAGTGTAATGATGGTTCAATTTATTGAAATCTTGTGATGTTGGTTCCTTGTGCTCTGATGAATTTGTTTCTTCGCCAAGGAAAGAGCAGCTCTCATCATAAAAATGTGTGAAGTTGTGCCAGTAAAAAGTGACATGTTTATAAGTAAGGAACAATGTAGTCTTACTGAACCTGTGCCTGCAAACATCCTGCATGTTGCATCATTCTGGTTGAACTGCTTTACCCTATGGTCTTGTGGGACTTCTTTGCTGAAAGAGGAAGAGCAGGTCTCCTGTCTTAAAGTTTAGCAAAAATAAAAGGTATTGGAGGAGATCTTTTCCAGTAGCTGTCTCCAGTGTTTCCTATGGCTAAGGTACAATTTATACATTGTGTTAAACCAGTCATTAAGGATTTGTTCTGTTTTATAGTTAATAATATGATTAAAAAAAAAAAAAAAGCAACCATTATTTCATCTGAACATGTTATATAATTATGGTTATGACCTCTTGGAACATCTGAGGGGTATTCTAGGTTTTCTAACAATAGTATTTCTCATTATGTACGGCAACTGCATAGGCAGTGTTCTCGCCATGAATGTGTTAAGTGCACGGCCAAGAAAAGAGAATGTGGGCCTCATGCTGACTTTCCCTATGATCCTTGTTTGAAATGAAGATGATCCCTAAAACACATAGCAAAATTAAGGGATCTTTTAAATTATACTGCATGGGAGAGATCCTTCCAAACCTGCCGTGCTATACCAGCACAGTTCTCTCTGTACCTAACCACTGGGCTCACCTTGTAAAGTTTCCAGAGATTATGGGAAAAGTGGGAGTCACAGTACTATCTACTATCTATCAAAGAAATCTCCTTGTCCTGTTAAAATAGTTCTTCATTCTCTTGGCACCGATGGCACAGTACAAGGGAGGGTCTGACTTCAAGGGTACACTGAAGAATATTTTATGCTAATGCTTATACAAGTACAGCAGCTTTTGTCTGAGGACCTTAGATGATTCTGAAAAAAAAAAAAACCACAAAAGCAAAACAAACAAAAAATTGTGAGAGCAAAACAAAAACAAACTGCTTTAATTGTAGGTTTTGGCTCAATCTGATGTAACTAGGCGCTGCTCAAGATGGTGTTTCCCAAGAAAGGCCTTCTTATGGTTTGCTCTTGCCAGAGAATCTGTATGGTCTTCCAGACAGCACAGCCACTGCTCCAACAGACAGTTGCTCCAGCCTGGTATAATCGCTTTCCTAGCAGCAGTGCTCTCTCTTGTTGCCTGAGTGGTAAGCTAACCTTGCTGGTACTGTTGGAGGGTTTGAAAATAAGAGGATGCGCGGCTTTCTGCAAGCTGATTTTGGAACACATCCCATATGGGATGACACGTTAGAGTGTCAGTTTTGAGACTGTTCTTGTGATAGCAAATTTTGTGGGATTTTGACACCTTGTCTTTTGCTGCCTCTCTAACTCTCATCCTTTCTAGCCTTATGGGAATGAAGTGGAAACTTTCAAATCTATGTCTCTGAGTAGATCACAGCAGATCTTTGAGAGACTCCCTCAAGACAGCTCATGAGAATTTTCTAGCACAGGAAGAATAATTTAAAGTGGATTTTTTTTCTTGGTTTAATATTAAAAAGGCAATACATCTATTTATGTATCATCAGCAAAAGTCTTCATCCAGATTTTGTCTGTTTTCACTCACTTTCTGACCCCAAAGAGTGTGTAATAATAAGTTCTTTTAGTATATGTCATTACCTCTATGGAAAGGATATTTATGTGCTGTCGTTGTCTCCCATTATGATTTTAAGGATCTATGATTTCAGGGTAAAGACCATAAAGCATCATCAAAGTCTGCAGCTGCAATAAATCTAATTCTTTCTCCTAGGAGATTTTTGGAAAGTTTTCAAAAATGCATAGTAAACTCTGATCTCTAGATTACAGAACACTTGAGATGGACAGGGACTTCTGAAGATTTGCTCAAAGCAGGGTCAGCTGAGCTGTTTCCTCAGGGAGAGGATGTTGTCTTATGTTTGAACAGAATTTCCTGTATTTAAGTTTATGCCCACAGTCGCTTGTCCTGTCACTAGGTACCGCCAAGATTAGTTTGGCTCCATGACCTTTATGTCCTCCCATCAGATATGTAATACACACAGGTAAAATCCCCACAAGCCATCTCTTCTTCAGGCTGAATGTTCCTGACTATTTTAACTTCTCCTCATCCAGGATGCCCTATCAGTCAGCTTCATAGACATTCACTGATATTTATTAAAGCAAGAGGTTTATGTTACCATATTAGATACCACTTAAGATTACATCCTAGACAGTTTATGCCTTTTTCTGAAGAGAATGAGGCATCCATAAAGGTTTAGGTTGCAGAGGATCTAATTTTTGCATTAGAATGAGGAAGCTTTTTTTCCTAACAATTTCCATGTAAATACTATACTCAGAAAACTATGATCTCTACTTTGATAAGTGAATTCACTCATGCTTCCCCTAGAGTAGAGAGGCACAAATTAAGTAATATTTTTACCAATGCCTTATTTGATGATACTTTAAATGTAAGAAAATACATTTTTTTTTCCCTCCAAAAGTACAAGAATGAAGAGCTGGATCATTGAGTCAGCATGAAGGGGTAAAACAAGCTTCAGTTGACAAAAGAGTTGGTGTGCAGTGTTCTTATCCAAGTCATATAATGATGGCAATAATGACTTGTCACAACACATATCTTCAGAGTAATTTCCCTCTATACTCATCCAAACATTAAGAACCAAACACAGAAAGGAAATGCAGAATCATTTATACAACCTAGGCTTTCTGACCCTCTCTTCCTGCTGAACACTGTCCTCTTCTAGGCATTCTTTGAATTATTTTTTCATAAATAATGTTTGTTAGATGCCTACTGAATACTCAATTGTGTTTTCATAGCTACTGGACTGCAGTAAAGAATGTTCTTTCTCCCAGGCAAAGCTGATAAAGAATGCAAAAAGGCAGCACCTCTCAATTCTCTGTCACTGCTGGCTTTCTGAGCATGAGCTGACACACACCACGGACTTTGAAGATATAATGATTGAATCTGTGCAGAGTGGAGGGAAAGGATGTTTGAATTCTATAATCTATCATTGTTCTTAGCACTGGCTAATACAGGATATTAAAATTCACCATGTGTGAGAACTCGTGGTTAAATGTATAAGTTATTTAAAAAATGTGTTTTATGAGGTTCTGTTTATACAAAATAGAATTAGACATAAAACAATGTATCAGCCCGGTATCACTATGTAGTGTGAAGTAGAATTGATGCACTGTGACAGAGAAGGCAAAAAGAATGCCAAAGGATAAATTTCTCACTAAATTGACTAATAGCACAGCAAAAGCTACAGGGAAAAAAAATGGAAACACTGCTAATGATAGATATTTTCTGTATATTCAAATATGCTGCCATTTTTGTACTCAGTAAGTCTAACACAGGGAATATTTGCAAAAACATCTGTGCCTCCCATCCTTCATCTCAGTATTTTCCATAAATATTTTCTTTTCCTCCACACATTTAGTAATTTTAATTATTTCCATTATTGTATACTCCATTAAGAGTTTAATTTTAGTAGATTAGATTGAATCTAGTTTTCTTTCATTATTTTATATTTGTTCCACTTATAGCAAATTGTTCTCTTTGGTTGTTATTATTTTCCATTAAGCTCTTTGAATTCTATGGATCCTTTCTTGAAATACCTGGCAATGCACATATGTCAGCTATGTCTTTTTTCACCAGTTATTTTATGCCTTTAGTTTTCACTAGGGAAAAACCCAACCACAAAACAGCACAACCCAGATGACAGCATGGTTTAATTCCTCTATTCTGTAAGCTAAAAACTAGTTGCTATTTTCCTTAAACATCACTTGAGAGGGATGAAGAGGGTGGTGTGTATCTTCCTACCACCCTTGTGCAACTGTTCCACTACATATTTTTTTTCTTCTCCTTTAGTACAATAAGAATTTTTAAATGAATTTGTATGTGCCTCATCTCGTTCCCTTAGCAGGTAAGTGCAGCCAGGCTTTTGGACCCTAATCTAAAAGGCAATAGAAGACCCTCTAGGAAAGTAATATCACTTCTGAGCCCACCACGGATACGTCCAACAATGTAGAAGCAGCCAGAGATCCTCTCTTTTTCTCCAAGTATCTGAGATATCTGTGGCTGTCATCTTCTGTCAGATGATTGTTTTCTGAGTCCTGCTACAAAAATGGTTATGTCTATAGAGCTTCCTCTATCTGCTGATATAATAGTGGGCTGTTGTGCACCTGCTGCCTACCCGCAAGTCTCTATCTCAAGAAACTCTGATTTCCAGAGTTTGATGTCTTCTCTTGAACTAGTGCAAGACAAGGCTCCTGGCAGCCCACCTGCTTCATAAAATGTTGCTGTAACTCCAGATGTCTTCAAACAGGAGTCTTTCCTGGCCAGCCTGTGTTCACATGAGAGTTGATCCATGAATCAAATGTGTATAAACAAATGACTCCACTAACGATTGCAGCTTACTTGCCAATCTAATGAAATACATTCTAGAAGGATTTTTTTTTCTTAGCATAACTGATTTTTTCAGTCTGTTTATCACAAGCTTTGCATCTACTACTTAAAACAGAATTTAAAATACACAGATTATTAGCTTCTAAAATGCATTCTATAAAGATGAATCCAGAGGGGCACTGATGATATGATAATACTGCTTATTCTCATTTGCCAAACACTGAAAGTTTCTGTAAAGTTGCTGTACCTTTCATGAGCTTCTGGAGTGCCACACAATAATAATGTAGTATTTGTAGTGAAAAAGAAGAGGAAAGAATGCAGTGCATGTATACTTAGTTAAAAATTCCTCAGATAATAACGGGCTTAAGTGATTAAAGAGTTTGAAAAAGTACAGTATGAATGCATGGCTTTATCTTGCTTCAGAGCAGAGATAGGACTGACTGCAGTAAGCACAGCACAAGTCATCTTTGGAGATGATTTTTAATGGTGGCATTCATTATTTATCTTGTATGAGACAGTCAACAAAGTATGAATGGAAATTAAATGTAATAAAATGGAAGAGAGCAGATTTAAGAGCAGAGTGGCATTTCTATGCAGATATTGCTAATGGTTTAATGTGAGATCATTCAAGCAAAAGGTACTAGGTGTGCCAGTAACGATTCAGCTCTCACCTGTTCATATCACAGTGCAAGATGAGGTCATTTGAAGCAGAAAACAAACAAATGCCAAAACATCCTTGCAAACAACCAGTATATCTTGATTACACTGTTGGTTCAAAGCACATTCAGTCATGCATCAGAATTTTGGTAATGCGTATGTAGAGTAAATACATGATTTCATACCAGTTTGAGGTATCGCAGAATGGCTTAGGTTGGAAGGGACCATAAAAATCATCTAGTTCCAGCCCCCCTGCTATGGGTAGGGCTGCCAATCACCAGATAAGGCTGTCCAGAATCCCATCTAACATGACCTTGAACACCTCCAGGTGTGGGGCATCCATAACCTCTCTAAGCATTGAGGTCTTATCTAAGCCTTCTCTTCTCCAAACTAAACAAACACAAATCCCTCAAAACTTCCTTCACAGGAGAGATGCTTCAGTGCTCTGATCACCTTTGCTTTTCATCCACCAAAGCCCACATATCCTTCTCATTAGGGTTCTCAGCTAGTTCTTCTCCCAGCCTGTACGCATATGTGGGATTGCTGCAACCCAAGTGCAACACTTACACTTGATCTTGTTGAACCTTGTTAGGTTTCTGTGGGCACACTTTTGAAACCTGTTCATGTCTTTTATTCGTCTGATCCCTAATTTTAACCTACAAGCTCTCAACCTGGTCCTGGCTCTTTCTCAGCTGCAGCTCTTCACAGTCCATCCACTTCTTAATGTAGAAGGCAACTCCCCCTCCTGTCTTGAACTGCCTTTCCCTTCTAAAAATCTTGTAGTCCTCAATCATATTAACTCTGTTGTGCAATTTGTACCACCATATTTCTGTAATAGCAATTACGTTATAGTTCTCTAAATACACTGTGGTTTCCATCTCATCCTCCTTATTTCTCATGTTTCATGCCTTGGTGCAGAGGCATTTCACATTATATTCTTGAAGAAGCTCTCCCAGATTCTTCTGGGAAAAACCTGAGGTTTTCCTATGCTGTTTCCTGAAATATCTTAGCATTATACTGGTATTCTGTAGTTAATGTTAGAAAGAAGCTCTAAAATTTTGAGGATAAAATACTGTGCTTGTTCAAGTGTACTACTGATATTTTTTTCCTGTGCTTCCATCTTGAAGGCCTGCTGTTACTGTTTCATCATATCAGTTTCATTGGATTTAAATTCTGGGTGTTCAAGTGTATAGCATCCAACATCAAAATTCCTACTAATTACGACAGAACAATAACATAATCATAATATAGCAAAAATTAACAAACTGTAAATAAAACTGTCTCACAAATTTGCATCACTTCTTACAGAAAATATTTCTATGTTAAGAGCAGCTTGCACAGCACAGAAACCAACCAGAACAGGTTTGCTCTATAAAGTATGTTATTGTACTGCAATAAAGTATGTTATTAGGGGGAAGTAAATGGATCTGTGCTGTTTGAAGGACCAGACATAAACATTAACCTGCAGATTTTCTAAGTAAGTCAAAAAAGCTTGTGATGGGCTAATTTACAAATGTGAGTTTCTGACAAAACATTCAATTTATGTTCCATAAACTGTGCCACTTGGCAAGAAGAGAAATAGATTAGAAAGAGCAGAAGGGAATGTTCAAGTTTCCATGTCTCTTTAAAGGATAGGAAAGGGCAATATAACTTTGAGAGTGTGCTAAGAGGGTTAAATCAGGAGAACTTCTGCAATTTATTCTCCTTCTCAGTAATGTTGGACCTTAGGGCTTAATGTAATGGAATGTGATTTAGAGTTCTGAATGTGCTAATTTTGTAATTCAGGTGTCCTGTGGAGAGGCTGTGTTCGTGCCAGCTGTCTGGGGAATTAAATGCAGCTGATTTGTGTTGGGGAAAATGTGTGGTTTGCTTCAGGCCAAAATTGTTGTAAAACTCAAACCAGTGTATTTTTCTCTCTCTTTAATTTAAAGTATGGGATACAGGTGGCCCTGAGGGGAATTACCAAGGGCTCCATATACTTCCTGGTATTATGTATAGAAAATTCTCAGATTGTTAAAATGCACATGATAACAGTATAAACTAGTTTTAGTTACAATGCTGCAATTCTATTTTCCCTTGATTTTGCCTTGCTTTGGGGGTACTGTCTTTATCAAACACTAATTACAGTAGAATTTTGACTCTTATGCTCTCTGCAAGAACAAGGCAATGTCAATGCAGTGCCTAATGTCACAAGAAACCCTAAGTTTAAGTGTAAAGTATTCATTTAATTTTTTTCAACAAGAAAAATGGTTTCCGTGATATTCTTGAGTCAAACTGAACATTTGTTGATATTGATGTGAAATTGTGAGCTAAGAGCATCTGTCTGCTCTAAGGAGTGATATGTTTGAGCATTAGCTTAGAAAGAAAGTGAAGTTTTCCAGGTGAAGGGCACAGTACACATTTATTTATTTATTTATTTCAGCCCATATCCTCAGGATATTATGAAATGTGGTTCTGAGAAATAAAGAACCATGTCTTCAGCTTATGTAAATCAGAATTGCTCCATTTGCTTCGGTGAAACTATGCTGATTTTTGCCAGGAAAGAGGGAGACCAACGTTCCTTAGGCTATAAAAATGCTTGTTGCTTTACAGATTACTCTGCATCTAAATGACATTATTGCACCGTAACACCTGACCTGAGAGGTGGAATCAGTTACTTTTATTGAAATCAAAACAATTGTACTTCTATCTTCACTGGTTACCTTCAGCTGCCTTGGGAAAACATTTTAAGAAAGAAGGAAAGCAAAATTTTCCTTGTATCCATTCTCGTAAGAGTACTGCCTTTTTAAAATATGGTGAAAGCCTCTTAAACAGAACTGTTTGTAAGCAGTAAATGAAAGGTGCCTGGTTTGTTTTCCTTCTTTGTCCCTCTACTGCATCTTTACGGAAATATGTGTAGGCAATTTATTTCAGGTCTTTTAATATTAAAAATAAAATGCTGGGAGGACAGAAAGCTTGGAGATGTTAATAGCACAGCACAGTGAATAAAAGCAGTCACTAAAAATAGCTTAAAAATATGACAGTTCAGCCACTCAATACATTACCTATGTCGCTCAGGCATATTTTATGACCCATGTGTAGCAATATTCTGTCTTTGTTGATTTTGCTGGAGGTGAAATTCCAAAGGAAGAGCAATATGGAAGTGATGTATGTGCTTCAAAGTAATATATTAAAATTAATTTCTGTTATACGCAGAATAGATATAAAATCAATTTATTCTCCTTAAGCATGGCCTAAATTATTTTCTTCACAAAACCATTTTGATCACATCTGTATGCATGTGGTCTGAGAATGTGGACACTTACTAATACTCCACTAATGTCTGACAGATAAAATTTCTAAAAGGGCGATGCCTGACAGTGATACAAACGGCTCTTTCATAGTAGATAAAATAGAGGATGACAGATGGAAATCAAAATCAAAATTGTTTAAAATTGAAAAATGATCACTCTCTGACTGAAATATAATTCAAAGAATTGCATGCCAACATATTTAGTCCCTGTCTTTAATTTTATTCCAAGGTCAAGTAACTTGTGATAATTCATCTACTTTTTTCTATACTGCCCATGGCTGGGGAACTTACTAATAAAATAAACTGGATGTTGTTCTCTTGTTGCCACCTTCTAGACAAATTATCCAGTTAATAGATAAAGCAGGTAGGTGATGTGGCATTGATCATTCTCTGGGCGATTCTTGCACAGCCTGGAGCTGTACACCTTTTTTTTTTTTTTTTTTGCTGAAATTTTTTTTCTTCCAGAATTGTAAATTCAATCCAAATGTTTGACAAACTCATTTTCTGTGTTCAGAGAACAGAAAAATTCTAAGAATGCTGTGTCATTTCATTTTGGCTTTGAAAATAAAGTATCAATGTGCTGGAATGAAAAAAATCTTTATTAAAAAAGAAAATTCTGAATGATAACTGCCATTTCAATAGAAACAAAATGTTTTCTTCGTCCTCTAACAATTTAACTTTTTTGCTCATGTGTATGTGTTTGGCCAATGAAATTAGGACTTCAGATTTTGTTGTTATTGTCAATAACAAAAAGTAGATCTCTTCAAAGTGTGACCATGAACATAACAAAAATTTCTTCACATCCCAAATTTGTAATGAACACTTTTTCTGTTTCAAAAATGTCACTGAAACACTTTCACAGAGGTGAGATGACCATCAATCAACCACTAGTGAATGAGAGTTTATCTATGTGATTACCAGAACATTAATCTGAATTATCCATTATAATAGTGGAGCTAAATTACTTGCTTTGTCAACATTTGTATTTAAAGCTAAATTGGTATTAATTTGATTTGATTTCCTTTACTTCACAGTATGACAACACTTTTTTAGGCCACTTTCCACCATAATTCTATCAAGCATTCCAAATGGGCATAGAAATATGCTCCATGAAGTGGTACTGGTTATTCATTGAGCACAATTTCAATATTTGGTTATTGTTAAATTAAAGCTATAGAAAACTATTTGGGATAATAAGCTATTGAGTGGGATTTGTAATGTAAAATGTGAAATTGAGGTCTTGACCATTTTGCATAAAAGTGTGTATGGATTGTATCTTCTAAGTGCTGTGGTTGTTACCACTGGAGAATAATCTTCCCACCTGTTTATATTTAGAGGGTTGTTTCTGAGTCCCACACCAGGGACAGTTTTATTTCAGTTTGTAATTATCCTTCCTTTTTCCTTTTTCTTTTTTCCTTTTTCTTATGAAGTATGTATTGTTTGTAAGACATTCTGGTGTCCTCAGAACAAAATAGCTATGAAAGTGCCATCTTCTTCCAAGAAGGACAGAGGTTGTCATGACAAAAAAGTCTGGTAACAGGAAAGATTTCTGCTTCTGACATGTGAATTCATCAGAATGTGTTTGTGTTATATGCTTCACATGCAAATCAGAACATAGTCTTAATTCAAGCCTTTTTATAAGAACTAACACATTTTGCCTTGAACCAGAAATTTACTGCTGCTACCCTTGGTTATGCCCAAGAATTATTAATATTTGGCATCAAGGTCCATTTTATTCATCGACTGTAGCAAAGATCAACCTTGTTTGATTGCTTGCTTTTTCTTTGGGTAAATTAATTCCAAATGATGTAGCTGGATTGAAGAACTGAGAATGTAAATTTATCTTCTCTGTTGGGTAAAAGAGGATGCATGTTTATAACACAAATAGCAAACACTCTACATCCTGGCTTTCCATATTTTATTACTTGCTGCAAGTACTTCATGTTCTCAGCAACAGTATTTCCAGAGTTTGCCTTTTTGGTGGGTTGTTTTGTTTTATTTAACTGACATATACTAGATTTAATACTCCAGTCTCAGAATTGATAAGGGCATATTTTCTGCTTCTAAGGTGAATTTCATAATTAGCTTGAATTGTATCATAAACAAGTGGAAAAAAATGTGCATTTTTTCCCATTGTTTCTCTGTTCTTCCTGACATGTCCAAAGTATGTCCAGATTTTTCAAATGTAGTTCATGTACTGTTTGCTTTGTATGTCAAGTATTGAAACTGATCTCCTTTCTCCATCTCCTCCAGAGCATCAAGTGAAAAAACACAACAGTAAAAATTAGGTAGTAATATAAATATCACCTAATTTGGCCTAGAATATTAAGGTTTATTTGTTCAAGTCTTATATAACATCCCTCACCTGAAGACTTTTCTTGTAAACCACATGAATTTCCTTAGGGTTATCCTAATAGGCTCTTCCAGTCATTACATTCTTCAACATCAGAGTGGCAGCACCATTTATTCATTATATAGAGATAGAACCAAGTGTATATTCTCACAATCCTATTAAAAATACCTACCATGTTTGTCTGTATATGCTTCTCTTTCAGGAATGTTCTTTTATGCATCCCCTAATCCCTTATTAGGCATACATTGAGCATCGTCATCTTACCCTTATCTCACCTCTGCTACAAAAATAGCTTCTTGGTTGTGACCTTCTGGAAATGTGCCCAGAAGGGAAAATTGGGAAACAACTGTCCTCCATATCAGGCGGGAATATGTGAAGAACTCAGAAATTACCTTTCTTCTGAGGTTACTTTGTCCACCTAGATTCATGTTTTCTTCCCTACAACTCCCGCATTCAAGGTAGTAATAGCTATAAATAGCAGAAAGCAAAGTTCCCCACTACAACTGGAAGGAAATACCTTGAGTACCTCCTGGGGCATGACTGTTCTGTACAGGTCTCCTGTCCATGGGTGATAGTAAATATAGCTAGTAGAGGACATAATTCCTACAAGTTCATTTACCTGGAAACAGACAGAAGAAGACAAACTTCATCCTGGTACGTTCTGGAAGTTGGTAAAATGGCTGTGTTTACTACCAGCTGCCTCAGCAGACTCTTTGCTTTTGTCCTAAATTCAGCAAGTGCAATGTTCTGTCCTGTACTGACATACCAGCAGTCAATACTAGTAATGATTTTAGGGACATAGTTGTTACTATTGATTAGAATAGTTTCTGCCACCTTTCCTCTCCTGGCAGCATCATGGGGAGAAATGCATGGTTATTTAGAGGCCTTTTGACACTGTGCTTTTACAAAACATTCAGCCATTTTGAACACTTGACCCCAATCATCCATTTTTTCTGCATACAGAGACTGTTTTGGTCAGAACTACAAAACACTTTAGAAGTCTATAAAATCAATAGGACATTAAAGTGACAGGTTTCCAAGGTGTCTTTTTATTACTATGCTATGCCAGCCATGGCCATGCCCACTACATTATATAACTGTTGAGCAGATCTGCCTTGATGATGATGTTTTTTTAAAAAGCATTTTGGATTTAGAATAATAACCACAATCTGCTGCAAGACAAATGTTGTTGAAAAAAGAATGCCAGCAACAGAAAATGTAACAGAGCTGGAATTTCTAGCAGCAAAGCTGTTTACAGCAATGTTATTCACACTTTGAAATGCAACCTCCCTTGGATAGAAGTGCCTTCTGATATGCAATATGGGCTTGATCCAAAGCCCGTTTAAGTCAGTGGACTGATTCCTGATAACTTTAATGGACTTTGGATTACACCCTAATTGCACTGATGTTCCCTTTACTAAAGCTTTTAGTTATAATGAAGTTCAACAATGCTCTGTTTGTTTTTTCCTCAGTTCCAGGTGCTAATATTTTCTCTCTTTCTAACTCGGTGAAGCCTCAATTATTAGGGAGGTGAAGAAAAAGCCCAAATTCTTCACCAACTGCAGTGATCTGCTGCACATAGACCTCTAATGCTCAGTGCTGAGTCACAGCAAGCATGATGATCATCATCATATAAAGGCAGCTAATAAAAGCAAAAGCGCAGTGGCATTTCAAGCCTGATTTGACAATAAATGTCTCCATGCATGAATGGCCCACTCTAGTGAGAGAACGAATAATACCTATGAAATAGGAAACTACGGAATATCAAATGGGACCAAAGTTCAGTGGGAGGAAAGGTCTTGAATCAGTGATGGGGTTTTTCTTTTGCTGTAAAACCATAAAGAAAACAATTCTCAGTTCACAGGAACATTGGCAGTTTCTAGAACTTTTCTCTTAAAAGCGTAAACAGCAAAAAAATCTGACCTGGTACATCTTTGAGGAGGCTTTCCAGCTGCTGGAGAAAAGAGCACTTCACCAGCAGGCAGTACCATGGGATATGACTATATATCCATTTACTGTGAGCAAAAGGTAGAAAGAATGCCTCCTTACCATGATTCAAGGGAGGATTTCTGAACTTTTACATCACTGAATTCTCACTTTATCTGATGAACAAAAATCAGCCTCCCACCTGTCCCTGGCTGCATTGGCTACTTGGAAGATAGGATAGTCCTGTGACAGCTATTTGCTAACTAAGCATATTGACAGAAGCTGTCTATAAATTAATTAGCTGCTTAAGCAAATTAAGCAGATGGGAAATGGGGAATTGGTTTTGAGAGATGGATGGACAATTGGATTCAAACACACACCACCGAACCCTTTTCCTCTACAATCTCTCTCTCTCTCTCTCCAGTCTTCTATTTTTTCTTTTTTCTTTTTTTTCTTTTTTCTTTTTTTTCTTTTTTCTTTTTTTTCTTTTTTCTTTTTTTTCTTTTTTTTCTTTTTTCTTTTTTTTCTTTTTTCTTTTTTTTCTTTTTTTTTCAGGAGAGAATAGAGAGGATTCTAATTTTTGCTCATCGAATAAACAGATAGAAACTGATAGAGTCCAGTGAAAGTGGGTGGCCCAATACCATAGTATTAATTTTAGATACTGACCATAGCTAATTACATGTAAGTGTAAATTTAACAGTAAATGAAAAATTACTGGAAAAGTATAATTCCAGGAAAGCTAAAAAAAAATCAAAAAAAAATCTCTTTCTTTTTTCCTTACATTAAGCAAAAAAATTGCTTTTCTGCCCTCCTTCTAGATTATTTAATGCATTATTCATTTGAATTAGTTTCAAAATAAAAATTCAGAAAGGTTAGTTTAGAAAAAGTCAAAGTGAAAGTTTTTGGCATTTCCAAAATGGAACATTTCAGTTTCAGAACTGTCAAAATAAAATGGATAATTATTTGGCTAAAACTATTTTTGTAACTCAGTTTGAATTTAACAGGGTCTCTTCTCCTACTCAAGATGTGATTTTTTGTTTTTTAGTAAATTTATTTTTTAACACTTCTTTCAACTCCAGATTTGATTCCATGTGTGTAATTGTTGCATAATATTATAATACTGTAATACTATTTTCCATACCAAGGGAGCATATAAACAGGAGGGGGAACAGCTGTTTACGAGGGTGGATAGTGATAGGACAAGGGGGAATGATTTTAAACTGAGACAGGGGAAGTTTGGGTTAGATATTAGGAGGAATTTTTTCACTCAGAGGATGGTGAAGCACTGGAACAGGTCTTCCAAGTAAATTGTGGATGCCCCATGCCTGGATGCATTCAAGGACAGGATGAACGTGGCTCTGGGCAGCCTGGGCTAGTGGTTGGTGACCCTGCCCATGGCAGGGGGTTGAAACTAGATGATCACTGTGGTCCTTTTCAACCCAGACCATTCTATGATTCCATTTTACTTAGAGCAAATATGCTATCAGGAGTTACTAAACTTGATCTGAAAAAGGCAATAGGTGAGATGGGCAAACCAAATTCTTTGATTATCGAAGTATGAACAAAACCTATTTTATCTATAATTCCAAACAATTTATTCTTTGGCCTGTTTAAATTTCCATTTCTTAGTAGTTCAGAATTCACTCACAAAAGTTGAATGTATTCCACACACTATTTCTTCCTCACAGACTCTATAACATGCTAATGTTTTGGGGTGCAAAAGGAAAACAGAAGGTAAAGTATTTGGAAAGCATTAGAAAAGTAATAAATTACAATTTTCTCAAATAACTCTGGGAGTTGAAATAATTCATGAAAATTCACATCTTCAGAATCTCTGCCTTGCAAAAATTAGCAGTGAAGCACTGTCCAGTAGCTGAGGATGACTCTTTGAACCCCTGATATTATTTCATTATGGTTGTTCTTAGAGGAGGAAGATGAATTAGGCTTTTCTGTGTCACCTGCTTTCATTTTCATGACCTACAGCTCTTCACTGTCACTTGCATTCACATAGTGTGCGCTTGTGGTGTCTCTTGTACAGTCATTTAGGGCTCCTGGATGGATAATTTACACGTTACTCATTTGCTTTATTGTTGGCCTGGAAGCTTTTTTAATTCTTTTGTATCAGTGGAAGCTAAGATGAAAAATTGAAGACTTTGTAGATTAGAGATAACTGATATCTGAACATTTCTATTTGATTTTAAAAGCACAAAAATGTTTAGTTTAGTTAAAATTGATAAACCATATTCCCAGTAATGCTGAAAGGAGTAAAGGGCTCATGGTGGATCACACACTGTTAGTATGTTTTTTGTTTGATCTTGGCCATAGATGTATTACTATTTTGTTCTAAAGTGTAAGTGTAATTCATTTGTCAGGTTGAATGGTCAGAGAAAAAGTTGTTCACTGACCTGAAGAAATGTATAGTGTCTCCATGATGATGAAGAACATAAAAGACTCTTCTTCTTGGAAATATTAGAGTTGATAGGGAGTGTTTGAAGGAGAATGTGTCAAAGAGACTGACAGCAACATGAACAAAAGGAGGAAGGGAAATAGAAGATGAGAGGCTGAATTCATTCTCTTTGGGATTTCAGTTTAGGAATGTTAACAAAGAAAGGGTCATTATCTGGGCAGCATAACTTCCTGAACCTAGCTTTTATCTCTTCTTGTCCTTTTATGTAACTGAAAAAAAAAGGGTCTTTCACACAGAAGAACACTGGAGGAACTGCAGGAAACACGATGAACACTGGGGAAAATCCCTCCAGTGCATGCTTTTTCAGTGCTTCTTCTCATGAGCTAGTATGTGGCAACATCTTCCTTGCACCCCAGGTTTGCTGTTCTTTGGAGGCTGATTACCTCTCTCTGAAGTTGGGAACTATTTATTGTTCTCTTAAACGCTCCTCTTATTTTTCGCCAGTTTCTACACTTCTCAAGAACTGCACTAAGTCTTTCCACGAGCTCTTTGATCCAAGTCTGTTCCTTTATTAATCCAGTTCTACTTAATCAAAGGGAAATTCCACCCTTCACTTATAATCCAATTATAATATTATGTATTAAGCCAAATATTCTCTATACTGTATGGAATCCATCCATATATATATATATATATAATTTATTTATTTATTCTCCATGGATGGGATTATTAGATCGTACACCCCTCTAAAGCAAGCTGTGAAAGGCAAATCAGCTTGGAAGTTACTTAATATTCTGCTGATGTATTATTTGTTCTTTCTTTCCCTGGCCTCATCCTTAAACCTCCCCACCATAAATCATAGATTTCTTAATGTAGTCTAACACAACTCCTCACCTCTTGCCTGGCTTGAGTCTGGAGGTTTCTAGCTTAATTCAAAGAAAACAACTCACATCACAGTGACAAAGCTCTTTGGGTAGGAACTGTTCTTCGGTAGGGAATTTGCCTATTGAAATAAAGAAGGGGAATAAAGGAAGGAGTTATGATGCTAACAGCAGGTCTGTAAAGAACAGTTTCACAGCAGGCATGAAAGAACTTCATAATTGACTCAGATTTTATCCAACTGTAGAAACAACTTTTTTAGTCCTTATGATTAGCTGTGGGTCAGCTTTCTAATTCTGTCACCCTGATATGCATCTGTACAAGAAAAGTGTTATTTTCTTGTAACAGTTATGATTGCTCTGTTTTTATGGATCAAAGCAGGCAGTTATAAAAACGCATTTTTCTAACACAAAGCTTTAATACAAAAATAATACTACATATGTGATGAGCTGCTCAGCTCTGCACAGAAAAAAAAAAAACAAAAAAAAAACAAACCAGAACTAGTGAACCCAGAAGAAAAAGAAATTATCTTCATCAGAAAAAAAGAGCCAGGATGAAGGGTCTCCTCTAAGTACAACTAAAATAGATTAGTTAGTTTAGGAAAACATCTGTTCGTAATTCAGTATTTCGAGAATAGTCCGTGTTGACCATAAGTTAGCAGGTAATAGACAAATATATGTACTATATATTTGTGCAGTTTGTTGGGACTGACAACTGTAAAACACAAGAAAATGACACAAAAGAAAAGCTGTTTCCTTTGCAATTTTCCTTTGCAAATATTTAATAACTGTGTAGTAAATATTTACTAAAGAATATAACAAGGAAAATTCTCCTCTGAAGTTTGCTGTGCCAAATTTAGAGACTGCTCAACCATTAAAGTATGAAACAAGGGGATTTCAGCCTTGATTTAAATGCAAATCTCATTGCCAATCTTAACTCAGGAGACATTAGCAACACATGTTGTAAAAGAAACCATTCAGTATATTTACAGTGCTCATTTTTCCTACTATCCTTTGTCTTGGAATGTGCCAATCAGAAGGAAGAAAAATTTTCTTGAGAAGGTGTTGGTTAGAAGATGCTACTGGCCAAAACCCAGTCTGAAATTCATGTCAGGTTTTATGACAAATTCTCCCACTTCTCCTGATAGATTTATTTTAACTGCTATATATATTTGAAAGCAAAATTTATGCTGGCAAGTATGGAGCAGTTATGTCTATTTTGTAACTTCAGAATTGCCAATATTTGTGCAAAAATATATCAGTTTTTGGTGTGAAATGCAAGTTGTATTTGTTACAACACGTAACAGTTAAAAATATTCATTACAGATGCTTAGCTCTTTCTTTTGTCTGAGGTTTTTGCTACGGATTGTTTTAAGACAGTATTTCAATGTTTGGCTGAATATTTAAATTTAACTGCTCAGTGCTAAGAAATCCAGGAAGTTTAGTTTCAGCTTCAGGTAAACAAGATGTGTAAGCATTCCTCTGACTTTCAGAATTGCATTTACAGATCTTTTTTTCTCATCTTAGCTGATCAATGAAGTGTAAACTCTTCTGATTGATTGTAAGTTTCTATCTGTATGACGGTCCGTTATACCGTTTCTTAGGGTCTTGACAACTGCTGTAGGTCAGTCCGTGTGTAAAGCCAGATAGCATGAATTCAAGACTTTAAATGTAGATTTTTCTGTTTAATGCTCAATTAATTTCATGTAACAGTCTAACGGACTGTTCCACAGTTTTTAGTGGATAGAGAAGCAGTTTCAAAATCTGCTCATGAAATAAAAAAGAAATACTTTAATGTGCTATGTGAGAAAGGAAGGAACTCAGTCAACCAGTTACATGATCCAGACCTGATGTGATGTACATGAATATACAAAATCTCATGGGGCTGTATTCTCTCTTACAATGAGCTAAATTTAGTATCAAAGAGAGATGGTCCAAGGCAAGACAAGTGTAAGCACTTAACCTCACACTCAGTTTAATCCCTGGGATTCAGCTTCTGTGAGTACAGAAGTAATATTCATTGGAAACACTGACGTAAAGTAATTCCGTTTCCCAGGCTACTGGGCTGAAGTTTGAATCTCAGTTAAGTTTCTAGAAGAGATACCAGTATTAGTATCTATCTGTCGTATTATATATCTATGTATGTATATATGCACATATAAAAGGGAAAAATAACTGGTTTATCATTATTTCAATAGTATTGAGAATAGTTGTTAGCTGAGTTATATAGAAATCTAAGCTAAATGTTTTTGTTGCTCATACATTGCCTGCACTGAAATGTAGATTTATTTAAGCTTCCTTTATGGTCAGATTCATTGCTCGAACACATTTATTCAGTTTTAATCAGTGTGTTTCATTTTAAAATAGCTTTATGCTTTCCCTACATGCCAACACTTTATACTTTATTTAAAAGTGAGTGATATAAGTGAATATCTGATTATGGAAACCCACTGCAAAACACTGCCTGCCTACTCATTGCAAAAGCAAATCAAATATACAAACATGATTTTTAATAAAAGTTTGAGATCAAAAGACATAGTGGCTATGTTCTTTGTGAAACAGCAAAGAATCCTTATTTTAATGTATTTGAATAGGGTAGATGTCACTAACAAATTACATTGCAGTCCCTGGGTAATGCAACAAGGAAAATAAGCAATAAAATATAGCTTGTTTGAACACACTGCTACGGTGAATGGCTGGATTTGCTTTAAAAGCTCTGTCCTTGTCAATGCATTGTATTAAAGACAAAAATTGCTTGGCACCTGCTCACAGCTTATGACCTTTTCTTTACAAATAAGGATTTTGTTTCTGGGATTCCAACCTTAGTTTCTGCAAGGAACCAATGGATAGCTGTGTCTTAGCTAAATCATAGGCAAACTACTGTGTACAGGAGCCTGCCTACATAGCAAGGTTTCCAAGCAGGGATGAGATAATAGGTTCTCATTGGCTCCTGAATTTCATCAAGGTTTCAATTTTTATCTATAGAGTTCCAGAAAATTTTGAATATTTCTAATGAGAATTGTCAGAGTACCCAGGCCATCACAGCCATCACTGTGATCAGTGCAGTCACCACCTGCATCCCCAGAAGTTTGAATAGAGATGGCTGTGAGTAGACCAGGCTTCAGAAAAGCTACTAGAGAAAGAGGAAATCACTGTGGGTCAGAAGATCTTGACGGCATGCAAGTGGAACATCTGGGGAAAGAACAGAAGGTCAGTGGATAGTGTCTGCAGAGAGACAAGCTTACTGTGAGTCAGCTTCATGATATGGACAGAAATCAGTTTCATTTTTTTGTAGGCAGGGTTCTTCTGAGCAACAGAAGTAAAAGATTACTTAGCTATTTCTGATTGTTGTTTGTGCCAGGGCTTAAGACATTTTATGTTTCGGAGAGACAATGGATCCAAATAATTGTAGTAAATTACTGTTGACTGAGGACAAATGGGAGAAAGAATGCCAGAATTTTATGTAATTTCCATAGCGTTTTATGGAAATATTAATGTGTAATAGTTACATAAAATTCACTCACATATGCAAGATAAAAAATGTGCCACAAAAACAGTGGGCTATAAAAATAAATAAATAGAGATCAGCAAAATTGCACTTGATAAAAATGAACTGAAGCCAGAAAAATCTGACTTGACTCAAAGCCAAAATACTTCTTTACTTTGGATTCAGTTCCTAAATGAAGACAAAGGTAAAACAGATGCTAGAAATGTCAATTTAACACATTTTTCAATCTGTTTTTGATAATCTCTACCTCTTCATACGTGAGCAGACTTCTGCTTTTCAAATCATTACTATGCCGCCCTGCCTTGCCCTCCCTTCCCTTCCCTTCCCTTCCCGTCCCTTCCCGTCCCTTCCTTCTTTTTTTTTTTTTTTTTGGTAAAGAATTATATTGCTTCCACAGAGCATGACTATGGTTAGCATGTTCTTACAGGTTTGTTTTGCATGCTGTTTTCCATTCTTTAATAATTTGTTCCAAAAAAAAGCCCAGTTATATTTTGTAAATAGTTCCATATTGGGTAATGCAAATTATTTCTACCACTACTGATAACCTACTTGCTTCTGTTTTATAAATATGAATTATGGAGCCTGACCCTGCAATATCTGTTATGCAGACTCTTTGTAAGACAAGAACCTGAGGAAACTATACCTGAGAGACTTCAAAAATGTCATTTACTTTTCACTGTTTCTTCTGTTTATTTCCTGTCTTCTTGGGCTGAACAATATTATCTGAGAATTCTGGCTTGTGTTCACTTCTCTGTTATACATTTCTTCTGAGAAAGTTTTGTGAAAGTTTTCTCAGGAATTTGTACATAAAAACCTCAGAAAATGTATACAAATTGGTTTTTTTTTTTGTTTTTTTGTTTGTTTTTGAAGAAAGACCTTTTGCAAAGTGTAAATCAGGAACTGTATTTGATCTTTTCACTTGGCATTTTCTTTAGTTAAAGGAAAATTTATTTCTTAAGTTGAATGGCTTGATATCTTTGATGTTCAACATTTTTATAATATGACAGCTAGCTGTGTACAGATGTAGTTGATTTCAACACTTCTATACCATATAATGGGAACAGTGTATGGTCTGAATTGCTAAAAGGAGGGGAGGATAGAATGCACCTCCCTCCTTCCACCTCTCCCGTCGAGGAAAATGTACTGTAGAGTCCCATAGTGATCCACTCCAATATCTTGTAGCTCTGGGGAAAATTGGCCTAGGCCATCCAACTATTATTTGCAACTTGACTATTCACAGCTGGAATAGCTATGGTCTTGTTATTTGTAAAACATCCATGAATTTCACTGCAGGCCTTTCTAGCAATATTGAAGCATCTGTGAATCAAACTGTTCCCCAGCTGTTCAGTCTCTACCTGCTGATTCCTCCAGCACCACTTCCCTATTAAGGCTGATGGTTACACTGCACTCCTGGTGAGCTCCTGCCTCACTGCTCCACTCTAACTGCAGTTAGAGGCATTCATTCCCAACAAGAAGATGAGTGTTATTTCTTTCAATAAAAACTTGCCAATGATTGGAGTTCTAGCCAATATTTCACTGGCAGGCATCCATGTTTAAATTTCAACCATTTTTTGTTTCCATCTTTGTAAGCCAGTCAGAAGTACTCAAGGTGATTTCCTACTTAAAAAAACAAAAAACAAATGAGTATTTCCACTAAGAGGGGGAAAAATTATTTAGAAGCTGTGAAGAATATAATAAATACCTACAAGTGTTGTTCTGGAGCTTATCTTCAAAAGAGCAAATCATCTCAGAAGTCCTTAATAAATGGACTTAACCTCAGAAATTATAATTTCTTTTTACAGTGAGAATACTGTTATGATTTTAATTAAAAGTTATTAGTGATGTTAAATTATTTTAATCAGTTATATTTTTTAGTTTATTTTTTAAAGAAATGCATCGCAGTTCTAGATTGATTAAAAAAAGCCAAAAAACTATATTAGTTGGTTCTTTGTTAGATGAGGGCAGAGGAGACAGACCAGAGACAAACATGTCTCTTCAGACTTGAAGAGAATTTCTTGGCTTTTCAAATATAGTCATTTGAAACTAGTAGCACATGATATCTGATGTTCAAGATGCTCAGATTACACTTCATAGTCTTAGAAGCTTTCCCAACTATCACTAATCACACTTAAGGCTGTTTTTTATTGCTAACTGTCCATTATTATTGTGTGCTTCGTCCTGAAAGATACAGGAAAGTTCTAGCTTTATTTTAGAAAGCTTAACATTAATTAGTCTATGTTGATGAGGGAAATATATGGCCTTCCTATACATAATGGAGTTCTAGAACCTCTGAGTACTGAAACAGAAACTTGCAATTTGATGGCTCCTGCTGTGCCTGAAGTGTAATGGAGTTGTACTGACTTTAATGAAAGTTTTGCATTCAGCCATGATGGAATCATCATTTTCTTTGTCCTCAAGAGATCTGCAGAAATTTAAGAAAAGACCTCACACCCTATATACTAATTCATAATTTTAAGATACCTAAATCAGCCAAAATGTAAAAGCAATTAGTGAATTGAAAAACGGTGGAATTGCTTTTTCATGTATGTATATGTAAATATATGTGTATATATATATATTTAATCTTGTTTTCTATCTAATTAATTTTCTCATGGGAGGTACCCACATCCTCTTGCTATTCGTCTATATATCTGAGTGGGCAGAAAAGTGGAGATAACATATACATCTTGTCTGATGCTTCTTAAGACGCGTGATTATTTTCTTTTGCATGTGATCAAGTTTTAATTACTATTACCGTTGCTGTTACTGTTACTATTTCTATTGCTTAATATTACTTCTACAGTAGTTTTTACTTACACTTATTCTGGAGGTATAAATTCACACAAATACTATGCCAATCATTTTATTCCGGGCAGTTAGCTTTGAGATATCATTAAGGGAAACTTAATACATGATCTTCACAGAGCTCTCTAAAATGTATTATAATAATAATATATATTATATATTATAATATAATATCCCTAACTATTTTTGCTATAAACATTTGATATCTTCAGGAAGCACCATTATTTTATGGAAAAAAAAAAAAAAAGTGTTGTCTTTTTGAACTTCAATTCCCAGCGATAACTTATTACTAGAGAGGTTTCTTAACATTCCATAAGAAAGAAATAACTAGCTGACAAAATCTGCCATGACTTAATTTTGGTTTTGATTTCTTGTTCTTGTTGTCACTAAGAATTGACTCAATCCTAATTATTTTGGTCTAGTTCTGCTGTAATCACACCTAGCTGATTCTCTGCACTCAGATGATCTAACAAATAAGTGGACTTACTTAGTTTGAAGTGGTCATTTATTCACTTTTCAATTCTTTATGTTCTGACCTTCCACAGATGAAGTTGCCAGATGTTTTAGCTTAAGTTCTCCAGGAATTTTTTATACCATTTTTTATATCAGAAGTAATTTCAGTGAATTCAAATCACTCCACTTTTACTTCATATTTTTAGCAAGTTAAATATTGCAATAATAAAAAAACAACTGGGATTCACATAGCATTTTTCTTCTCTGTAACATTTCTGCTAAAGTAAAACTTGTACAAAACTTGTAGCAAAACATGTTCATGCAAGTTTCATCCATAGCTGCCTGGCATCACATCTCTGATGCTGCACCCCCATCCACACCCTGCTACTAGACCAGCACTACAGCAGTCTGTGCATGCCCCAAAGGCCCTTTCCAGGCACAGTTAACAAGTATTAATGGCTATGCTAAGCTGAGTGTCTGCAGTGCTTAAGATAGCATCTTGGAAAAGTTTTTCATTTTTCAAAATGAATTAGTGAGCATTTTTGTTCACTCTGTTTAGAAGCTGAAGATTAAGAGGTGCATCATACTGCAGGTATTATTAGACAAAAACGATGGATATTAAGCCATTATTTGTACATTAGCGAGATTTCCCCAGGTAGGTTTTATCACTTCAAGACATTTTGTTTTGTGGAGTTCCTTTTTTATCTAATCACCTCTAAAATTATGAACACTCCAAGAATAAAACATCCTGAATAGCAAAGCGGCTTGAAATATTCATAACTAAGAATGCAACTGGTAATGCTCATAAACAAAGTTGTTTGGAGACCCCTTTATTAATTTTTAATTTATTTTCAGTCAATTCCTTATTACTTCCAAATTCCTGTAGGGGATTCTGTTAATTAATCATGTGTAAAATATTCATTAAAAACAGCTTCCTATTTTCTTCTTTTATTGCAAATTTACATTTCTAATCTCATAACCAAAATAAACGCCATTGGGTAGAGAGACCACATTAATTTTGATCAGCTCCTTGAAATAGAAACCAGAGAACAAAAGATATGGTAATAAAATCATGGTTACACTGTGATACCAACATGCTAGAAACAGATATGAATATTTCAGACTGTTGTCTACCTGTGATATAAGCAGCAGGAGTTTCAAATTATTTTTGATTTTTTCCCCTTCTCTAAAAATAAGATCAGTTTTCCATTGTCACTTTCCATGTGTATTTACCCTTCTGAATTTTATAGGTCTTGGTATTAAAAAAAAAGTTACTACTTTTGAAAGCTGGCCCAAACAATGGAGGCAAAAATGTTTCCAAACAAACTGCAATTAAGTTTTTTTTTCAATCTCACTCTTTATCTAATGACTAAATAGAGGAAGTGTGCTCTTGTGGTTTAGTTGGATGACTGGGTCTCAGCAGTCTGAATTCAATTTTACTTCTGATATACAGTCACTTCCTGGAAAGTCATTTAATATCTCTGGACTTCATTTCTCTCTGTAAACCCTGACTCATATTTCTTGCCTTGTGAATTCTTTGGACTTACACTCAACCTTAGCTATTTTATAAGGCCAGTGGAAAAGAATGATCTCTGTTAGTAGAAGTTAATATATACACAAATACTTTTGGGTCAGAATCTTTGGACTGTCTGCTCTCAAGGGTAGTAGAAGATGTTTCTGTCTTTTAGCTGTGTCAAGAAATGTGGAACATCACCATATTTGGAACTTATCAACTCTACCATGACATATTCTCTTGTAATATAATGTTTATAATGCAATTCCATTTTTAACTATGTATTGTAATATAGGCCCCATCTATGTAGGTATGGCTAGAATAATATTTCTTCCCTTTCTCGCCTGCGTTGGTATTTATCAGCATAAGCATAAAGGAAATATTCAGACGAACCCTTAAGCATCAATAAAATTGGCAAATAAGAAGACAAGCCTGTAGCCTGGAAAAGAACTCCATAAAATCAGGGGCTATTCTTTTCTCTCAACAGGGCACATCTCCCACTGATGTCAGGCATATGGTTAATTTTCTAAAATAAAGCCGGCTTGGCTTCTTTTTCTTTTGTTGCCAGGATGGCAGACGCTCCAAAAGAAAATGTTATTCTTTTCCATATTTCTGGAGAGAAAACACTAAAGAAATAAGAGACAAATACTCTGAAAATGTTACCTACTATCATGCAGCAACTTCTGAGGATATAATTCATGGGAAAATATTGGCCAAAGTCATAGTGTTTACTCTTTAATCTCTTTTTTACATTAAATACAGACAGGTTGTTGTGGTTTCCTGTCATGCAGAGAATACTGGAAAAAGTTAAAATGCATCCTATTACAGGGATGGGAAAACAAAAGTCTGCATATCCGGCGGAAAAAATCAAGCCAACATAAAACAAAAATAAATATTCTAGTCCCAGCATTGGAACCAGATTAATTGATTTCTGATTGAACATACGGAGGCCCATCAGCATGATTTTTCTCCTGCCAGCATTTCTAGTTTTGAGAGGTTCTTCCCCCATCAAACTGATTCAGTTCACAGAATCACACAATCACAGAATGGCCAGGGTTGGAAGGGACCACAAGGATCATCAATCTTCAGCCCCCCTGCCGCATGCAGGGCCACCGGCCTCCCCATTTAATACTAGGCTAGTTAATACTAGACCAGGCTGTCCAGGGCCCCATCCAATCTGGCCTTGAACACCTCCAGGGACGGGGCAT
>JAOWBP010004015.1:23802488-23855502 GCA_028571105.1 Tragopan temminckii
TATTGCCCTCAGGAGTCAAGTCTAAATACATCATAAGCTGTGAAGTTGGTGATGGTCTTAGCATCCTTTATCAGAGAAAAGCTGATGATACCATTAGGACTGAGCAGCTTGTTTGTCAAAAAATGTTTGACATTTCCTAGGGTATCTGCTTCACTGTGAGTTACCTGCAACAACTAAGAATATTGTCTTGTCTAGGTGAAAATCAAAATTTCCATGTTGAAAAATATGCATGTGAGAACAAGAGCATCATGGAAAGATTTCTGACCACTAAGTTCCGATTTGTGTGTTTTCCACCTCATTGAAAGTAGGACAAATTCAGTCCCAGAAGCGTTTTTCCTGCAAGACCGCATTTCTTTCCTGAATAAATAATTCTGAAGATTCCTGATCTTCTGTTTCCTTAAATACATCTACCAAGAATTTGAATGTTTGCAACATAGTTTCTCTTATTTATTTTTGTTTCTCTTAATAACCTGCTCAAGCTCCACTGTCACGCTCAGCTCTGAGAAATGTTATAGAGATCATTTTTTCATACATCATATAAGCCTGGAAAAATGAAGATGGCAGTAAAAAGATCTTTCTGTCTTTTTAATGATGCTATTTACTAATGATGCAACCACAATAGCAAGATTTGAGTTCCTGATTGAAAAATGAATTGGTTAAGGAATTCTTCAACAAACTCTTGTGTTGTATGTTCCTGATTGTCATGAAATGCATAACTATAAATTGAAATTCCTTTTAAGTGAGAAGCTCTGAGAACAGCCTTGAGCAAAAACAATTTCATGAGATACAGACCCATGCTACCCAAGCCAATTTTTCTTACTTCCTAGGAGTGCCAGTAGCCAGTTTTCTGGCTAGGGAACTGTATCTCTGACCATTGACTCAACTGTGAACTTCTGCAGGCAAGGGATGCTTGATATTTGACAGCTAGTGGATGAGTCCTAGACCAGCAATCAGCGTAGAAAACTGGGAAATATTCAGTACTGGAAATGTCCTGTCCTGTAGCATTTCTTAGCACAATAAACATGTTTGTAGGATGCTTTTCCAAGCCTATGAAGTTTAAAAAAAAAAAAAAAAAAAAAAAAAAAAAAAGTTTGCCTTCAAGAGCAATATAGAATTGGTTTCAGAAACCTGGAGATGTTAAAGGTTACTTTGTGAAAAACCCAAACTTTTTTTTTTAAACTGCGGTGTTGAGAGGTTTGTGTAGGACCAAGATCCCAGACCTTTTACACTAAATGCATACAGGTGGACCACAGCACTCCATCAAAAAGAGCTTTTATGTTTCTGCTGGAATTCAAATCTCCCACTAACAGATCTACAAAGAGGTAAATGCTGTTACAACCCTATAATCTGTCTCATCTAAAATGATTGTGTTTCTGTAAACATCATCAAAGATGTTTCTACTTGTTCAGCAGCTTGGGTTTTTTTCTTCCCCTGTTATCAATGTTGAGACCTTGAAAAATGTGGTGCAAATCTAAAATACAGAAATAGAACTGTAATTTTAGTAGAAAAAAAACACTGTTAAATATAAATAAATTAGGTAAACCTTACATGTATTTGTGCTAATTAATTAACACAATGGCAGATAAAATCTCTAGTAGCACTGGCAATTTTTTCTTTCTCTTCCATTCTTTCAATAGAAGAAAAATAATTTAGTGACTTTGTTTCTGGTTAATTTACTATCACAATATGTTTTGTTAAAGCATTCTGCTTTTCAACCCTGGTATGTTCCTTATTATTAAGCTGCCGTGGAATTTTACAGAAAATCCTAATATGCCTGCTTGCGTAGCACCTGTCACTTAGAATCTCATAATATAAACCCTACAGATTCTCTTGGAAACCTAAACAGAATACAGATTTCTGAATACAGCAGGCATGTTTAATAATCTGTAGAGACTGTAAGTTCTCGATGTTACCAAAATGTCTTTCAGCCTTTTAACAAAGAATAGACTTTGCAGTAAAAAATCAGGTGCAATCTGAAATTGAAATATTTTTCTTACAATTTAGTGTGATATTAAAGTACACTATGCTTTCATTCTCATGTTAAAAATGCTAAAAACTTATAAAATTCAACTTTTTTTTTTTAATTTCATCAGTGTGTTTAAGATATATTTCAGACCTTACCACTTTGGCTTTTGAATTACAAAGCAGTCAATTGTGCCTTCTGTCAAATCAATTGAGAAAAGTTTGACATTTTATGAGCTCACTGCTTGTGCAAGACATCTCATTTAGAACACTTAGTAAGATTCACTCTAATCAAACCTAACATTTGAAACCTGGATTTGCTGCTAATGATTCAAAAATAGACCAGTTCCTTCTGGACTACATTTGCCTACAAAATGCTATCCTATTGATGTTTTCTTGAAGCAACTGCTTGTCTCTGTCTATCAGGAATATCAGATGTCAGTTTGGGAGGAATGATTATAAGAAAGCTTACATTTATAAAATTACAGTTTTAAACCTGTAAATTAGCTGTCAATGTATACATTCTAAATCTATGTGAAATAAGCTTTAATAGGTATATATGCAAATTCTCAGAACCCAAATCTAAAATTGTCCAATTATTTCAAACCTTCTCTTTATCTCATAATTTTGATTCAAGGAGAAACGGTTCTTCGCAAATCAACAAAATCTCAATGGACGTGGGGGGATGGAATACAGCTGGCATTTACATGGCACCACAGTAAAGCATCTTTTCTGTGTCAACGTGTTATATATGTGATGTCTAAGAAAAAACTAAGCAGAGAGAAGGTGACATTAAAGGGGAAACTGTCCTGTAGTCTTGTGAAATCAAGATAGTATTAAAGAAAGTATCATGATAGTAGCAACTGATTGTAAACTAATATTATGTACCAACTAGGATTCCAGCTTAATAAATGTCGTTTAATATGAAATTCCTAAGGTACAGTGCATGCATTGCACTAAAAAACCTATATGATAAAATCATTTACAATTTTTTTATTGGATATAAACATCTAGTGATTCAATTCAGCCTGAGAAGTGTTAATTTTTTCTTCATGAACTGCTGAAATTTTTTTTGTGTGACTGTCTAGAATTAAAGGGCCAACTAGTAATGTTTTATGTCACCAGAACTCCATTAGTCTTCAGAGAGTTGTAGTTGTAAAAAGCTGTAGCTTAAAATATCTTGGCTCTGACTATGCCTCATTATCCTCAGCAAACTTAAAATGAAGGGATGAATGTGAGTCTTCCTTTGTTGCAGTACGTTTCCTAGAGTCTGGTTTTTAGTAGTATGTAGTGTTGAACCTATACTTGTTCTGGTCTTGCTTTGACGTGTATCAAGTCTCAAATGATATGTTCTGTATCCAAATGAATAGAGTGAACCATAAAGCAGCGTTTATTGATTGTATGTGTTATGTACACCTCTGCTTAACTTCTGGAAATCATTCATCTTGACTGTGAAGCTCTGCTGAATGTCTGATTATAATGTTGTCCTTGACATAACTTGTAGCTAGGCATATATATTTAAGGGTATTGTGTTTGTACCTTGTCCGGATATTCACACCTGGAAGAGGTAAATCAGATAGCAGCACTCCCACTGTTCCCTATTCTTTATTGCCCAGTTACTGGAATTGGAATTCAATTGATTCCATAGTTCAATTGCTCTCAATCTTAAAATTATCTAAGAACTATCCCTGATAATGATTATCTGGCATAAAACCTTGTCCTGGGTATCTATAAACTAGAACTTCATCAGTGCAGTCTTTTTATGGTCATACGTGTCTGTGAATTCCTCTTTCTCAGGAGTTATTTAAGTAGGCAGAGCATACAGGTCTTGATTATGTCTTCTCTTGGGTTATTACTAAATAATATTTAACCTTTTGCAAATTCACTGGAGAAGGCTTCTTATTTTTACACTTCTCTCTACCAAGTTTGGAAATCAGCTCGTAGATTGTAACAGTGATAGGTGATTCTGTTAGTGTTGTATGGATGACAGATTTACCAAGCTACTTATTAGTGGTTGCAAAGAAACAGGATGCTGAAAATTTCTCTGAAACCTCATTAAACTTTCCACTGTTAAGGTCAGGACATGAGCTATGAGGAACTATTTCATTACTAAAATTTCCAGTAAAATATAAGTCTAAGAGATCTAATAGTAGTTGTTCTTTTCCCACGTAGAGGAATTCAATGACACTCCTTTGCTTCATGTGCATTTCCATGTCTGACACTATTTTGTCAGACTACCCCTCTTCTGCCATCTGTCACGTGAAGACAAAGTTTAGCAGAATACTGGTGGGATGGTTCAACCTCTACTGCCATTCCACCAACATCCAAATCCGATATCATGGGCCAAAACAAAAAAAAGGAGGCATTACTTTTGGAGCAGCCCTCAAACTTGAAATACAGGTCAGATTTGAACCAATTGTATTTTGACATACGTTTGGAATGTAAATAAACTTTTTTATTGTTCTAATAAAATAGAATTTGCAGAAAAAAAAAAATACACTAAACATCAGTGGTTAAGGTTACATGCCAGTTAATATTTTTTCTTCATAGTAAAAATAAAAAAAAAGGATGTTAGCATTTTCTTTAACATTTTAGAAGTTATTTGGCTTGTAATATTGTTCATTTGATTTATTTAATAAGCATACACCTGTTTCAATTCCTATTTTCAACAAAGATTTGTGTTACTTTTGTGAAAATATTGCCATTTCTGTTGTATGCAGTGGCACCTTTTTGAGTACTTTAAAAATATAGCCTCCATTTGAAACTGTACTTTAGAAAGTTGTATAACTCAAAATCCTGAATCATTCTATATTTATAATATGTAATAATTTTCTCTCTTAATATTCTTCTTGTTTTAGTGTAGATATACTGCTAATGTATTCTCTTAACATTGCAGTTTTTCATTTATGCTTCCCTTAAACACACAAAAAACTTGAAAATATGAACATTCATTGCTTGATTAGAAACATCTGGAGTCACATACCTTTAAAAATGAAAAGGTCCCATCTTTCATCCCATCCCCAGCTTTATGTTTTGTGTTGGTTCCAGCATTCACCATGCTGCTGGAACTGCTCCGCTTTACTGAGATACAGAGTTTACAGAAAGAAGAGCAGCACAATGTGCAGCAGAGAACAAGGGAGCTGCCAACAGTTAAAATTTGAAATTGCTTATGATCTTGCCTCCAAAAGTACAGAAGTGATGTAGTAAGAAAAAAATATATATATTCTGTTCTGGGAAAAGACTAGTGAGGGCCACATTGGAAGATATAGTTGTCCTTCGTATGTTGCATGTATCTCACACATCTTCATGTGTTTCTGTGTATCTTTGTCTCTGTAAATGCTTTGTGCAACTGCTTCAGATGGCTTTTGACTAAACAGTCGTGTCCATCTTATGTAGCTTCTCAGCACAACTGCCGTTATTGTGCTTGATGTGTTTGCAAAGCAGTTCTGTATTCTGATTTTTTTTTTTTTTTTCTGTCCTTGGGATGAGAGGTAGATAAAAGTATAACATTTTCTCTGCTGTTTCTGACTAAATGCAGTTGTATGATGGGATTATGCAACTAAGGGAATTCAGCTTCTAATCAGAGCAGAGTATGGATTTATCTTTTTCAAAAACCCTTGCTTTGAGCTACAGAAATATTGTATGTGCTACAGTCTAATTTAACTGCAGCAGCATTTTCTGTGTAGCAACCTCTTAAAAAAAGTTCTAAATCAATCCAAAGCTGCTATAGTTGCTGAACTCTTTTATGCATGGATTTGTAGTTTTCAAGCCTGAAGAACGCTTGCAGCCTCTCGAGAATAAAAAGTCCTCCTCCCTTCACTATCTGTGGTTCTCTGCAGTAGTATCCATTCTTCTTGCCACATAGTAAAAGTTCTCTTCCGCATCAAACTTAAACTGTAAATAATTGTTTTGTCTCCTACCTAAGGAGATATAGTACCCAAAAGAATACAAAGTTATCATGCATCTCACTGTTCTGCAGGTTACGAACTACTGGTATCCTTGGGCTCCCTCATTCCATTTAAAGCTTCAGTTGTATTACATTCAACAGGTATTCAACAGGTGTTGTCCAAAAACTGAGATACTGAAAACATTCAATTTACACGTGCGGAAACACTAATCAAGCTTATCCTACCTTCCTCCTGGCACCTCCCCCTCCCCTCTTTCTTTTTAAGTCAAAACTAAGTTTTGTGCAAGGTGGTTTGTCTTTTGTCTAAATGGATATTACAAAATTGTGGAGGTTTGTTGGTGGTTGTTTTTTTTTTTTTTTCCAGTTCAGTCCTCCTTTCCTCATCTGTTTTTCTTTCCTCTACTCCTGCCCTTCTCCTTTGATGTGATTCAGTATCTGATTAACTTTAGAGATTGTCTCTGAAGGGATCATGAGGAACGTTGCCTTTGCAAAGTTCTTGGAAAAATTAATGAAAGCATTCTGCAATCTGTGAAGCTCTAGATATACTTTGAACTGTTTTTATGTCTTGTTTTTCTTTTGAATGCTCATGACTTCGATATTTGCTACTGACAGAAAGAAATACACTTTATATGTCTCTAGATCCCATGTCTCTAAATTGCACTTTCTGAAAAACTGGCAATTTCTGTATGGAACACAGAGATTGAAGGCAAGGCTATAATTCAGCCTTGGTTGTCTGCTGATGACATAAACCTCAAGAGCTTGTTGGTTTATGAACAACAGCAACAAGAGTACACGGAGACTGAATTACCACCCGTATATTTGATTAGTGATAATGTGGTGTTGCCCACAATCCAAAAATAATACGTACTTGTGCTTTCCAATTGGTAAATGAAGGCTACTCGAAGTGGAATAAATGAGTTACCTAAAGTCATAATGGCTGCCTAGTCTTTATAAGTAAAGTCTGGGACATGCTTAAACAAAAGCATAACTATTTTAGACAGGAAAACATTAAAATCCTATTGGCACCTTCTCTCTGCTCTCTTTTCAGCTGGAAGGCATGTTCCCAAAAAGGAATTATTTTGCGACTTACTAGCATGCATATAGCTGGTATTCAACTATGTTTCCACTAAATATCTTTGACACAATTAGTGACGTCATAGCAGCACTAGCTAAAATTAGAGCCATTTCAGTAACACCATGAAGTGACATAATGTAGTAGTTCCTTGAGAGTGAATATTCTTTGACGTATTCTTTTTGCAGCAGTCCTGAGCCTTAGTGATCAAGTGTCATTTACCAAATGCAGCCAAAGTCTTAAGCTAGCCATCTTTTTTATACGTCCTGGCAGTAGTGCGGAAAAAAAGTTGTTTGGATTTCATTTTATTACTTTCAACTCAGAGGGGTAACCAATATGCATCAGAAATAGTAGAGTTGTCCCAGCATAAAATCATCTTTATACTAGAATTTTGGAAGAAAATAATGAATGTCATGTACTTAATGCAGCTTATCTATTATTTTCTTCTGTATTATGCAACTCTTAGTATATTGTGGGTAGTGAATCATATTTATAGAATGACAGTCATGTTGCTTTCTTAACTGTATTATTATCTCATCAAAGCAGCCAGAAAATAGAAAAGCTTGTATTGCTAATTGATAAAAGAAGAATTAGTAGTATGACTAGGTTGCTTTTTCAACTCTGAAGTCCTAAGTAAGCAATGAATTATTTTAGCTTTTTAAGTTTGCTTTAAAATTCTCTTTTCTCTCTGATTACAAGTTAAAAATGAAACAGAAAAAGCAGAAGTAACGTAGGTAAACTAAATCTGTCAAAGTGACTTGTCATTCAGTATCCTTTATTTTATTTTATTTTATGTAATGAATGCACTTAATTTGGCATATCTTTAAATCATGTATCCTTTATTTATTCTACCTGTGTTAAGGTGGCGTAACTTGTGATAAATAATTCTGGTAGTTACTTACAACTTCTTATGCACATTTCTTACAGTGTATTTCATATGCAGAAGATAATACTCCCCCAAAGAGCTTAACAGTCTCACAGAGCCGTATGATTAGAGGTTTATCCATCTGATAGAACATAGTGGTAGGCTAGCTGCAATTTCTGAAGAAACACAACCTATTTTCAAGTACTACCATTATCTCATTGAAATTTCCATCCCCTTCAACTTAATTTCATGTTCTATTTATTGTTCTCTATTTAGGGTGCATTTTTATTGATGCTGTGTATTTGAGCTCACCTTTATTCTTATTTGAAATTTACCTCAGATTTGTGTAGTAGAATGTAAATGTTAGTGTATTTAACCAGGAAAAAGTAATGAAACAAAAGGCTTTTTTAGTTTATGAGATTTCTCTGGAAGAAATAGGATGATCTTAAAACTCTAGTGATATTATGTTCTGTGTTTTGAAGTTCCCATATAACCTGCACAATGTACGTGTTATATTTGATTGAGGTGAATCTTGGGTTCCCCTCTAGGGCTTACTTGTGAATAAAATCTTCCAGATGTGGATCCAGTATGCAATGATGTCATCTCCATACATTTTGGAAGCACTAACCAGAGAAGCATGAAATGCTTTTTGTCATCTTGATGTGGTGTTAAGTGTAGATCCTAATCACAGAACTCTTAAACTATTTAATTTTTGATCATTTAACAGAAACATCCAAGTAATGATCTCATCAAAAAAGCATAAAAAGCCTTTGATTGTATCTATAACAGGCATAACCCCAAGCCTGACCACAATCACAACTTCACATAGTTGTGTAATTTCTACAATAGGTAGGTGATAGGTAGATAATTTCTGTCATCTACTTTATGGATTTCATACATAATTTCACAGCAGATGAAATGTGCAAGTGTTTGAATTTACTTCATATGTCTGTTCAGTAATCTTTTAAAAACATAGCAACTTTTCAATTAATTTTCTCTGGGCATCATGGATAGTACAGGAAATTTTATTTTAATACAGAGAAGAAAACAAAGCCATGGAATCACCTGATTAAAAGTTTCCAGATGTTAAAACACAAAGGTTATTTGGATGGCAACTCTGCAGTAAAAGTTCTGGAAATAGGACACTGTTTCTATCTACTCTTGAAAAGTATTATTTGCTTGACAACACTGTAAGAATTCCTTCAAATGTTCTTTCATTACCTTGCTATATACTAGACTTCTCTCTTGTTTGCCACTATTCACCATTATACTAGCAACCAGACAGGCCATGAGTATACTCATACATGTGTTACATGTGTTGAAGGATCAGAACTTTTTTTTGTTTTGTTTAAGTATCTTGGTGACCAGATTATTGGTTCACCGCACTCTTGAGGAGGAATGTCAGGTTGTTAACCAAACGCATTGACCCCCACAATTACCCAAACCCATAAATGTAAATAATGTATTTATGTCTGATATACAAAATCATATATGTTTATGAAAGGCAATTGAAGAAATGAAACAAATGGAAAAAGCTGCCAACACCAACCAAAAAAATAAAACACATCAACTACTGCTACCATTTATTTACTTAAGTTACATCTGTGCCACTTTCTTATCTCCTTTTCAGTCAGCTGAAAAACTGACTTTTCTGAAGAATGCAGACACTTGATCATATATCCTGTCATTTTGCCCACCTAGGTGGTATTCATTAATGAAAGATACTTCCTTGAAATTGAGCTTTTATTACCTAATGATCTTTTGAGACTTCTCCAGGAAGTCTGGATTTAATTTTTCTGTTCTAAATTTATTTATTTATTTATTATTCAAGTTATAGTTTGGTAACACATCTCAATTAAAATAAGCACTCTTTCACTGCTTGGGTGGTGCAGACATCATTTTATTAGACAAGTTGTCATCTCGTGAGCCTGGCTGATCATTTTTGCCTCAAAGAACAGCAATATCCTCCCTGTACCCCTTGATATTGCTACAGTAATGGACATACTTGATGCAAATATTTAAATGGAATAAGACAAGTTGTTCACTCTTCACTGAACCTAGACATGACAGTAATCGAGAACCTTCTGAAGTAATCACAAACTTGAAGTGTTTTATATTCTTGTGACCTTTCTTCTGGCCATTGTAGCACCTATAGGCCATAGTTAGGACAAACATGTTGTGCTGGCTGCTATAAACAACAGCAAAGAAGGGTACAGACTATTTCTATATGTATAGATCAAGATATGCATCTATATTAATGTATAAATATTTATAATAATGAAACACTGTTATAACACTTCAGCAGTAGCATAGGAAGTATTCTAATCAATCAGAAACTGACAAAGGAGAGATTAAGGGAGAACTATTAGTTGGTTTTGGTTTGGATTTCATTTTTTTCTAAAAACTGAAAAACGTTAAAATAGAAAGATAGCAAGGCAGAAAGCTTGAAGGAGTGTTTTGGAAAAATTAAAATTCAGTATGGGGGCAAATATATTGTGCAGGGAAAAAAGTCAGTACCTCAATATCAAATGTATGGTTACAGATTCTGCAAACTAAGCATAGGAAGAGTGCCTGTGAAAAGAAGAAAAGTGAGTTGAAATTATCAAAGTAACAAAACATTAAAATGATCTCTGTAGTATTGAGAGGCACAAGATTTTATTTTCCAAAAGGCCAGGGAAAGTGATATTTCTGTAAAGGAGATGAAAAATGCTGAACATTTGAAAGAGCGTACTGCCTGTTTAAATTGAAATGAAAGGCCATACCTTAAAAATGCAGTGACAGACAGCATTGTGGCATTATAAAAGGAAGGTAGTGGGAAAGAGAAGTGAGGTTGAGTGTTAGAAAAAAGAATACATGGATAAAAAGTTGTTCATTTTTGCCAGGACAGATACAACACAGGGAAAAATGGGGGAAAAACATTTAAAGTGATAACAGTACCATAGAGCAGAGCACTGTGCTTGAAGAAAGGTCTTCAGCTCTAGGCAGCTGCCTCTTCGTTATGTTTATGCCTGATAACAACAGACATATTTAAAAAAAAAAAAAGAAAGAAACAAAAAAAAACATTATACAAGCTAATAACATAAGCATACATGGAAACTAACCAGAAATGTTATGATAAAAGGACATGGTTAGTGGGAAATACTGCTGATAAGTGGATGGTTGGACTGGATGAGCTTAGAGGTCTTTTCCAACCTTGGGGATTCTATGATTCTATAAAGATTGTAGGAAAATGTAAATTTGTCTCTGTTTCCAGAGAGAAAGAAATATTCTCTACTGCTTTCAGGTTGAAAACTGACCTTTTCTAGAAATAAACACCCAACAAAAATATATCTTTCTTGCTGTAATTTCTGGTATAACTCATTCATTCTGCAACATGAGTTTGCAGTCATTTTTAAGAAAATTTTTTAAAAATTCCTTAAGCTATTTGAAGATTTTCCCCTCTTTTTCTGTGTTATTTCAATGTATTTGGAGCACCAGTTTCTACCTAGTGTTTGATAATTTGTTTTGCTTATGTTAATGTCAGACTAAAGATAAAGAAGCAAGACTTCATGATAAAAATTCTTGGAAATACAACAGTTATCACTCAGGAATTAGACCGTAAATTAATGTTTTCCACCAAATATAAGCTGCCTGAAGTGATTCTGGAATTAAAGTAATCAAAAGAATACTTAAATCTAGAGAAAACATGAACTGGTCAGCAGTAGACCATGTTATTCTTACAAAAGAACGCAGTTCTGAAACATTGACTAACAGAACCTTAACAGAAGCAGAGGTTAAAGACTGAGTCTTTAGAATCATAGAATGGCTTACATGGGAAGAGAATCTTAAAGATCATCTAGTTTCAATTCCCCTGCCATGGACAGGGTTGCTACCCACTAGATCAGGCTGCTCAGGGCCCCATCTAGCCAGGCCATGAACGCCTCCAGGGATGGAGCACCTGCAGCTTCTCTGAGCAAAGCAGAGATATAGCATGCCTCATTTTTATATGAATTTCTTTTAATTCATTTTCATAATGAATACACTAATCTTTCTAAGTGCGGGGCCTGATAATCTAATGTTTCTGGGTTTTTTTTTGTTGTTGTTGATTTTGGGTTGTTTTTTCTTTTCCTGTTGATTTCATTTGATTTGATTTCATTTTCTTAATACATTTCAAGCAGTGTTAGTTTAGAACATTAGCCCTACCAGTGCATGGCTAATTATTGATATTTTGAGAAAGAATCCATGCAGATTTTATTTTTTAATATACTACATTTTATACTTTATTTTCATTTTTAATATACGTTGTATTATATATACATTAACTGTGGAAGTTAAGGAAATCTTTTGAAAGCGCTGGAATCATGTGGAATGGCTCTTGTTATTTCTTTTTAAGGATCGTGTGTTTTTGGCACTGATCTCTTTAGTTTTTAATAAGAAAGATTTATTTTTTCATAGAGCCAAACTTTTTTTTGGGGGGGGGGAAATGCCGCAGCATTTTTGAAAGTGACAACTACATTGGTTCCTGCTACAAATCAGAAAAATAATCAGAAAACACCCAGGCTTCCCTTTTCCCTAAGAAGACTTTTTGAATTTATTCTAAGACAAAACTTATGATTTTCTAGCGCAGCACACAGCTGTAAGGTAGATTTGCAGAGTTTGCAAATGCTTAGCTTGCCTTGTTATATAGAGGCATTTTTGTGAACATGCAGTTTTCTCTGAAATTGCTGAAAGCACTCAAGAGGCAACTGCTCAACCTGCTCTTCCATCGAGTGCTAGTCACAGAGCATTATTTTAGGCATAGACACAGATAAAAGAAAGAATATTAAATCGCAATGGGTGTTATAGAACTGTAATTTCATCCAATGCATATTTAAAGTCTCATGTTCTAGGAGCAAATTCCAGCAGACTTTCATAGGAATTCTGAGTTGAACTGTTGAAATGGCAGACTTTATAATGAGAGAATTTGTTTTTTATATGATAACATTTTAGGAATTTCCTGCCTTTTGTTTGAGCTGTGGAAATTTCAATGCTCGTTAGAAAACTGAAAAACATTGCACAAGTGCTTGAAAAATGAATGAAAGTGGTGTCTGGGAAAAACTTAACATTATACCAAGTTGTTATAACATCAGATAGGCAAGGAACTTTTAATCAAGTCCAGAGTTGCAGCAGATATCTTTGTAATCTGAAACATGAGATTATTTTTGGTGGTGTGGAAAAAAAAAGCTTCTAAAATATAGATTATCAGAACTTAGTCGTCAGCCTCTTAAGTATGTTGTAGACCTTTCTAACTAGATGTAAGAGATATATTCCTTGCACTAAATGTCACAGTAGCTAAACAAGCTAAAGCAACTGAATAACAAAGAATAAAAGTAAATGTCAGGGGATACTGTAAAACTGCTATTTATTTTTTTCTCAGGGCTTCTATAATGTCATAATTGTGAAAGTAAACTTGAGAATGTTAGATGATAGAAACCCTATGGAGAAATAAGAGCTCTTATAATGTTCTTTAGTGTGTATGAATTATAAGGAACATACTATTGTCCTTCAGCCAGAGAAAAACAAATAGAAAAACCTGAATTAACTTCATAACTACTGGAATAATGAAAACCATCCCAAGATTTTTGTTGTATGTTTCCTTCTTAAAGTCAGTGTCAAACAGAAGGCCTTTTTGGCAGTGTTCTCTGTCAGGAGTTACTTTCAGTAGGAGACTGGAGTGGACCTTTTATAAGTCATTTAGAAGGGTAATCTTCACTACAGTAGGCTTCTGAGGTAACTGTTATTTTAATCTTTGTAATAAGAAGCATTTACAGAAGGAACTCTCATCTTCTACTTACTCTGTGAACATTAATTAGTATTTGACAAGATCACATATTTATGATGAAGGCTATTGATTCTGAGAAGCTGGTTGACTATGAGAAGTACATTTATTCATTATAGTACATGATTTTCTTATCCTTGGATAGTACACATCATGTTAATGACAACCTGAAGTAAGATTCACGCACTTTTTTCAGAGTTGCTGCTTATGAGTCTTGACATATATGATATAAAATTGGGAAAGGCAAATGCTTCAAAAATTCCATTCAAAAGTAATCTAATTGCATTTAAAAGTGAATTTATGATTTTTAAGGCTTCAGTTTCTAAAAGAAGAAATTGCCTGAAATGTCTTTCAGCTTCAATTTTGAATAATATTTACGTCCTGCTTTCAGATGCATATAGTTAAGACTACGAACGCCCACTGGACTGACGTTTAAAACCTATCTGATATTAAAACCTGTAAACCCATTCAGTTTTGATTCTTCACAGCAAAGAGTTCAATTGCATAGCTTTGTAGAACAGAAACATGCGGTGTCAGATGAATCTGCATCTTCTCAGCCAGGCTTGTGTGGATGCCTACTGAACTGAATTGTAAGAGCAGGAGAATGGAGAGTGAGAACTGACTTTTATATTTAGGGCTACTACTTCTTTTAAAGGTTTGAGAAAAGAAGGAAATAATTTTAAAATGGGGTTGTTGAGTTTTTAATTATTTTAATTCAGCAGATTTATGAATACTTCATCACAACTGTAGTCTATTTCTTTTAAGATGCTGAGTATGTATCTAGATTTTGTATTCTTTTCTTTTCCTTAATAGTACGCATTCAGTTGGAATCCCTGACTGACATACTGTGGTTTTAAATACTTTGTCCTGTGTTGCTCTACTATGCATAATAATTTCATACCACGCTTTCCATGTTCAATATTTGACATGTTACTGATTCTGCTTTAACATACCTGCTTTAGAATATTTACCTAGACTGTTTAACATAGTGCCATTATATCGCTAATGCTACATGGAGTGTTAGAGTTTTTTACAAAAAGATGGAGGCACATGTCTGGTAGAGATTTGAAGGTCGTTAACCTAGTAATTATTATAAATATAATAATATCGTTATATATATCATATATGTTATATATAACAACATTATGATAACCTTTAAAGGAAATTATTTCACTTGCTCTTTTAGGCACAGATCTTTTGTGAAGTTCACATTGAACTGATGTTTCTGTTTGTCTTCATAGATATTACTCACTGTTTTGACATTAGCAAATATATCGCAGATCTGCTGCTTACTGCTTCTGTGTCAAAGAAGTATGTAAGAAACTGCTAATGCTCTACAGGTCACCTACAGGGTAATGATTTTCCATGAAATTTACAGTAGTAAACCTTTTTCCTATAGAATGTCAGATATAATCAGGATAAAGTTGTAAAGATAGAATGGTTATAATGTACCGATTTATTCAATGCTGGAAAAGAAATGAGGCAACTCAGAGCTTCTTGGAAAATGAAATTATTTCATCACTTCTGAGAAACACTGAATTTTCACTGCCAAGTGTAAACCAAAAGTCACAATTTTCATTGCAGCTTTAGAAGGGATTAAGCAAATTTAGGAATTGGATTGCTACTTGTCAGTTTGCTGCAAGGACTCCAGCAGTACAAAACAAAATCTGTTGGAATGGAAATATAATACCTCATAACGTCAGTTCTAAAATTATCTGAAAGGAGTGATCAGGGTACTAGAATAGAATAAGATATTTCTTTTAGTACAAGGTGTGTATGAAATAAGTACAATTTAATATTTTTAATCCAGCAAGAGAGTTATGCATGTGAATAATTTTGGCTACGTGCACAGTGTGTTGATTTCATAAATTAGCAGACATCCTTTAACTGTCTTATCTAGTTGACCACCTCCCGTGGAATCAAAATTTTAAAACACAAATTACAATATCTTCTTATCCTTATGTTTTTTCATAATATATCAATAGCAGATCATTGTAATTTACTTCCCATCTACTACAAAATATGGGTATGTACAAATTCCTTTTTCTTTCTGTTAAAAATCTGTTTTCCTTTAGGTGATCATGTTCAGGCTATTAGCTTTAGTTTAGGGTAAAATAACTATGGTAATAAAATGTAGGTGATAGGCATCCTATACTACAATTAAAAAGATATATTGTGTAATGTTCACTATGATATGTAAAGAGATATAAATAATATGGTTGTATGATTAAAAACCATGCATAATAGGAAATCTGCTTACCTCCTGCATTCTATTACTATAGGTAACTCAACCTTTCATCGCTTTATGAATTGTGTACACTTGAAAAGATAATATATATGGAATTCGTTCCCAAAATGATACAAGCTTTTTCCATCATTTTTTATCAATTTAATTTTTTGTTTACTTGGCTTGTGAATTTTATGTTCATTACGTTATATATTTCTATTCTGTAACAGAACATTTCAAATTAAACTATGAGTAAATAGTTGCTTTACTTCAGCCAGCCAGATAAGAGTAGAATTTCAACACATCAGCATGTATTCATATATCTCAACAGAATTACATTGTTATGAACATAGTGGGGTTCTGATTTGTGTACACAGACAAACTTTATTGATCATTAAGTGGAAGCAAACTTCATGATCTTTTAACAGGCTGCTGCTAGCGTTACTGTAAAATGAGGGCCAAGATAGTAAAATGCACGTGCATGTTGGAATGTATATGTACACTATACGACTGTAGAATTTTCTCTTCTGGGTGGAGGCCATAATTTATGGTATTACTTGAGAATCACAGCAGTTGATCATAATTGACAAAATATATTTGTAAAATTCTATAGAATTTGTGGAATTTATCCTAGAATTGCACAATCTTTAAAATGCTGTAACACTTTAATTCAAAAGTTGGTTATAAATAATTAACAAAACTGCACAAAGGACAAGAACAGCATGTTGGAGTACTAATTAAAATTAAGAAAGATATCATGCCTTATCATTGAAAGTATTACTATTTCAGATGATCAACTAAAATAATAGAGTACACTCACTGGATCACTATAATGGTCATGTATAAATAATATTATCTATTCCCAAGATTACCTTAATTTAATTTTATTTTTTTGAGGCAAAAATATCTTCATATTTTCTCCCCTGAATAAGTCTGTTTTAGATGCTTTCAGATTAATGCTTTCTTCTTTGCATTCACTTTTGTCCTTGTATACCCTTCAGGTTCCAGACAGATTATTGCTTCCATCAGAAAAGGGATTTGATTAATCACCAGATCATATGTTTTATTCAAAACTAATGCCCTCCATACTTCATCCAGAGTAAATTAATGGGGAAAAAAAATCATATAATTTGCACAGAATAGTTTATTAACTGCTTTTTTTAGTCTTGTTTGTAACCTCAAAATGAAAACTAAAAATCAGGAAAGAGAAAAACTACATTTAGGGTCCTGATTTTTGAAGAGTGGATTGAAAGGAATTTAAATCTCATCAGATTTTTTTAGAGAATTAACTGGCTACATAAATTAACCTCCAACAACAACGCACTTGGAGATTTGAAACACAAAGCACTCCCTGTGTGATTTTTCTCACACATCTTTGCCATTTATAGAAAAAAAACTGCCTTTTTGAGGTGCGAGTATTAAATGTTAAGATGCTACTAAGATATATAATATTGGCAATGAAAAATGCTGAGATTTCAGCTCTAATTGTTGTGGATGTTCCAGTTTTGTAAATGTAAAAAGTATGAATTTGGAGACCTTGGCAGTTTATACATTGAACTTTGAGAGAAATATGGCATATGACACAAACATTCATTTGTAGCTCTTTGTTGATATTCAGATTATATAATCTACTCCCTTTTTAATATATCAGTGTCAAATAAAGTCACCTGCCATAGAGAAAAGCTAAATATTACTGTGAATATTTTAGACAAAAATTACTCTTAAATAGCATTGGTGCATCTCAGATTAATAAATCATAGCTTTTTCTTTAGATAAATTATTGAGATTGATCAGAGATTAAATATCTAAGTCTAGAGCACCTCTCCTATGAAGACAGATTGAGTGAGCTGGGCTTGTTCAGTCTGGAGAAGAGAATGCTCTGGAGAGAAGTTATTGAGGCCTTCCAGTACTTGAGGGGAGCTTATAAACAGAAGGAGTTCCAACTATTTACGTGGATAGAAAATGATAGAAGAATGGGAGATAGTTTTAAACTAAAAGAGGGGAGATTTATATTAGATGTTAGAGGGGAATTTTTTCACTGAGATATTGCCCAGAGAAGTCGTGGATGCACCATCCCTGGAGGTGTTCAAGGCCAGGTTGGATGGGGCCTTGGCCGACCTGTCCTAGTGTCAAATTTAGTGGTTGGCAACTCTTCCCACAGCAGAAGGTTGGAACTAGATGATCTTTGAGGTCCCTTCTAACACAAGCCATTTTACGATTCTATGACAATCTGCTAATGTGTATATGCCCTGAATGCTCAGGCAATCAGGCCATCAAAACATCTTGAACCACACAAAATGACCAGCCTATTCAAAACTCTATTAATGAAGCAAATATGTTCTTGAGATTGTTAACTGTGATTTCCTAGAGAAAAAAGAAGGACAACTCTCCCACCGTGTCTGAGTCTAAGCATTGTCTGAAATGTAGTAGGTTAAATATTGCTCGTCACAGATGTGTGATTGTGAACAGAAGGAATTGTCTATATCACAGTTTTGTCTATCTTTTCATTATAATTTGTTACTGTATAAGGCACTGAAATTCTTGAGTTAAAAGCGCTATGGGAAAACTAGTTCTAGGTATTCTATAGAACTAAGGCTGGCTTTTCAAACACTGCCAACCTATCTTAGAGTTTTTCCATCCCTTTTTGTTATAACAGCTATTTCTATTGTAAATAGGAGTTGTCCTTAATATGAGTGAAGTAATTGTTCCTAAGATAGAGAAGGAGTCTCGTGTCTACTCCACAGAAGTGGCTATTCCTTGAGAAGCGGCTTGCTCAAATTCACACAGATTTGTTTGTCAGTATGTTATGTTACATGTAATCATTTTTTCCTTAAAGTGAATTTTACCACTGTGTCCGCTTTTCAGACAATAAGGTGTAGAATGTGGTGTAATGCAAGCAAATCTTTCACGTTACCAGATAGCAGAGATCACTAGTGACATATGTAATAACAGTATTTTGTCAATACTTTATGATATTCTGCAAATCAGTTTCCTACAGCTGTTGGAGGGGAGCTATTTCATTGATTAAAATATTTAATGATTAACAGTAATTACTAAAAAATAATTTTCCTACAATATACAGTTGCCTTGAGGCTGAGGAAAAAAAAATGAAACTAAGCGTGGATCTCCCCACTAGGAACCACAAAATGAAGGAGTTATTTGATATTATAAGCCAGAACAACTGGAAAGACACCTTAGTTGGGAAGTTTAATAAGACAGACATATCAAAAGAGCTGATTTCTGGTTTGGCTTGAAAGAAAGGGCCTAGGGGAAGGAGAAAGTGACAGAAAAGAGTCAGAAGGGAAAAGCTATCTCTGGGTTTGTTGAAAAAACTGGGTCAGAGAATGGATCAATTTCAGAAGACAGATGTTTTTCATTACTTTTTATTTAATTGATTATAATGTTATTGATTATATCGAGTTTTAATTTATATTTTTAATCGAGTAGTTTTTTGTTGTTTTTTTTTACTATTTCCCAAAGTATACATTTAAAGAAATAAAAATTCTTCCCACTCCCCGAGAAAAGGTAAATATATACGTATATATAACAAGGGGAATTTCATGGGAAGTCTTATTTCAAAATAGGATTATGATGGCTGAACTAAGAAATATACATTTTTCGCACCACTTGTAGAAGCATATTAGAAAATGAAAATCTATTAAGCTAAAATTTAATTAAGGTTGCTAATACTGCTTGTTTATGATGTTTTAAAAATATGTAACTAGCAAGTTAAGATACAAACTGATCTGTGGTTGTAAGTATAGCTGTGCTTAAAATGAACAGTCTGTTTACAAGGATTTTACATATAGGTCTGTGTTCCAAATGAAGATAGTTATTTCAAAATTTTCTTAAAAATATTGACAAGTGTATGATGCCTTTAGATTCAATTTAATAGCAATACAATGATATATGAGGTTAGGCAATGTTTTATAAATAAAATTCAAATGTCAGTTCAAAATTTAAAAAAAATGTCCAAAAAGTGTCCAAAAGGGACATTCCAGCATTGTTATGATGTGGAGTCTTATTTAAAAACAAAATAGCAAATAAACTAATGAAATTTCATCAAGGAGTTTCATTTTAATACAATTGAATAATCTGTCAGATACATGGGAATTCTTTTTATTGCCATTTATTCACAGTGGTGTTACTTTAACTTCATTTTAAGCATTTCCAAAAAAAGATCAAAAGGAATCTCTGTGACAGTTTTGTCTCGAGTGTGCAGCAAACAGAATGGAACACCAACAATGAGATGAAGATTCGTACCTAAGTTGGCTGTCATTTTTGGAGCAGAAACTAAACAAACAGAAGTCATCCTTACAGTATTTCTGTAGAGTGAGCTTGTGAATGTCACCCAGCAGTCACACTCCCTACTCTAAACTGTCCTTTCGACCCTCTGGGGAAGTCACTCTTCTGTCAGCACATATTAGTAAGACAGACAAAATACAGAAATAGAAATGAACACAACACTGACCAATTAGTTACTCAAGGGTAAAACTATAATGTGACATAAATTCACTCCATCAGTTCTGCCAAACTGTTTTTATTCTGATTGCTACGAATAATGTGACTGTGAGCTCATTACTATTAAGAGGCAAAATTCTGAGAAGCCAGAGGCATAGTATGTCTGTGCTAGGTACCAGAGAAATATCTATTGCTTTCTAAATCGTGTTATAATTATTATCCTAATAATCCAGATCACTGAAATCAGAGATTTCATCATACTATTCCAAAAAGAAAACAAAATTTGAAAACTCTTTAAGATGAAATATTTAGTGATTGCTCTCCATAAAAGAAATAGTAAATACATCTATTCTATGCATTTTATTCCTGTTTATTTTCCCTGAAGTTTCAGACCACAGAGCAAAGTCAGTATTCCCACAGACATGTCTTTTCTCAACTACTTTGACCTGATACCTTAGTAACTAGGTGTTTTTAATGTGTTTTTGTTTTTGTTGTTGTTTGCTTTTTTAAAAAATAAACAAAAAGACCTAATTCATCTTAAAGAATGGATTGCCTAGTATTTTTGCTTTTTACCTAAAGAAGGAACAATTATTTTGCTCCTGCTGAATTAAGAATTAATCAGATCCATATTTATCTAGCTGATCAGCTGAAAACCAACTGTACCAACAGAGATAATAAGCTAGATGGAAGGTAAAGGTTCTTTTACATGGTGGCAAACTAGAAAATTTTGCTGCAAAAAATATTCAGTCTCTACAGTGTACTTTTGTGTTCATAGAGCTGAGAAAAACTACTTCTTTAGCCCTTCACACTAAATGACAAGCTTACTTAATAGCAAGAAGTGTAAAAACTTTATTATATAAAGTGAAACAAAACACCCACATCTTCTGCAAATCTGTTTAAAAAAAAAAAAAAAAAAGTATCTTTTTGGTCACAAGTGCTTTCACTTTTTAATTGTAATTCAAAAAGGATGTAAAGAACTTTCAGATATTTCAAACTAAAAGATCCAAGCCATCATTTAGAAAAGATTTAAAAGGCCATTTCAACTTAAATATCAAATCCAAACATGCAGGAGAGTCATTTAAGTGCTCCCTAATCTCAAGCACTGTTGAAAAATTTGCCCTGTTGTATTCAGAGACCTCTATCTAGACAAGTGATTGTCCCCCTTTTTTTATAATTGTCATTACCCCTTACCCCAAATGCTTACTTTTGCACTTTGAACAGGCTTTCTTCTAAGTTTCTGGTTCTTTGCTCAAATTCTTACCTACTAGTGAAAAGGAGGGGAACAGGCAACCTACAAAAGCTGAGAGATAACTTTGGTATTTTCTGAATTCTAGAAGAAAAAATTGATAGTTTAGCCTTTGCTTTTTAGTATAGGGAGAGTATGGAAACAGAGTTTTGCAGCCTTTATTTCTCCCTATTACAAGTTTCTGTCCCGGAAGAGGCTGTGTGTAGTCTATCCATGTTACACAGGCAAGACAAACACAAGATTTTAGCAGCTATAGATCATTTTGTCCTTTATTTTTGGAGGAGACTATCTGTGTATAATCTGGTTTAACACACAGTTTTAATCAGAATAAAAACATAGTTCTGTTCATTTAATCTAGATGAATCCTTCTGGTGCTGGATTTATGTAATGTTGGAAAATGTACTTACTTGTAATCAAAAGAATATTTATATAATAAAAGATAGTATCACATTCTTAAAACTACAGCTCATAGTGGTTACAGGCCAGAAAAAAGTTCAAATAAGTGCAATTTTCTGAACAAAATCTTATTACTAAAAGTATTTTTTTTTACTTCTGTGGTTTCATATACATTCATTTTTTTCCAGATTTTTCTGGAACTTATAATTAATTTCTGCTACTTATAATTAATACAAAAAAAGTCTGGTGGCAATCAAGAAACCTCTTCACAAGTGTCAAAGTATGACTAAGCAGCATATGTATGGTTTCTTGCATCTCTTCAAAGTGGCGTCTCCAAATTTATGTTAAATCCATAGCTGGAAGGGCTGTCTGCTCAGCAAGACAGATAATGCAATATATTCTTCTTGCAAAACCTTGCAGATTGTTCCTGTTATGTTGGCCACATGTAGGAATTGCTGCATGTAAGTATCCAACCCACTTGCCCTGATTTTCAGGAAAGGAAATAGGAGTGTATTTCTGCAGTTTCCCTAGACCTGCAGAAACATTTTAAATGACTTACACAAAACTTAGGTGAATCTTGAAAGAAATGAATTTCATGTAAGTTTATTTTGATTACTCTTTTGGTTGCCTTGACTTGGTAATCCTACTATGCTACAGTCCTATAGAATAGAATAAAACAAAACAGAATATTCAAGGTGAGGCTGCAAAATAGAGATTTTGATATAGTGTTTTTTTCCAAAGTAAGGAGAGAAGCAAGTTCATGTTTTATGCTTTTTACTCTCAATTCCACTGCAGGTCACCTCCTTATTTCCCCATTTTTGATGATATGTCTGGTTTTCTACTGCCTATTCTACCAGCCTCCTATCTCCTTGTTTGGATCCATGCTGTTTTTTCTCATAGCAGTTCTTCTTTGATGTGTACAGTGGAAGTTAATGAGCTCTCCCAGTACAAACTGGTCTTCTGTGAAATCTTTGTAGAGTATGAGAAAGCTGGTTTTACTTAAAATCTAGCCACATGTAGGCTGGGGATCTTCTGAAGACATAAAACAAATGTTATGTATATGTCCTCTTTCTCCATTTGTAACCTTGGAAACTGTTAAAAAGCATTATCTTTTGAAAATGACACTTCTACGCAAGCAGTTCTGTACAGTATTTTCTTCTGTGTCTCTATCTGAAGCTGACAGAATCCGTACCTCTATTCCATGCCAAAGAAACTGAAGGGTTTTTTTTTTTTCTTCTAGAAAAGGCTTTTTTTCTTTGATTTCACTGTGATCTTCCTTATCTTCCACTAGCTGTTGTTTTTTCTGGCTTGCTTTGGTGTAACTGCTACTTTTCATTGTCTGAAATCTCTTACCAGTTAACTTCTCTCGCTTCCTGTTTCCCTGCCTTATTCTTGTTTTACTCCTGTTTTGTTGTTATGTTTCCTGCTGCTTAGCTTTTCTAGCAGTTGCTTTTCTGGGTTTGTTCTTGTCTTGCTGCTATTTGTGATTTCTGTTAAAAGTCTCCTACTGTTTAACTTTCTCCGGCAGTTGTTTCTGGGTTTATTTTTTTCACTTGAATTTGTTTTTAACAGTCTCCTACTGTTTATCTTCTTCTCTAAATATGACTTCTATAGACGATTCTCTTCTCCCAAGTATTCAAGACGATTCTCTTCTCCCAAGTATTCAATGCATTCAATATCTTGACAAAAATTTGGGCTGAATTTAGAGGATTTAGAGGATTTCTGTTGATCTGAGCAGGAAGAAGAGAGAGGTCTGATTCAGTTCTTAAGCATTGTCTAGCAAATACATAGGTCACTCAAAGTAATCCCTTTTATTTACTTCCACGGAAACTACAACAGATAGAACACAATAGCACTACTTCATAGAGATAAAACATTTTTCAATGTAGTCACTACCACTAGCTATGCATTTTTGCTAGCAATGAACAACAGTTTTCATGCCCTGCTTGCAAAACTGCACCAGCAGAAGTGGCCCACTGTCATGGTGATCACTCTGAAATGCACCACTCACCGCCTCACTGTGTTCACATCCGCTGTTTGCTCTCTGTAAATACTCAGAAAGTGTCAATGGTTGCCATTTTTTCTGCATGGAGGAATTTAGAGACACACCTTTACTTCAGGTCTTTACAGGGAGCTGGGCTTGTTCAGCCTGGAGAAGAGAAGGTTGTGGGGTGACCTCATTGCAGCCTTCCAGTACTTAAAGGGAGCCTACAAGCAGGAGGGGAGTCAGCTCTTTACAAGGATAGATAATGGCGGGACAAGGGGAAATAGTTTTAAGTTGAAGGAGAGGAGATATCAGGGGAAGATCTTTACTGAGAGTGGTGAGGTGCTGGAACAGGGTGCCCAGAGTGTCTGTGGGTGCCCCATCCCTGGAGGTGTTCAAGGCAAGGTTAGATGGGGTCCTGGGCAGTTTGGTCTAGTATTAGATATGGAGGTTGGTGGCCCTGTATGCGGCAGGAGGGTTGGAGATTGATGACCCTTGAGGTCCCTTACAACCCAAGCCATTCTATGATTCATGTACAATTCCATGTCAGGTGCCTTTTGGTCAGGCTGCCTCTCTGCTGCCATTTGTCACATGGCAACAAAGTGTAAAGGAACATTATCAGGAAAGTTCAACCTCTACTGCCATACTATGAACGTCTGCTTCTGACATCTTGGAACAACATAAAATGTTGGAGGTGTAATTTTCAGCACAGCCATTGTATTTATAAAAATAGAATCTGAACGTCTTCAGATTAGTCCCTGCAGTGAAAAGTGGCCTTTCTTGGGCATGGTGTCTGGAGAAGAATTTTGCAGTAATTTATTTCGATAGAGTAGAATGTTATTCTCTGTAAAATGTATTAGAAATGTGTGAGCTTCTGTAGAAAAGCCAAACTTTTAGAATTTCAAGTCACTGCTGATATTTTATTTTTGAGATTTAAAATTCTTTTTGTTTTTTTTGACTGATACTTAACAGTAGAATATTCATACAGGATCAAAAGTATATTCTTCTCTTTACCAGATCATTTGAACGTAAACCATGAATGAGACTTTCTTAACATCTCTTGCTGGTTTTAGTGCATCTTTGGCAACTTACTTGTCCAAAGACAACACCACTGTTCAAGTGCCAATACTTAATGCCCTTATTTTGGAAGAGAAAATTTGTATTTCAAGTCTGTGTTTCAATGAACATTTAAATATTGATATGTAGTGGAACGGTTCCAAGTGGAAAGGCTGGGAAATACTTATTTCAGAATACCTTATAGGTTACTGCATTATGAAGTACAACTGAAATTACAACTGCAGTTCCCATATCCAAATTGGTTAACAAATTAATTGTTCAGAATTGGGCCTTATTGCTATTATTTATTTTGAAAAATATTTCAAAAGGTTCTCATTTCATCATAGTGGGTAGTGAAGCATGTAAAATATCAAAATTTTCAGAGAATATTTCATGTTCCATTTGGTGTCATTCTAGTCCCTTCTTAACTGTTGGGTAGTAGTAATCTTCTAATGTAGCTTGTAGGATACTATACTCTTAATCATTGACTAAATTAAGAACTCTTTTATATTCCAATAACTATTACAAATCTTTAATGAAAGGGAGTGTTTTATAACATAGATAGCATTTATCTTTCCTTCATCTTTCTAGCATGGATGATATCCCCTTGCCTGGCAAATTATGGCATACTTATTCTAAGGAAAAATCCACCATATATTTGCATTATAATTATGTGCAATGTGAAGAAGATGCAGTTTGCAGAAACTGCTAAACTCTTCTGGAAATCTTCAGTCCCAATGTACAATTATGAAAATATAAAAGTGAGAAAAATTTTGAATGCTTTTAAAAGCATTCAAGAATAATAGTATAGCATTTTCCTTTTATTCTCTTTTCAATCATAATATATTCTACCTGCAGCATTAAATTGTATGTTTTTATTTATTTACAATTTTGGAATTTTGCAGAGTTCAGTAAAATGTTATAAATAGATCACATTCATTCTCATGGACTTTTTTGGACTATTCCAGTTCTGTTTACCATGATCATGGTAGAACACCCTTAATTAAGTAAGTAGTACTTACTTCTTGTTTGCTGTGCAATATTATAGATAGACACCCTCTCAATATTGTTGTATGCTAGCACAGTAGAACTCATCATCCCCATCCAATTCCAGTTTATTAGATTATCTTCTGTATAATCAGTCTAATGTAAAAATACTATATTGGCCTATTGCATTTGATAACATTTAGCGGAGGTACTAGGGATCCTAATGTCCCAAGGTTTTAGGGTATAGAGATGTAAAATTTTAATTTAGACAATGAGAAGTCAGAATATATTTCAAAAGTGATATACCATTAAGTACTATTTGTTGCCCTCAATATCTTTGAGGAAAGTCACTCAGAAGTGAAGATGGACAGTTATTTGAGGGAAGAAAATTCTGTATTTGTAGTTGTATTACCTTACTTAACAGCATGCTAGTTACCATATCTCTAATGAGTGAGAACTTGAGAATATATGCTGAGTGTGTTTATATTTAACATTTTGCTATTTTGTGATACTAATGGATTCAAAAGAGAAAATAGAAAGGAAAAGAACACCTTACTGCTATGCTGCCAAAATCTGCCTCTGACATCATGGTCCAACATAATAAAATAAGAAGCATTCACTTGAAGCAGCCCTTATTTTATTATTTTTAATCAGAAAATTTTCAACAATGTCTTTTTGTTGTTGTTTGTTTGTTTGTTTGTTTCATTTAAAAATCAAGATGTTTTTTCCTTGGGGGAATGAGAAGTTTTAAATAAATAAATAAATAAATAAATAAACCCGCCCACATTGTGAACACTGTGAATGTGCCTGTCCTGTGAAGTAAAATTACATTTAAGACATCTTGAGCCAGTTGCACCTTGTAGAAGGGGAAAGAGAGCTGATTTCTCAGTAGAATATATTTTAGTAATGCAGGAATATAAGAACAACACATTGGCTTGAAAATTCAGTCCTGTCTTCCAAGATACTTACCTTCCAATTTCAGCAATGTATGCCTGAGGCATTCAGAAAGGCTATTTGCATAATCAATGTGGCACTGGATCCAACCTATAAAAGGGAGGCTTTTTACTCACAAGCAACTAACAACAGAAATGAATCTACACTTTCAAAGATGAATTCTTTAGCTGTCAAGATTTTAGACAGCATCACAAACAAAATGTGTATATGTTTTCTTGATAAAAGCACAACCACACGTGCTGATAAAGCTATGGCTTGAAAGCATATTCTTAACTATTGAAAAGGTCTTTGAATGAGAAAATTGTGAAGCTTTCAGTTTTAATAACGCCCTAGTAAAGAAAGAAGCAAGGAACTAAAATTAGTCAAAAAACTCAGTTCTTATAGACATGAGTGTCAAGGGCATTCATTGTGTTCTTGGTAACGACAAACATTGACATCATTGGTGTTCCAGATCAACTGCAGTATATTTACTTGTTATGCCATTTCCTCTAGTATGAGTGAACACAGTATAAAAAGGTCATATAAAGTAAGCTGTGGCAGCTGGTGAATGTTTCTACTCATTTCAGAAAAGTAGAAAAATCTTTTTTAATTATTGCAATTGTTTCAAATGTTTTCCTACTTCTGTCCTAGAAAAAGAGATTGGCTAAATGAGGTTAAAAATTATGAGTTGAGGGAGTGAAACAATGTAAAAAGTTGAAAACTCAACTCCTATGGACTTTGAAAAGTAATTGGTTGTTCAGTTGCCTTTTCTTCTTTTGAAAGTCTCTTTATTTCCCCACTAGTTTTGATGTTTCCTTGGTTTTAATTAATAAGGAAGAATGAGAATGTCATCACCTGGAAAAGAAGGCTGAGTTAGGGTTCAGGAGTTGTGAATAAAACTGGAGACTGTTAGAATGGGGATGAAAATTGTGCATAGTGCAATAATCAAAATTTATGTTAGGTCCAAAAATGTTATCCTGAACTTATACTTGATAACTTCAAAATTCCTTATTCATACTTACATAGATCTATTTAACATTTCTAATCAGGTCCTGAATTTTCCTATTACAATTTGACTACTTCAAGTAGCAAAAAATGGCTGGATTCAAATTTAAAGAAAAAACTAATAAAAAATACTGTGAGGCCTGGCCTAGAAAACATTCTGAGACATTCTGTTGTTTAGCAGTGTTATTTTCTCCAATCAAAACTTCAATCAATTACTGAAATAGACACTATTTAATTAAAAATAAAATAAAGCAAAAGCAATTTAAGAATGTAGATCAGCGGGGGTAACTTAAAAAATACACCTGCATTTTACAGTCCACTTTGGTGGTTTGCTGAGCAGCTACTGGTCCAGCTGCTGCTTCACTCCCTTCTGCAGCAACAACTTACAGCATGGGGGCATTAAGTCCTGAGATCTTGTCACCTGTCCTGCTGGGTGGCAAGGCCCAAATCAAGCTGCCGCTGATTTTGTAAAATTAGCTACTTCTTCAATTCACTAGCCATTCATTGCTCTCTCATCAGAACATTTTTGCTAGTTTTTGTTATTTTCATCCTGAAAATTAACACAATTGTAAGACTCTTAAGCAATTTTTCAGTGCTTCGAGTCACAGAATATTTTTAATCTTTCGATCATTTTTTCTGTGTTGTAATTTTTCCACTATGAAACTTGGAGGCTTGGATTAAATATCTATTCAGCCTAAGTGTAGGTTCCTCTTAAAATATTTTCCTCTGTTTTGACGTGCTGCTTTGTTCAGTTCTTCCCCAAAACAATCAGTTAATAAAGGTAGAAAAGATATTTTGGTCATACTTAATGGATTTTTTCTACTCATTTCTATTTTACATTACAAATGAAAATGAATACAGAAGTTCCAAGTTTTTGAAGTGGTTTGGTCCAAACTTGTCTTATGAATCAAAAAGCAACCATAAAAAGTCCCACGAAAGGAATAGTTCCTCAATAGTTCCTCAGATCACCTTCTTGTGACCAAAAATGCTAAGACCTACTGGGGCCACTTATTAGATAATATGAGTAGTTACAGGTCTCACAAGACCTAAATTCCAGATTCTGTAACATGGAAGCAGTTCAAGGCCGTCTCTCTCATTTTTAGGAAAAAAAAAAGTCTTAACTACTAGCTGGTAATAAACCATCGTAAGCTGTGACACCTCAAAGCTCCCTTCTAAGGCACTCTATAACAAAGATTGGAAATAAAAAAGCATCTAGGGAAGCTATATAAAATAAAGTCTATAATTCAACAGTTAATCTATTCAGGCTAATTAAGACTTTGTTTCCAGTTCAGTGGAATACTAATGCCTTTTATATGAGATGGACATTTAATATGAAACCCGGCTCCCATCTATTCCAGGAGTTCGAGTAACAAAGCAGTCACCTGGGATGTGATAGCCTGTTCCAACAGATACTCATTTACACTAACTGAAACAGCTTTAGCAGTATGATTGCAGCAGTAGCTGCATACCTAATCACAGAAGTGCAGTGGTTGCAAGGGGACCTCAGGATATCATCAAGTCCAACCCCTCTGCTAAAGCAGGTTCCCCACAGTAGATCATACAGGTAGGCATCCAAATGGGTCTTGAATATCTCCATAGAAGGAGACTCCACAACCTCTGTGGGTAGACTGTTGCAGATCAAATCAATGGGAAGAGCCTGGACTCATCCATTTGCCTACCATATCTTTTTAGGTATTTATAAATATTAATCAGATCCTCTCTCAGTCTTCTTTTCCCCAGGCTGAAAAGACCCAGATTACTCAGCCTTTCCTCATACGGGAGATGCTCCTGGCCCTTTATCATCTTTGTGGTCCTTCACTCAGTTTCAGAAGAGCTAAATGCTCCTTAACGGAGTCGGTTGTACTCCTTATGAGTTTGGCTTTCTAGCTTCTAATGTCTACTTGTAGATGTTTTCTCTCTTCACATATTTCTGTAGCCTGCCTGTGAATGTGATTATCAGGAAAATGATGTAAAGTATGGGTATAATGGTTGGGTTTTTTTTTAAACAAAATTCCTTGGGATATTCAGTACCTGTATAACTTTAAAAATCTGTCCTTAACATGTCTCCACAAGATCTGCAGGGATATTCCTGAATTAATTTAAGTGGTTAGATGAGCTACGGACTCTCTTGTTTTCCTTGTGGAAAAACTTCCCTCAACTACAGAGGCAATGGTGGCTGAAGTTTTGTTTCAGAGCTGCTACAAGATTTTTGTAAAGATGTTTTTCTTCAGACATTTTGCTTATGTGTGTTTTCTCCAAACAAACATTTTTCCCAGTGATATTATGAATTATGTAGGTTCTGTCTACGGAGTTGCTTCTTCAGTGTCTATAAATAAATAAATACACACACGTATATTTAATATATATAATAATATTGTGTATATATATTTATATACATTTTTTTTTTTTTTCCTAAGCATGTTGGTTCTATCTGGTAGGCTGTAGAAGGTAGTCAGCAAGTAAACCCATAAATGTCATAGTGGCAGGCAATCCAAATTTTAGGTATAGGATTTCTAGAAGAAAAAAGGTTGCTTTAAGAAATATAAACACATTTATTCTTTCTATGTATTATGCATATCCAAAATTAAGCTTTTTTCCCCTGTTTTCTGGAGGCTAGCTCAGTATGAAGATATATTACAGAAATGCACAAGTGTCTCCACAGACTTTTAGCCTGAAGGAGGACTTCAACTTACCTCATCTGTCCAATATAGAATGTTTAATATTTTTTTTCTCATTAAGAATTAAGACTAACTATTAAAACAATATTTATTCATATTCAAAATTTAAACTGCTACTAGAAAATAGAAACTTTTATTTTTTAACATTCCTAGTTCAATAAATCTGCACCATTTGAAGTATGGACTTCATTGTAAACAAAGTTGTTTACTAAAGTCTACTGACTTTAGTAAATCTTAGTAGTAAGGAGGTTTTCCTGGATAGAAAATTAGGATCTCATTCTCCATTGCCCAATGTAAGACTGACTCAAACACAAGAAAATAGTGTGCAAGTATTTTTTTTAACCCAGTGAAATGAACAGCTGTAGCTTTGCAGTAAACTTTGTGACTTCTCTTGTGAAACTGACTTTTCTTAATTCTTGTGACTATACTTTTTGCTCATTTCTCTCCGTTCTTATAAAATTTTTCTGAAGAGACAATGCCAACCTTATATGTTCAGACTCTGTAATCTGTGCTTCCTACGAACACTGTTTTCATCTTATAGCCTAATTGTTTATTAATCAGTAAAAAACTCCTAAGGTACTGAACTTTATTATTGTGGTCAATAAAGGAGTTTTATATCATTTCAAAACTGCTGAACTGTGCAACTTGGGGTACTTTTAAGTTGTGGTTTTTTGTTTTTTTTTTTAATTGAAGCTTATACATACTCTCTGTGGGGATTCTGTTGAACAGAAGTCCTTTCATTTTTATTTTTACAAATGATTTTCATAAAATAAATATTTCTAAAAGACAGAGTAGACAAACAATTTAGTAATAATAATAATTTAATTTTTTGAAAAACCTAAAAAATTGCAGCAATAGAATATAACTTTTTTCCTCAGTACAGTTATTAAAATACATTTATTCCATAATTAGAAAAATAAATTGAATGGTTGTGACTCTATACTGAGTCTTTTTTTATTTTGTTAGGCCATCATGCCTGCAGATAAATATTAAATGGTTGATCATCTTCAAAAGACTTAAAAAAACAAAAACAAACAAAAAAAAACCCCACACCTCAGAAACTGGAGGTGAGAGTGCAGATATGGCCATAATTAAATGCACCAGGCATTTATCTATTTGTCATCGATTAATTTGTTCTAGTGCATCAGGAAAGGAAAAAACTGCAGTTTTTGTTGTTGAGCCTTTGGGTTTGTGTGCGAGGTTTTTTGTTTGTTTATTTGGGTGACTTTTTTAATTATTATTTTTATACAATAAAGAAAATACCTTTCAAAATTGCTTGGGAAGGATATATTTCTAAGTTATAGTTACTTATACTTTCTACTATTACAATGCTACTGTGGAATTTTGTTGATGTATTTAACCCATCCTTCTACAAAAGGATCTATGAAAAATAATCACCTCTCAGGAGAAAAACCATCTGCACTTTAATTGACATTTCTACTTTGTCATAAAAGAGCCTGCAACTCTGCCCTTAAGGGTTATCCTTCACCTTGTCTTCCAAAAAGGTGTTGTTTGAATGCTGCTCCAACACTCCAACACATGTTCATTCACCCTGCAGAGAGTACGCATAAGCTTCAATATATTTTCCTCTTATAAGTATCTAAAGTTACACAGTTCAATCCTGATGTTGGTTTTTTTGTTTGTTTGTTTGTTTTCTTTGTTTTGTTTGTTTTTTGTTTGTTTGTTTTGTTTTGTTTTTCAATTATTGGAGGATTTGTTTCCTAATTAGAACTCTGGATTTTGTTCTGGTTTGATTAGTATTTAGACAAGTCTTGTACTGGTTAGATAACTCAGACTGCTCTGATACACCTGATGTTACAAATAGACTTTTGATAGCAACTTTAACTCATAGTCCAGATATAATAGTGATTAACCATAGACAACTGTAAGCCAGGAGATTTTCATAGTTGGGAAAGTTGTTTAAACTTGATCTTGAAGTGTGTAATATTATCAAAAGTCATCTTAGATCCTTTCTATAGCGTGATTAACTGGGAAAGACTTCACTAGAGGGACATCACAGGGATTTGAATCTACCCTAGCCTTCTGATGAGGATAATGTCTGTGAGAAAAGATGCTTCAATGCAAAATTGCCACAATGCATTACTCAAATATTTCCATATATTTCCAAATATTTCCAGGTCAAACTGATCAAAGATGTCTTATCATAGCACTGTCTAAGTAATTCTGGGCCTTTCCTGAATTATCAGGGTGATATACACTCCAGTGAAAGACTTAAAAATTGTTTATAAGGCAGATAATTGTGTTGCCTGGCCACAATAAGACAATTTAGTACTTTGAAAACACTTTAAATTATTAACCATGCAAGTAGGAAAAAAAAAAACAAAAACTAGATACTTGTTCAATTAGATCTCATAACAAACTTCCTTTCAAGGTTGTTGTTATTCTTTCAGTCTTTCTGTGCCATTAGATCAAAATTTGAAAAGAAACATATGTATCAGAACAGATGCATAAATGTGTAAAACAGATGTTACAGAAGCTCAGAAAAATGCTTTGAATTTTAAAATTTCAGCATAGCTGTTTTATTCCTCTTGTTTTTACAGAAAAATTAGGCAAAATCAGTGTAGTCAGTTTCATTTGCTTCTGGTAATTTTCTAATTAGAAAGACGATTTGTGTGTGCGTAGATGTCTAGTCTGGTTAATGAACACCCAAGCCAAATTATTGTGGATTGATTATCCATGAAAAGTGGGTTAATTGAATAATAGCCATTGATAAAAATGGCTAGTAGGTATTTTATTATGTGTACATCTCAAGTTGATATATTTTGCTGCAACACAGACATAGTGAAAACAATTATATTGATTCGCATTAAAGCTGATTAATCTACTTGCTTGTGTAATTTAATTGTCTGTAAAGTTATTTGATAACAGTAGGGAAAATTAGTCATTTGTTATATATGTCTTTGTTAAGGTGAAGGAATGATTTTATTGAGTGTTGTGCACTTAAATCCCAGCTTCCCAAATATACATATTAGAACAAAGGGTAGTGTCATTTGCAATCACAGGAAATAGTCTGAAATGACAACAAATAGCTATGTACATTATCAACTTAGTTAATTATCAGACTTACTGTATTCAGCAGTCTATGTTATAGAGCAGTTAAAAGTGAAAGTCACATAAAAGAATTCATTATCAATAGGAGAAAAGAGGACCTAATTGAGAAATGCCAGCCACTGTCTGCATCCTCAATAGAAGAAAAATGAACCCTATCACATAATGCCAACTGTGGCCATGTTTCTTAATTTTCTTTTTGAGGACACTAAGCAGTAGATTGGATTTAAAAGGAACTGCCAAAGCCATTATCTTTCACTTTCAATAAAAATTCACTGTGTCCAAATGAAAAATGCCAGACTTCATCTCTGCTTTCTTGAGAAAAATAGTAGAACTAATTAAAAAAAAAAAGAAAAGAAAAGCCTGGTCTGTACATCTTTTGCATTTTATGCTTTCGAGGAAAGAACAATAGAACATTAAGTCATTAAAACTACAATAGCAAAAAAAAAAAAAAAAAAAAAAAAAAAAAAAAAAAAAAAAAAAAAAAGTTCTCATGAACTACAAATGGATGAAGGAAACAGAACATTAAAACAAAATTAAAAGGCTTGAAACAAGGCCACCCAGCAGGTCTCATTCTGCGGACATTTTTGAAAAGTCAGTATCAAAACCTAAAATAGTTATTTTGTTTTATTGAATTTCAAAGTAAAAATGTCCATATCCTATAATTTCTTAGGCCAACCGACACTGTTAGGCCTTAGCAGGCACCTTGTGAAGGAGAAATGACACATCAGACTATTTGTTTTGCTCAGAAAAACACAGAAGGCTTTGTTGGTTACAAGTAACAAATGTGGCAGTATCCATATAGAAATACTTTGTCAACAATGCTCATCACACATACTTTCCTTTTAAAGAGTCTCCTAAGGCAGAGGCCTAGGAGGCGATCTGGTGTCAGGTGTTAAAAACTACAACTATTTTGTTTCTGATTGTAATTCTTGCTGGATAGAGGAAATGCCCAATTTCTGGTTTTCATCTTAGAGAAGAATGCCAACAGCAGCACTTTGTTAACAGCTGACTCAAGCAGTTTTCATTCTGCATTGAGATTTCATGCAGTAGGAGGAATATCATAGTGTTTCCAGCACTGTATAATCTCAGAAGTCCAGATGAGCTAGCTTCATGATGTACCCAGGATCATTTCTGCCAGCTACTGACTTCATGTAACAGGGTTAAGTGAAGAATTTTATTTGTTTAGGTATATGTAAATGGAAAGCACCCTTTATAACCTTGCAATCCCACTACTTAGGTGAATGCATCAGAAGAAGAATTCACATCTAAAGGAAATGTTGCATATTTGTTGGCCAGGTGTCATGAAGTGAAAGTCATTCTGGTTACTTGGGTTCTGTGTGTATTCAAGGTCAGCTGAGAACCAAGCATATTTGCAAACTGTTAAAGAGGGCTGTATTTGAGTAGTTATTCAGTAGATGCTGTATTTAAACAAACAAAGAAAAAAAAAAACCCTCAGCATTTTATGATCTCAGCAGTCTGCCACTCCCTATTTCAAAAATCTAGATAAATATGCCTGCAGCTATACTCTGCCGTTCTGCGGCACAGTAATGATGACAAGGGGAGAAATACAGATTACTCTTAACCATATTACTACTCATAATTACCTTGATTCCTTCTCTCCTTCCTTTCTTACACTATGGTATATACAGATATCCACAAAGCACATCAGAAAGACTGTCACTAAAAGGGAGGTATTTTAGCTGAATAGACAAGTATGAATTTCTATAAGACAAGCCCATACCCTTGCAGAACAGATATTCTATCCTTTTCCAAGTCCTAAAACAGTAATTCACTAATGAATGTTTTGAAATTTCAACAATGGCATCCATTTATGCCACTGAACTACATTCTGCTTCACTCATTCTCAAGAAGTTATACCATGGATTTAATAGTTTATAGCCAGTAGACTCACATTGCATAGACTACAGCATTCTTTACATTCTTCACTCTCTGAAAAGCTGTTTCTCCCTCTTAAAAGAATAAATAAATAAATAATTTTTTTAAAATAATTAAGCGATAACATCCAGGGGATTTTTCTATGCAGTTGTGAGATACTGAGATTGTTTTGGTTTTATTTATGCAAATTGTTTAGTTTGTGGTGCTTGTGAATGCATCCTTTAACATGAATCCTCTCCAATCTGTTGCTAAGCAGTTATTGTTACTGTGGATTTTGTGAAATAGTGTCTATGTGACATACATAAAACAGAAAAACATATTTTCATCAATTGCAAAAATATTTCTCACTAATGGTACTTTTTCTTCTCAGAATATTTATCTCAATATCTATTTTTTAAACTTAGCTCTTCTGTAGAAAATCTGCGGGATATAAAAGTCTATCTATTAATCTTCCCATAGGTTTCTAATGTTGGGTGGGTACCTTGTGTGTAAGAGAATTCATGCTGACTTATTCAAAGACCACTTGTTCACAGATAGTTCTTTTTTTGATCCACATACACAATAAACATAGAAAAAAGGAATTTTTGAAGTTCAAATTTCTCTCAGAAGTGAGGGTTTAATAAGAAACCATGGCTCTCGGTTACCTCCCTATTATAATTTATATAATATTCAGTCCTCTTTGAAATGAGGACTGAAAAGCACAGGAAAACTTCATACTAAGAGGCTATCATCATTTACTCAGCATTACAAAGACAAAAGATCACAAAAATTATATTCTGTAAATGCTCCTGTGTAGTGTTGGAATAAATGTTATTTTATGAATGGAGATCATTTTGCATGTATCTTTGTTTGGGTAACTGATAAAAAGATGAACTAGTAGGTATCTGGAATTTGTTATTGCTTGGAGAAGATAACAGTGTTTTGCTTTCCCACACTTCACTTACACAGTTGTCTATCCACTAACTGATTAATTGACCATCTATTAGGCTTCTCTATTGTACTTGACTTTCCAGCAAATTAGATAATCCTGCTCTCCAACTGTTGCTAGTGGCAGTGGAAGTTCAGTCTATTTCAGAAACATTGTAGTCTGAGGAGAGCTATAAATAGTGGCATGTTATTTTTTATGAGGCTTTTCAATGAGTATCATAAATACCTGATGATTTTAATTTAGTCTTATTAAGATATTTAATCTCCACTGATTACATAGCAAATAATGAAATTGTATATTTAACAGCTCTGAAAGGAAAAGTAGGCATTTATTACATAGATTTTACATTAAGTAAACACATGCAGTAACACTTTGGGGTTCGTGTATTTAACACACATCAGATTTATGTGTTTTGCACCAGCTCAAAAATACTATAGCTAGAATTTCAAATAGGCTCATGGTACAGCATAGGTTAAAGACCAATTGAATATATAAAACTCTTGAAACCATCATATTGATATATATATATGTTATATATCTATATCTATATTATAGATATATCTATATTACCTATATCTATATAGATATATTATAGATATATCTATATATCTCTATTATTTATACAATTTTCTTTTAATATAAGAATATCTGTTAACATAGGGGAGAAACCATTAATACAAATAACAATTTATATCTGTCTTGAGCATTTTTAAAGTCACACCAGATTATCTGATGAGTTTTACTCTGATGAGTTTTGAAGGGTTTAAATTTCAAAATCAAAGCCATGCAAACATGCATTTTACATAAACTTCAGTTAAGCATAAATGATGAGGACCAGTTATTGATATACATTTATTTGAGTAGACTGACACTTTCTGAAGTGTGGAGAGTAAATATAAATATATTAATATATATCTCATGGGTAACTGTCATTGATTTGTCATTTAAAAATTTGTGGTTTAAAAATAATGCTTACTTTTTTTTTTTTTATATTAGCATCCTGCCATGTTGCAAATGTAATGTTTGAGCAGCTGAAACCCAACAAATAGAGAATTAGAATGGGACACTTATTTTATCAAATCCCTTTATAAAAAAAAAAATATGATATGTAATCTATTCAATCCTAGTAAATAAGGACACTTATAGGCAAGTATAGGAGCACAACTATAAAGTATATAGAAAACATATGGGTCAGGGAGGCTACTTAAATCCACCAGCATAGAGTATAATGTAGAAGTTTAGCAATGGCTTTCAGGATTGTGATTTTAGCAAACTTGTATGGTGAGCACCTTAATAAATTACATGCATATTACATGCTAGCGGTATCCCCACAATCAAACTGTCAAGAATCTTCAATTTTATTAATATTATGTACCTACTTGATAAGAAAAAGAAAGTTCCATAAAAATTAAAAGGAAAAACACCATACTTTTTTCATACTTTTTTTTTTTTTTTTAATCTATTAGGTTTTTCTTACTGCGAATGCATTATAACTGTAAGGAACAGAGTTGAGCAGAGAAATTTAATTTACATGCCGTTCTGAAAAGCTATATTTACCTTAAAAAAAATAAAAAAATAAAAAAAAAGGAAAAACTATATGCACCGAGTAATAAAATACAGCTGTGTATTGAACATTATAGTTGTTCCTTGTTCTACTTAATCTTCTGTTTCACTAAATATGTATACTATCAATTAGATAAGATTACAAATATAAAATTTCTAAAACCCTCTCTGTGTGTGAATACAAATTAGCTATATTACATACTGGCACATGACATGCTTTCTGAAAAATATATCTTTCTCAGAATTACAAATTGGTAAATAAATATTTTTCATGCAAATACAGTTTTCCATGTGTAGTTACAGTCTGTGGTCTTTTTCACTTATATGGACTCGCAGGTATGAAATAATGTAGTTACAATATCTTTATTCCTTTGCCTGCCTTCAGAAATCAATACATATTGTCCTGAAATTACTTTTCTTTTTTACCACTTAAGAGAGTACCAGAACAGAAACAAAAAGGACAAAAAGTGGAAACTGAACGGAAGGGGGGAGGGGGGGAGAGAGGGGGAAGAGAGAGAGAGAAAAAAAAAAACTTGTTTGCTTATCACAAGAAGTTTTGAGGACCACTTCCACACTAAAACACACCATCAGATCATACCAGCTTCTCCTGAAATTCTCTGATAGTTAGACTTTTACTTGCATTTTACTTCATCTCATCTCATTTGATGTAATTTATGATGTGCGATTACTTTTGACTCATACTTTAGATTATTATTTTGAGTTTTCTGGCTTTAGAAGTTTTATCTATTTTACACTGGTTCTGCAAGTCCCAAAAAGTAATGAAAACTTAATATAGACTATCAAATAATAGTGAATTAGTGAATATTTTCCAGCTTCCTTATATCCTTTGCTATAGTATCCCTCTTGATTTTTTGTTAGGCTTCTGACAGTAGCAAATTCATGCCAGAATTTTTCAGGTCCACTTTCTAAGAACCTATTCCTTCTCAAGCTGTCTCTTCTCTTCGACCAGGATATCAATTCTTTCTTTCTGGAAAATGCAACTTTTTTTTTTTTCTAAGAGGACTTAGCATTTATTTACAGATATTAAGAAAGAAAAACCTAGTACTTTCTTCCTGAAGTGAGACATTAAATTTTTTTTAGAAGTGACTTCATAACTTCATCTCTCAACCCTTTATGCTTAAGCACATATGAGAACAGATTTTCTTTCCTGGAAGTCCTAATACTAATTATGAGTACTTTCACACTTCAAGCCAAAGAGAGAGGAGCACCCACATGGAACTCTTGTAGGATTATTTGCTTGCAGGACTGGAGGCTGAGGATCCAATCCACCTTGATTGAGGCCTGTTCAGGATTCACAGTAACATTTTAATGGAGTGCTTCATAATAAATGGATTTATGGAAGTACTTTCAGTACTGTCACTTATTTCTTATTCTTTCCTCTCAAGTACACTCTTGGCTCAAGGGGCACAATTCTCTTTGATCAGCTGTGCGATGTGGCTTATATATCAAGCACAGCATAGGTTAATAAATACAATTTTTGAAATGATCACAAAGTTTCCTAGAGTTTGAAGCCAGAAGGGACCCTCAGATCATCTATATCAGGTCATTAAGTTTTACCAAGGCTTTATGATAAACTTAAAGGTGTTCATTAGACCAAAGAATTTTAGACCTCATGAGGTTTAACTGCGCTATAGGCAAAGACTGGAACTAATCCCCAGTGTCCCTATGATGGTAGGAAATTAATTGGATGAAATATGCAATATACAATAATCTCACTTATGGTGATGAGGAAGACTAAATAAAAAATAAAGGTCCAACATCTAATTCCTGGATTATTTATGTACTTATCATCAAGTATAGAAAGCTCTCCAACACTGAAAATCTTTTTCATTTGTAACTACCTACCTTCAGTAAACATAGTGCTTTGACTTTTTCTTAATGAACTGAATACATCAAGCTTCTTAGCATTACGCAGTAAAGCTTGTTTTCCAGTGTTAGAATCATTTTGGTAAATCTCTTTTAAACTCTTTCTAGGATTACCAGCACCAGCTCAGGATTTATTTGGAAAGTTGCGTATGAAGGAAATGTAACTTTTCTCTTTTTATCCTGTCTTCCACTCTGTTTGTCTTCTTGGATCACATTTGTTGTTTATGTGACAGCACTGCCTAAGTGGGATCATTATCTGTAATGACCCCTAAAAACATATTGAAGACACAACCCAGGGCAAGCATTTATCTAGAGAAAAAAGTAATGAGTATAAATTCTATACTGAAGGAAACAATTATTTTGCAAGATAACTGTACTAGTGGTAAATGCAGCATGATGAAGCAGCTGATACTCATAGGCTCGTTAGAAACCCACCTGGTTCAATGCATTTCATCTCCACATTTCGCAATATATTTATTGTTTGATTTCTTCTGATAATTGTTAATGTTTTTTGTTTTTGCATTGCAACTTTCAGTCAGCTAGATTTCCAACTGCCTGAATCTTTGACATCAGCCATATGTTGATTGACTTCAATATTTGGTAATAATATTTCTCATTTCATTTTTCTTGATATTATTCAAAGTTATAAACAGTATTTTACAGACTTTGCTATTTTTGTGAATGTGTGGGTGTTTAATTTTCACTGTAGACTTTCTGTAGATGTCATAAGGGTTTTGTCCTTTAATATAAGCCATTTTGTTTCCTCTTTCCTTTAATGTTAATTGCATGTTTCATTGTCAGTTTTTAAATGGTTGCGTTCCTTTCTGTTTCCCACTAATGATTAGGGTCAGAATACATTTCTAAAGATTCAGTCTGTCTTTTGAGATCTTTGTGAAAGGAAGATACAGAGAGGAGCTGCTGATACTGATACTGAATTGAAACTTTGGAAGAAATTCTGAATAAACCTGAAATGAAGCCAAAGCTGAAACACGTTGTAAACATTCATATGCATGTATCAGGCTCCAAGTATTCTGCAGCAGTCTGAATCTAAGATCTGGTGCCTTTGTTTTTTTGTTTGTTTGTATTCCTATGTGTACCACATGTTTACTTGGAGATATGCCACCAGGAGCAGAATCTCATTTGATCTTCTAGGATAAGCAATATCCAGTTAAGTTGGTGTTTGAAAAGATGGTATCCCTGGGAAATCTCAGATGTTTGTTTAGAGTGGCATATTTCAGTACATACCATTCTTGCTGAAAATTGAACTTTGCTTTGGCCATGTGTTTTACAAACCTGACTGGAATTTTTGTTACTAGGAATGTTTATGTCCAGGTGAGTCTCATGGGTATGGGGATTTCTGTGATGCACATTTCTATGCTCAACAGGGCAAGGTCCTGGAGTTGGTTCAGGGAGTGTCAGTGTCAGTCACACTCTGATTGATGCTGGCATTGGATAAGCATTTGTGTATCCAATTTTGATTTGCTTTGAAGCAGCATAGAAGGCATACTGCCTTTGATAATCCTTCTAATCCACTCAAACTTTATGTGAGTGACAGGACAGATGTTAAGTGTGTGAGAAGGAAAGTTGTATTATGGTAGACTCTCTACTACTTCTCAGCCTTTGTTTCCTCCAGTCTGGATCCTCACCACTGTATTCTAATTGTGTTCTTGGTGTTTCCAAGATGCAGACCTTTGCAAATGCCACTTGAAGGAAGTATTTGTCAGTTATCCAGCTTGTACAACAGCAGGATAACTTTCTGTACAACAGCTACCTTCCTTCATTGAAACACTGAAATATTTCTTAAAAAGGAGAAAAATTGACTCCATCCATTTGGTTTTTAGAAGAGTCAATATTGGTCTATAAAGCAGTATGTCTATTTCACTGTATATTCAGCAAGTTTTCACAGTCATCAGCTTAAATGCATAAAGTTTATACCACATGGCACTCATGCTTCAGTGAATCCTTTACTGCTTTTAGGTGGTTTTTTTATGTTTCTATTTATTTGTTTGTTTTTATTGCTAAATATCTGTGTTTCATTATGACGGTTGGAAATAACACTACTTTAAATAAAATGTAAGACTTAGGCACAGTAACAAGAAATGGGAAGCCCTAAGTTTGTGCGTTCCTTTTCACTATTGCTGAACAGAAAATGCACTGATATAGAAGGCAGCTGGCTTCACTTTCACCTGAAAGTGAATTTTAACCATACATGATTTTATTCATGAATGAGCTGGTTCTTCTGAAAAATCTGTTAGGCAGAGGAAAAAAAACTTCCCTCTTTTCTATCCCAGTTGACAGACAAGGATAAAGAGTAATTGCAACTTGAGAATGTGATTTTTTTCTTTCCTAAAACAGACAAAATTTAGCTTTGAATACTAATTCAACTCTAGGCTAATTCTGGCAAGGTGACTGACAAAAGACCAAAACATGCCCTGAGCACAAAAAGACATCCTAAATTGCTAGAGTCAACAACTGAGTAAGAGAGTCTGACCACACTTCTTTTGATCAGAATCCTCAAATTTTATCAAAAGGTTTATATTGAATATATTTAATTAAAATAGAGACCTACAAGACAGTAAAAGCTTGAGGGCTACCATGAAATAGGATTTGCATACTGCAGACAGTTTTTTTGATGCATACTTAGTTTTTTTAAAATATTTAGAGATCAATGCCTCAGTCAAAGACAAAGTGTTGCTCTTATTATTGAAACAAAGTTAAATAGGTATCAAAGGTGGGACAGTTGTCATCAGTGTCCATAAGTGATAAGGAAGAGGTTAATATTAGGTACACTTTTGGTTGCAGAAAGCAGGAATAAAATATAGAGACATTTATGATGTATAGCCTATGTGTGCTTGCAAACCCATGCAAACTTAATGTGACAATAAATTAATGACTAGCAATCTAGTTCTGCCTTTTGACATCTTCAGCATCTTCATGAACCAGATTTCTGAATCCTTGGTTACTCATTTATGGCTGTAGGAGAAAATTTCAATCCCAAAGTGTCTTCACCTCAAGTGGATGAGCTTTACTAACCAAGTGAAATAATAGTATGGAATTCCAAACCATTGGAGGAGGAAGAGCTTCATCAGCTGACTGAATTACCAATAAAGATACAGCTTCTGTAAATCACTAATAATGCTCAGACATTGCTTGGAGCATATTGCTGCTTTTTAGGTTTTATATAATATAAGAATTGTTTATTTGGAAATTCAAAAGAGAGTTAATTATTCTGACTTTGTACTTTTGTTCTGAAGTATAGATATGCTACCAGAATGCATTGTTTTTTTGTTTTTTTGTTTTTTTTAAAGCAAGGTAAAAGTACCAAAATTTTACGCTTTTTACAGATATTCTCTTTGTCTGGATTTCATTCAAATAATGGTGGGAGTCAGTCTCTGACATTAATTAATAAACATGTTGGTATTCCATCATCAAAACCTCTGCCCCTTCATTACCTTACCTTAATGGGAATATAGAAAAATGACTTAAATTGTAGAGAGATTTACAAACCCAATCCCATATTAAGGATTACAACATGGATGTGAGCTATCCATAAATATTAAAAATTATCTGCTTCTCACAGATGTTTCCTCTGCTTATTATCTGCAAAATTTCTGGATCAAATGTTCAATATGAATATGTTAGTATCCACTAAAGATTGCTTTTGGCAGCATATGTGTTGATATCAGCAGGAAATAAATAGGAAAACATTAAAAGGTATAAAACTTTAAAACAATAGCTTAAAGGTGTTTTATAAACTACAGATGGCTTATATCGTTCAAGTGGATGTCTGGTGTAGAATGAAAAGCTGAAAAAAAAACTGGAAAAAAGTGGAAACAACTAGAAATAATGGGCCCCATGCAATATGTTGTATTTAAAGTACAGATAAGCAAAATGGAAATTGCTGCTCTTGTACAGATAGTGAGTCTATGCTAGCATGAGTGAATAAGAGTGGTCCACTCTTTTTTAATATAATACTCTAAAGAATGAAACTTGTCACTCTGGATTCTCTTCAAAAAAGGAAAAGTATCCACAGTAGATAATTTTTCTGTGCTCACTCCTAAGTTCTAGTCACTGGCATTCCACAAAGAAAGTGTTTCTATCATGTGAAAGAACTGTTGAACTCTGTAAACAAAACAGGAGCCGGATGAAACAAACTTTCTTTTGTCAAATTATTAGCATCATTGTTAGTGCTAAAGCTACTGTCTGTCTCTAAGCCAAACAGAGAAGATAAATCTTTTAGCAGATCTTTTTCTTTGTTTTTTTCTTTTCAGATGCTAAATCTGGTTGAGCATGGGTAGAGCTTAAGGGTTTCAAAATTCCTGTCCTGAAATACACCAGCGCTGCAAACTCATCACTGCAGACAGTTGTACTGGCAAAAGAATTAGCACAGCCAGAGAAAAAAGAATATCCCTGCAAAATCTAAAAGGAAAGCAAATCTCTGGTGTTTTAACAGGCCTACTGGTGTGAGCAGGATGGGAGGTCTGAGCGGATGCAGTGTTGATAATTGACAGATACCTAGAATTGCATCGCTGATAGCAACAGAAGGAAATAGTAAAATAAAATATATAAATGGGACATAAACAATAAGACATATGAATTTAGGAAAATTTTATATGGTAGTAGGGCATTTCACTCTGACAAAAGCAGTAACTGCAATATTAAGAAAAATAAAAAGGAGAGATGAGTTTCTGTTTTTTAATTATTATTACTAAGAAGATATTGACTTTTTGGTCATTAATCCTCTGCCATCTATCTAGAGAATAGAGAGCATCTGCTTCTTTCTCCTGGTAAAATTGCAAGATGGATAATTAGCATATCGTTACTTTTCATTTTCTTGTTTTTCTTTCCTTTTTTGTAAACAGTTGTGCAGCTTATAAGAACTGCTTTGTTTCATAGTATCAGTAAGTAAGATGAAGTGCGTGCAGTGTTTAGTCTGCAGTTCTGTATACAATGAGTCTGATTAAAGAGTTCCAGAGCAGTGAAATGATCAGTAGCAAAGAGAAAACCTTGATGGTCATCACTGAACACGAGCAGTTTGTTTTAGGAGTTAAATATGTGATGCAAAGCTTATATTATATCTTTGTACAGATTTAGAATGCCAAATACCATTTCCAAGGAAGGCTCAAGTGAAGTCTGCCACAGACTACAGAAGCAAATATTTTCCCTCTTCTCCCCAAGGACTAGGCATTTAGTGAGCCATTTGTAAGGACCATACTCTTGTCTGTTGAGTGCTCTTCCAGTGCATACAAAAGACAAGATTCTCAGCTGTGCCTTTTGCTATCTCATAACCACTTGTCAGAAATTTCTGAGCAAGGTTTTCCAATTTTTCAGCTTTTTTTCAATCCAGTCTTTCTATCAGAGGCAGTTCAGTCTCAGCAAGTGTTTCAATGATGGTGACATTAGCAATACTGATTGGTTTTACTTCTGTAGACAGGAAAATCCTTTCGCAGCTGCACTGAAGGACAATTTCCTTTAATAGCTGACAAAATGTCACCTCCCCTGATCTCCAGTTGCTACATAGAGACAATAGTTTACTTTCCTCGCTTTGACAAAGTATTCTGCTCTATTAACTAAATATGATATCAAATCAACCTCTTATACAAGACAGAGGAGACACTTTTTATCCAGTGCATAAGACCAGTACAGGAAAGTGGAGTCATTCATGTGCTGCTGGAGTCTGACAGTCATCAAAATAGCTCTTACCTGGTGTCTAACAGATCCTGTCTGTCAGAGATCAGTCTTGGTTTAAGACCTATTCTCACACAGCGTGCAGTCTAGATGGGCTGCTCTGAAATTACTGTTTCTCATTTTATTATATTTAGCCCATGACATTAGAGGCAGATATTGGTGGCACAATGGTAGAAGTTGAACTTTCCTGCCCATATACCATTACATATTGTTGCTGTACAAGAGATGGCAGCAGAGGGGCAGTCTGACAAAGTGGCAACTGAGAAGGAAGCGTGTATGAAGCAAAAGCATGTCATTAAATTCCTCCATACAGAAAAAATTGACATTCATTGATGCTTGCTGAACTTTTATGGAAACCAAACTGTGGATGTCAGCACAGTGAGGTGGCAAGTGGTGGATTTCAGCAATACCAACAGCAATGTGAAAGATGAGCCACATTCTGGATTGCCATGCAGATTTTTTACGAGCACAGCATGCAGACTGTTGTTCATCACTGGTGAAAATGCATAGCTAATGGTGGTGACTATGCTGAAAAATAGTTCTGTAGCTGAGAATTTTCTCTATCAAATAATGTTCTTGTGTGTCTTGTACTTGTTGTAGTTTCCAAGGAAATAAATAGAAGACATTACCTCCAGGGCAAGCTATGTACTTACCTTTCTTATCTGTGGTTCCATGAACTTGCAGGATCACTTGGAAAAAAAACGGAGTGTCCATACTTGTTGCATATGTGATGGAGTCTACTGTACACAGGTAGCTAGCAGTAAGGACAGTCTTTTCAAACTGCGGCCCCCATAATCCAGGGCATTACCAGAAATGCCAGAAAATAACCAAGATTTATATTCAGTGCTGGAGTAATTATTGCTTTGACATTAACAATTTATAAGATTCTGTTCCCATATAAATACTGAAGACTCCTTCTCTTAGCAATTCTGCTACAGATACTTAAGAAAGACAAGTTAAGTTAAAGTATATCCCAATTGCTTCTATCAGATAATCAAAATTGCAGCTTCAAAGAAGTAGAAGATCTCAAAACATTTCATCTTTAGTTATGCTTTGGATGTGTGGTACAATTTCAAAGGTGAAATAATTTACAAGTACCTATGTCCAAGTGGTAGGTTTAGTAAATTCCACAGGTCGAACCTAGATAAGCAAAACAAGTGTTCATCAACATGAAGCCTTTGGAAATGTTCTCCAGAGAAAGGCTTTTCACTCAGTCAGGCAAAGAAAAAAAACACCATTTGAAAGTAAGACAAAGGCTCAATGGGAGACACAGAAAAGAAGACTGATTTTTAAACACTGTTAAATTTACTGGTAATACTGATTTGAAAAGTACATTTTGGAGAGGGGGGCAGACAGGGGGAAAGCCGTATGCTGGCTTTCAGGGGTCCTGCATTGTTGGGCACTGACTTTATACTGCAGGTCAGCTACTTTACAGCAACTCCAAAATCCCAATATCCCAGTAGTACAGATGAGTAGACTTGCTGCAAAATGCCATGACTGCTTACCAGTCTGTATGTCTACATTTCCTGCTGAAGGAAACCCTTGGTGTGGTAGATGAGGAATGCCTGTAACTGCATCTTATACCCCTTTGCATTAAAAACACAGCTGGAACTATACATCTGGAACTAGGAGTTTATGAGCTTTCTCTGCTCTGCTGTTTTTACTGAATGAAAATTCAAACACTTAGCCATAGTACATTTATAGTTTTTATATAATCCAAGAGTGTCAAGAGTCACTGAATACTATACTTAACATGGTACAATGTGCTTTATTTTTTCATGCTAGTCAAGAATAGAGAATTCTATAGATGTAATTGAACTATAAGTATATGACAAATGCACCATATGGAAAATGTTCTATTCCTTGTCAAGGGCAAGAAATACAGTAGGCTGGTTAACAGTGCTAACCTATGATTTTTTGAGTAATAATAATTTATACAGATAAAAACATTTTCAAAAGGCTGAACAAAAAAAAGTCTAGTTAACAAAAAACTGTGTACAAGTTACCTCACTTTCTTTCTTTGATTCTCTTATTAATTTCATGTTTACAGCCAATTCAGTGTACCAAACTACATTCTCTAGAGTAATTTCCCTTGAATGCTATACAAAGGCTTGCAGCTACATTGTTTTAATTGAAATTAATGTTATATTTTGCATGGGTAGGTTTTTTGTTTTTTGTTTGGTTTAGTTTGTTTGTTTTTTTTTTTTCTTTTATCATCCATGTTCCAGTTTTCTAGTGCAGTTTATACAAGCACAGAACTGTGGTTCTTTAAACCTTGCAAAATAGAAAAAATGTAGAAGGCTTTTATTTAAGAGGAATGAAGGTTAGAGGGATATATTTCTGTAACAAGAAAAAGTGGAAGACACAGACAATGTAGACTGACCTTGTTTATTCAATATGTACCTAAGCACAAACCTGTAGACGAAGGACTAGAGTGTCTTGTGGTAAATGCCTCTGTTCTGGGATTGTTTTTTACTGTCAGTCATTATTTTTCTATTCTCAGATTCAAGGCGCCTTTTGCCTCCAGGCATGTAAGGGAGAATCATGATGGTCACAGAATCTGTGACCATCATTGACTTCACTATCTCACAAAACACAGCTTAAAACACGACACATCTACTTTCTTGTACAGCTTTTGATTCATACTTTAACACAAAGCTTCATCTTATTTATTGATTGCAAAGACTTTTGGGGACAGATTCTCAACCCTTTGCCTGCCTGCAGCACTGCTTTAGCAGAATAAAGAATGAGGAAAGCTTTCTTTATTAAAGTGTAGGGTACAGATCCGTCAGAGCAATATTTAGCCTCTGAACTGAGCTTGTCTTCAATGTCAATAGCCTCCTAGCAGTCAGTGAGGAGATATGGATGTCTCTAAAGGTCCATTCAGACTCCAAGAATGAGGCATCAGCACTTGGTGACATCTCCATCTACTCAAAGCTTTTAGAGGCATGTTGTAGCAAATCAGCAACTTAGAAGAATTAAGTTTAAGGTCTACCTACGTATGTCTAATATGATAAGATGTGAAGCATAAAACACCATAGCATATTAACTGCAAAATCCTTAGTGGAGCACTTATAGGCAGCATCATATGAAACAGCCCTGGATACCTCATACTCAATCTTTTCGTCCCTCAGCCAAATTGAGTAGAACGTTTTCAAATGTCAGTACCCTGGAGCACAAATACAACATTTATCTCCTGATTGTAATTTGACCCCATCTCAGCTCTGTGAAGAGCTTTGAATGTTTTTTCAAAACATCAAAAAACTCTTATGCAAAATCTTCAAAATCATTCCAGTGGCATTTATTCTCTCTTAGCCATATTAAAACCTTCCAAAAATAGCTCAGTGCGAATTGTAGGTACCATGAAATCTGATAAATCTCATTGTCATTATATTATAACACAGTTATGAAGACAGAGTGGGAACATCTGTGATTATTAAATTGTGTTATTTTTGAAGGCGTTCTGGATAACATTTACGAGTGTTACAGAACTGCACCAAATCGAAACACCCTCAAGCTGAAAAATTGATTTCCTTGGAGCTACTGCGTGGAAACATGAGACTATAGCAAATTAAATGTTGACTCTCATGTATTAAAGTGTTTTGCAGGGGAATGTTTTAAATGTGATTCTTCATTGTAATCAAAGATTGCTTATGTCCTCCAAAAATGATGTCCTCAAATAAGAGCATTTCACTCTCAAAACTCAAATGAAAAGCTGTGTTTTGTTCTGTGTAGGAAAAAATATTCAATTTCAATTTTTTTATATTGATGCATAATTCAGTCAAACACAGATGGTTATGGGTATTTCAATATCTTCAAAATCCATTTGAAATTCATATAAATAGGACAAGTACTTTACGTTGCTTTCATATAGATGGTACTGTCTTGAATACAGATGAAATAAAGTAGTATGCTCTAGTATAGTCTAAGCAAATGTAAACCCAGGAGTTCAGCACATTTCTGTCTCTTAATCCAGATGATACCATGTCATATCAGAATTAAAGCTAACAGCCCATGGTATTTTTTCAGGTTTTAAGCTGCTTTTTTTTAATTAAGATAAAGTTAAGTCTGTTGTACAGTGAGGTTGCTATGGAGTCTGATATCTTTAACCACTAATTCAGTGTAATATTTCCCCCTAAAATTCAGTATTCTTTGTGTAAATGACAGTCTTTTTCCTATTCAAAATACATTTTCATTTTTGTTTCTTGCTTTGTTTGTGGATAGAAAGGTGTTTTCCAGTCCCGTTAGGAACTTTGAAAGCTCAGGCTTTCCTGGCCTTAGAATAAAAGGTTGGCCTGAACTTTTCATAAATATAAGATTCAAAAAGCAACTAAAACTACTTCAGTCAAAATACTTCATATTACTTGATAATTTCAGTCCACCTTCAACACATTCAATTTACACTTTTTTTCTTTATGCAATATGTTTGCATTTTTAAAAAGTCAACTTAACTGAACTATTCACGAAACAGAAATAAAAATGTAAAATAATTTTAATGTTTCACTTTTCCCTAAATACACTTTCTTACAAAAGTGTAGAGACAGCTAGCGGTTTGATCTTTGAAAAATGTGGACTGGACAAAAAAGTCATAAATGTATAGTAACAAGATTGAGTAATTTTTTTCTAATCTCTTAATTTATCAAATGTTGTCATGCATTGCTATGTAATGGTGATATCTGAGAAGACTATGTTTCAACAGAATGGTGGAGAGGATGCTAAACATTCAGCCTGAAGAATCATCATTAGATTAAGGCATATGCTTTCTAATTAATTTATTTGTAAAAATGATATTACGTTATCTGTTCTCTTCCCTTGTTTTGAGTGCAACCTGATATTTTTAAACAATAAGAATCGCGTAAGGCGATTCTACAGTTACTGAAGATAACATTTCTAATAGTTTCATTAATAATTCATAATTCCAGAGTTTCATTAGTACTCCACATCAGAATAAAAGTCTTGTTTTTACTCTGTCCATAGTGAGGAAAATTTCCCACCTAATATACTTGTGCACTCAAGTGTTTATGTGTTTCCTGTTAAACAAGTGTATTACAGCCACCTGTATTCATTGCAGTGGCAGGCAGAACCTTTTCCTTTGATTCTTTCTCACTCTCCTTTCTTAGACACAACTTGGCACAGAACCAACCATATTCTCTCAAAAACTATTTAAATTTAGGACAAATAATATAATGTCTTCTCAGTTCACCACACTTATTTCTATGAGGGTATTGTGGTTGGATTCTTTTTGTCTCATTGAAATTTGGCTTGTTTTAGCAAAGTGATAAGACAATACTCCTGGCTAGAAATAGTAAAACATTTTCCACACTGTTAAAATTATGTCATTCTTTAAATTTAGAGGGAAAGCGTTTGGGTTAAGTTTCCAAAATTTTACCAAAGAGAATGTTTCTGGTGAATCTAAACTATATTTATTGCACCTAAATAAAAAATACTTCTGGCTTCCATCCTGAGTATGGGACATCTTTTTTTTTCTCTGAATATATAACCAAAAGGTATATGGGATTTTGTGTAGATGGGTATCCAGGGCAACAGTAGTCACAATGAGCAGCAATGACAATAAGCATGTTAGAAATTCTAGAACATGATATAAAACGCTGCAAATTATTTTTTATTTATCCTAACCTTCTGTTCTATCTCCAGTGTGTAAATAGTGTTCCCCTAGAGTGCATCATATTAACTCTATAAAGTTAACTTTTAAAGCAATTCAATAAATATGTTTCTCCCCCTTTTCTACAAATTTGAAATCTCAAAAAATGTGTGCAAGTTCAAAGCCAGAAAAAGATTATGCTATGAGATAGTCTTAAGTCTCTTTATGTTAAAAATCTGCATGGCTAGAACGGCTTCTTCGCACCTTTGGAAAAGAATTACCAGGTTTTCATTGGGTATATTGCATTCTAAAGATTCACATTTTGATGCAAAGAAGTTATTTGAAATCACATTTAGAGGGGTACTTGTTATGTTTTTTAATGACTTCTCTACTTCATAAATGCAAAGCAATTATAACTCTGATATTAGGGACAAGAAACTTTATAAATTATCAATTCAAATTAAAATAGCAAGTTCCTTCTCTCTAAAAATCTAGTGAGAGACCAGATTCAAACCTTTATCATTATGTTTTATAGATTTCTATGGCACTCATTAAATACGGTTTTCATTTTTGTTCTTCAGATCACATCAATTAAAACTTTCATCAGTAAAACACTATTTTGTTCTCTAATAGAAAAAAATATAACTAGTGTATTGGTGATATACCTATGATAAATTGTGAAGTCTGTATTTGACCAATGTACTTTTATTATCTATTTTTAATACTTGTATTCTGCTGTTATCTTCTGAACAAGTATTGTGGCACGGTATTTAATGATTATCCTTCATGTGTATTCTTTCCATATATTTGGTTTGAAAAGAAAAAATAACAGTCCTTTAAAAAAAAAATGATGCAAATTGAGATTCTTGCTAGTAAAATAGTTGAGACTACCTAACTGAAGAGGACTAAATGCTAATCGCTACCATAGATTTTATTTGTGGATCATTTCATGATTAAAAAAAAAACAACAACCTGAAGTTGGAAAATTTTACCTGTACATCCACAGGAAAATATCATTTTGCAGTGAGGGATTGTACCTAATATGAGAATTCCTTAATATTTGACATCTGATAAAAAATCTGTGGGTAGCGATATTAACATTCTTAGGATCAAGTTTTCCATTTTAATATGATTTTTCTTACAAAAAAAAAAATATCAGCTCTGTGTTACAATGAGATCTATAAAATTAGAGGGAGAAAAGGGAGGAGGACAGAGAAAATAATGAGACACAACAATATGACAGTTGCTCAAAATAATTAGAAAGTGCCTTTGGGGGTACTTCAACTTCTCTTTTACAACTTAAATCAGGAATTATACTTCAATTTCTCAGTCCCATGTGAGCTTGGTAGCACAGATATTCTGCTACAAATGTAGGGCTAAATAAAGAATACTTCTCTTACATCCATGGCTGATATATTTGGTTCTTCTAACTTCACACTTGCATGAACACTTCATTTCACTGCAAGAATATTTTCTACTGAAGGATTCCAAGCAAGATCTGTGCAGGCTTATCCCCAATAAAGTGTAATTCAACAGTTTATCTTAGAGCTGAGTGACCTGACCTTTATATCGGTGGTCATACCTCTAAAAACTGGCCAACAACTTCTTAATGTTGTAATGACTCCAATTTAAAGTCAGTAGTCAGTGGTGCAAAAAGCACAGAAACAAAGAGCTCAGTAGGATGCTATGATGGAACAATACCAGCCTGCAGGGAAAGGCTGAAAGTGAAAGAATGGTAAAAGAAAGCTGAAAGCTTTTCAAGAAGTTTAAATAGAAGAAAGAAGGGAGGGGAAGGGGGAGGG
>JAOWBP010004015.1:23855602-23903894 GCA_028571105.1 Tragopan temminckii
GAAGGAAGAAGGGCTATGTTAAGTAGATAACTGCATCTTGAAAGTTCATGGCTATGCATGTTGCTTGAATGTAGTGGCAAACTAATTTAGTTCCACTTGTGATCTTGCAATAATTTCTGTCAATCAGGATGGTATTAATAAAAAACCTCAATCTAAACAGAAGTGCTGTGCAGCGTGTATAATGTATACACTCATTGGAAGAGGCTGAAAAGATTGCAGTTACACAATTAGGGTAACATTTGACAGCTTTAATCACTTTGAATCTCTTCACATCACTTTTAAATGTCAAAACCACCTCCAGAGATCTCATCAGAACAAAGCATTACTTAAATTGCAAATGAAACTATCCAAATTCAGCACACTATTATTAAAAATATCAAAAATGCCCCACATTATTTTATGAAAAACATTCATAAAATTCTATGATGCGACATTGAAATGAGCAAAACAGGAAACGACTATGGCTCATTAAAAAAAGGTATAAATGCTAAATTTATTCTCTATTAGCGTGTCACAGGATGTTATTTTTCACACTGTGCTGTGCTGTCTTCCCCAAGCAACCAGAGTTGCTTCTTCCATAAAAAATATTAAGAGTATTTAAAGCATGAGATCCTTATAATTTGGAGAGGAAAGACAGATGGCTCTAAATAAGTTTTTGTACTGATATTATATATCAAAAAGCAGTTTCATTTGTGCTTTTCTTGGTCCTTTTTGTACAATTGTAGCTGGCACTTCTGTGACGTATTGCCAGGTATTTTATGTGACTTCTTTGTATACAAAAAATAGACAGTGATATATCTTTCTGTTCAAAATGTACCCTTTAATCCATTGTTTTCTCTATGTTCACTGAACTATATATTTTAAGAGTTTAAAAATGCATTAATGTAAAAATGCATTTAATCTACTTCTAAAAAATCTTTTTTAGTCAATCCACAATGTCCCAGTTAGTTAATTTTTATACTACCATTTTAAAATTTAGTTTATTTTCACACCTAAACAACCATCCAAACTGAAATAAAAAAGGACCAAAACAAATCTCTTTGAGGCAGTGAAGTATTTTCTCCAGTTATTACTCCAAAGATATTTCTGTGGTGTAGCCAACAGCACTTTGCACACATCATTGTATTCTCTGATAGCCTTTTAGACTGATAAGAAAACCAAGCACTAGAAAGTTGAGGTCCTAATAACAGGTCTACAGATGGATATTTCTTCTGATCCTTTGTAATTCTCTTGGATGGTCTCAGAGTGTGTGCCCGAGTAAAACACCAGCTCTAAGGGTTTTCTTTGGGGTTTTGTTTTGTTTTGTTTTGTTTTCCCTCGAAGTTCATGATTTTCTATTTTTAGAAGATGTTGGGAAAGCACAGTTCTATTGTATCCAACCTGATTTTAGTGGAAACAATATTTTTCAGTGCTATCAAAAATCTAGGCTGTTTAAGAGATACGAGGTATCGTATAGCTTACAAAAATAATCTTAAATTCGTATTTTAGTTTCATAATTTCTAGCATTGGAGGTAAAAAAAAAAAAACTGGCTGGAGTGCTACATTTGGTTTAATTATCTGAATGTTTATGTATCTTCAGTGGGAAGAATGGAAAGAAAGAATAAAACAGGAAGAAAATTATTCATGTTGGTACGTGCAGGATTCACTTGCTACTGGGAAACATTTAAAAACCATTGCACTAATCAGTAAAAATGTAAATAGCATCTTGTTTGAAAAGGATACATTTGATCATTAATATGTGGACTTACAGCCAGGAGAGACCACACACAGCATGTCTGTTAGCAGATCACCAAGTTTCTTTCTCTTTTCTATCTATCTCAGTGAGCGGCAGCTAGTTTTCTCACTCAGCAAGCAACACACAGCATGTGTAACTTTGAACAATCCTACACTGCAGGAAATATTTTGCAGAAGCTACATGATAAGATTTCCAAGTGGCTTACTCATTGCTCTCTTTGTCCTTGGATGTATTTCCTCCAGCAATGGGGACAAATACAGAGCATGACATAAGGGAAGGTTACTCACCTATGTGCCACACACTCTACACTGTGTTCTGAGTATTAGTAAACATGAGTCTTCATTCTTCTAGGCCTAAGCGCACATTCTTTCCTTCATAGGCAGCATGTAACCACATTACCTATTATTTTTTTTACAGGTGTTACACTTTGACAAAATGGCAAATGTTTTGTGACCTGCTCTGCAAGTAAAATCTTGGTGCTATTGACCTCACTGGAATATCATCTGTATTGTATAGTTAGTTCTAGATAGCAATGCAATCCTATTGTACTACAGTTTTGTTATGAGCCCTTGAATGAGTCATCTTACCTCAGAGGATCTCGCATTGCTCATAGGCAGAATACCCAGAGAACATTAATATTCCTCATTTTATTATCTTATGAATTCCTTAAATCAAAAGACTTAAAGTAAGTGCAAGTTACTGTTCCAATTATCATGCATACAGTGCTAACCAGAAAGGATATTTTATTCTATTTAGGTATTTATAGATCTGAGCTGTGGCACCCATTCAGACTGCAATCTGGTTGTTTACTTTCTTTATCTCATAGTGTCACATACGGTCACATGTTTGAAAAACCACTGAGGTGACTGGAAGGTCCTCCCATGGGGACAAACACTCTAATGTGAACATATATTATTCACTAGGTTATAAGCAAGAGAAAGCAATTACAGCAGAAAGAAAGAAATGCAGCAGTAGTATGTTGCAGACAGAAAACAGAAGAGTACCGAAAGTCAGGAGCTGGATAAACTTATCATCTGTTGTCATCACAGAACTGACCAAACAAGTTTCGAGACCTTTTTAGAGTTGATCTGTACACAGAGTTAGTAGAAAGACAATACCTGACTTAAAGAACTTGCAATCTAATGAGAAGCTCCTTATGAGAAAGTCTCCACAAAGGGATGGAAAACCACAAATGGATACAAAGGGGCAAATAGAGACAGCTTGTCTGCTCAATTAGATGTTGATTCAATGTTTTCAGATCAGCTCTGAGTAAGACAAACAATGCTGGCAGGAGGCCACACTTCCTTGTGGCCAAGTATCACACCAAAATGATGAAAAAGTTTCTGAAAATGAGGTCAAAACAGGAATGGACTTCGCAAACTCATTTCGAGAGGAAAACAAGTGGTCAGTGGTTTTGGCCAAATGTTTTAAACATCAGGGATCCTATAAGCAGATTGTTTGATGGTACAGTAGTATTAGAGAGCATAATTATTTCCTATTTAGGACTAGTGCATAATTTGGCTAAATGGTAGCTGTAAAGTTTACTGTAAAAGAGACTCTCTTTGTTACTTCAGTATCTATGTAATTTCACAAATGCAACTAAATTTGCCTTGAACAACAGCTTGTCAGATTTATTTCATGATAACTGTCTATGATCTGCACTGTAGGAGCTTCTGATCGGTACCTGAAGCAATGGAAGCAATGCTGGGAAAATAAAGAGATTATAGATTTTCTGTACTGTGATAGAAAGTGTGGCTTAATCAGAGACAACATTCCCAAAATTCTTGGAAAATATTCATGATAACTGTTTATGGTGAACTTTCGTTTTTTCTCTGGCTTAAAAAACTAATGAAACTGTAATAAGAAAATAAGAAGTGTTGTGTTTTTACTGTTAATTGATGACAGGTTGACCTGATATTGAAAATGCTTGAAGTTCAATTGTTTACTTTGTGAAATATCAAGCATTTCTCATTTTGCTATGTAAATTACGTATCCTACTACTCACATTTTTTAAGAAAAAGCTTTTGCCAAGCTTATACTTGCCTATTGCCACATCTGTTGTCACCATGCAAACTGTTCTTTCCTACTTCTTTTCACATTATCAGTGCCTAATGTATTTATTGAATGGCAGTGAGTATTTACTTCATCTGTTAGCATAGGACTTTAAGCATCTGTGTGTGTATATACAAAAAATTAAGCTTTTTATTGGTCAGTTATAATTCAGAACTCATCTAACGACTGAAAAAGACAAATTTATTAGCAAAAAATTCTGAATATGCCCAAGGCTGATGTCCTGGTGAGGAGGGAATTATTTTAATAAGTGTGAGAAAGAGGTTTAAGAATCTAGCTTTCCCACTGGGAAAAGAACTGAGCACAGTACGAATCAAAGTTCTTAAGTAAACTAAGCAAGATAGACTGTTACACCATTTAGCAGGCCGGTTCTTTAAGTTATATTATCCAAGCTTTTGGAACGTAAAGGATCTTTCTTCAGGGATGAATTATGGATATCATGTTAAAATTATAACCCACTTCTGTTACAAAGACCTATTTTAGCCTCTTGTCTAATTAGGATTTAGAAAATTGGTTTGGCCTGAAAGTTGTCTGATTTACTCTAAAGACAAAGGAGAATGTTTCCACTGAGTGCAAAGATAATTTATGGTACAGTTTTTCAGGCAGAGGTCATTCAATTATTTCCTTAATTTAAAATTTTGTCTTTCATCTAACATTTCTTTGGCTCCACCTAGGTAAAAAATAGTTTGTTGTTATCTTTCAAGTCTTTTTATTGTTTTAGTTTAGGAGGTTATTGAACACTTGTGAATTATAGTTCACAAAACAGATAACACATTCATCACTACTATATGTAGACCATTGTCACAGTTCTATATATTAGGAAAAAAAAAAAGCTGTAATTAGAGAAGTTACTCTGGTGTTTGCTATGAGCAGTGAATGTGTGTGTGCTTTTCTATTATGCTACTGAAAATTAGTGCATCATTTAATGGAAAAGATTTACCTAGTTATGGCCTTAATAAACTTAATTCCAGTTTAATGCTGCAACATTAAACTTGTGATAATGCTCATTATTTTACTGTGAGAAAGTCAAGTTGAATTCTGTTTGAGAGGATCTGAGCTGTGTTGTTGACCTGGGACATTTGTGAGGGTTTTCTGTGTCTTATCTTAAAAATGTTTCTCATTTTTTTTGTTGTCTTCTGTCAAATATATTTCTCATTTGAGAATCTAGTTATTTATACTGTCAGAAATAAGGGTAACCAGCAAGAGGATAAAGCAGTAAGAGAAAGGAGGGCTGCACTCAGCCAGAGAAGACAGAATAGGTTGAAATTCCTACTCTAGTAAGCTGTAAATGCACCACGGAAGTAAAATGCCTTTTTTGTTGTTGTTGTTCAGTAGCCTAGAGAGTTAAAATAAAACTCATTATTTATAATTATTAAATTACTATGAGAAAAAGAATGACTTCCACATTTCGGTGAAAAGAGATTTTGGGATATCATTGAAAGCAGATTATAAAAAATAAGTTTAAATATTTTTTTGTTGATTGAAATAAACCAACAATATCCATTTTGGAATTATGCCAATGGCCAGCTTCTTTCTGACTGATAATTCTAAACTTACATAAATGATATACTCTCAGATGCATGTAGTAGAATTTTAATTTTGATTTCTTAAAATATTTTATACAGAAGGAGAGTTCGTATAATGTTAGTTTTAACATTATACTTCATACAAAAATAATTTGAAGTAAATTCAATCATACAAAAATTGATAATCTTTGAGTTTTCTATACCAATACCAGTGTCCTGCTCCAAAACCTCAGCAAGATTTTCTGCTTCATTTCATTTCCTCTAGCTTTGGATCCCACCTTTTTGATGTCATCAGTTGGGAACAGAAGGACTCTTCATCTGGGGCCTCAGTACTCCACTGCTTCTACTGAGACAATTGTAAGGGGGGCTCCCAGAGACAAATCCAGACTCTTTTAGAAAATAAATTACAAATTGGAGACAACCACAAACTAATCAAAATGTAATTGGAAAATAATTTTACTCTGGTCTATGTTTGTCTTTTCAGTTAATTCAAGCTTGATTCAATAATACTACTTTCTGTTTCTCATTGACAGCCCTTGTCACCCCATACAAATCATTATTTGAAGCTATTTCTTGGATGAGTTCTGTCACAGATGCCAAAAAATAAAAGAGAAAAGGCAAAAGTTCTTTAAAGCTCAAAAACTGTCTACAAAGCTGACAAGCAGAGAGTAGCCTTTCTATATATGCCAAAACATACAATTTAATTTTTATTACACAAAGCTGTTCATGAAGTCAGGAAAATGTGAATGTACAGTGTAATCTCTTTAAACTACTCACATTAACAATCCCCCACCAAATTTCTTCTTGCAGTCTTTTAATCTGCACTTTCTTTGAGTGATCTATTAGCACACAAAGGTATAAAAAAGCACCTTTAGAAATGCTCAGAATGTCTGTAATAGAAGGTATTGAAAAGAATTAAGACCTAAATTTACATCCATCCTATATTTCCCCTTAGAAAACTATCCTTTAAACATTCCTACCAAAGGAATTTCCTTTTCATCAATCATTGTCATTCACACAGCTGCTTGACTGGCAAATTGCAAATACTGGATTTGAGTGACTTGATTCAAGACGTAAGTGAGGCTGAAGTCTGGGGAAGAGGGTTCACAGATTGAACTGATACATTATAAAAGGTAAAATATTTGGAAAAATTAAAAAAAAAAAAAGGATGAGAACAAAGAAAAAAAAACACAACTCAGTCATGCCCTGAGAAGCAAGCATTTTTAATTACTATATTTCCCTGTTTTCCTGCCTGCGATGTGTCTGTGACAGACGTGACAAAAGTTTCTCCTAAAATGTAAAGTGTGAATGCTAAATATTTTGTAGACTGAAAAGGAGTGGTATGGTCTCCTTTTGCAGCACAGCTGTCATGCCTTCTCTCTAGTTCTTTCTCCCTTTTCTCTTAACCCTGGGCAGCATTAGTTAGTGTAGAGTCTGCCAAACAAGAGGTGAGAGATGATGGACCCCCTGAGGAATGAGAAAATGGAGAGGCTGACTGCACACATTGCACATGAATAGTAGGAGGAGATGCTATTCTACTCCGGTTCCTTTCTGCCATCTAAAGGCATCCTCTAAAGGAACCTAGCATTACATATTGCTTTGAGCAATGAACTATGAGTCAGGAATCCTGGATTCTATCTCTCACTGAATAATTTTGAATTATTGGACTCAGTTTATAAATCTGTAAAACACTTATTATGATTATCTGTTGAAAACTGCTTTATGGTTTGTGGCTGGAAAGCAAAATAGAAATGCAAAATTTCTTTACAGCCAGCTCTTCATTAATGTAGCCATGAAAATCTGGGATAACCAATGTGAAGGAGAAATGCAAATATTCCTAGTGCTTGAATATCAGCACTACCCCATGTTCAAGTTAGCTTGAACATCTGTCTCTATCCATTACACAGTTGTGTATAAACTGCTTATCTGCTCATTGTAATGGATAGTTGACTATAGGCAGATAAGACTATTATAAAATAAAGAAGGGAGGAGGCAGAGGAGAATAAGGTTAGCTGCATTTTCAAAATCATGAGGGAAAGCAGGAAGAGAAGCTTTGCATGAATTTTGTAGCTACCACTCTGTCCCTGTGATTTGTCTTCAGTAGTAGATATTGAACTCACTCACCAAGTGGTCTTTTTTGTGTTTTTTTCATAAAATTTCAAATTTTGAATAGCCTCTGTCTGCTTTTACTAGTAGTAAAAGTCTACTCGTATGTATTCTTCTCCTAGATTGACACAATTAGAGGTTAGTATATGGGAACACAGATTTCCTTATGAAAAATACATGCCTTAATGAGTAAAGGTAAAAGTGTGTACCTGGGGGCTGCTCAGAATTTGAGACATAGGAAACTGCAATCACTGCAAAGAGAACTTTGCTATTGAGTCTCTGGGACAAAATAAAAGGGTGTAGTTCTTTCTCCAGGAAGGTCATGTTGAGAGAGATCATGTCCTTCTTTTTTTATCCTGAATATCTAATTTTTTGTTACTCTTTCAAGTTAAATATAGTGCCATACTCCTTTGGACTTTACAATTAGCCTCTATGGATATATCTGTTCTTGGATAAGAACCCACCTTACTGATCCCTTGGCCATGTGGTGGCCTGGCTTACATCCTCGCTACTCAAGTTTTTGTGCCCTACTATGAGAATGTTTAAGATTGACTGTCTCTTTACTGTACATCAGCAGGAATTTGTGATGCTGTTATAATTCTCCCATTATCTTTTACTTGGCAATACAAGCCCTTCTCCATTCTGAGTCAGCTGCCAGGAGGTCAAAGCCTGTGAAGACATTAAGAAATAAGAAATCAAGTACCCTAAGACTGCCATATATGGCACAGCCCATGTCTACACTGTGTATTGGGTAGATCATCTGTCAGGCTGACCTCTGAACCATGGCAACTATGCTGAATGGACAGCTTGATCTGACCTATACTGGATCTGCAATGTTAACACATACAGCAACAAACACAAGTATATCTGACTGGTACAGAATATACAATAAACAAACTTAACAGCATGCATATATGCATTTGAAGCGACCCAATGTCACGTTTCTGAAGCAGTGTAGTAGTATATTCCTTTCTCATATGCTTGTTGTGGCATACAACATTTAATGACTGTAAAATGTACTGATGACTACAATCTTAATTAGTAGCTTTCATTGTTTTTTTGCATTCCTGTAGATAAAAGGATCAACAGAAGTCACCTGAGAAAGGTCAGCCTGTTGTGAATGTCTTACTACCTGTTACGAAAGAATCTGGACCAGATCAAGAAAACTCTATTCAAAAAGACAGAAATGCAATACATGAGGTAGCTGGATGCTCTGAAAATCCACACAGAAGAGTCTTCATAATTTTAAAAGAAGTAGAAATGCATAATAACACAAAAAGAAAGCGGTAAGGATAACTGCAGGTTATTTCTGCTTAATATTTTGACATCAAATCTGAATTTTAAAATCAGTACTAACAAGTAAAGAATCCAGTAAAAAATGTAACCATCACTTCCTCACACGTATTTTTAGTAAGAAGTTATTGGATATGAGTGTTTTCCTTTTTGCTACATTTAATGGAAATTTTTGAAACAGAAACAAAAGGAAAAATAGCTAAAATAATTTTTGAGGTAAAGTAAATGAATGGCTTCTCTTTGTGCATATACTCACACACACAGTCAGACAGACACACAAGCATACATGCAGAAAAGTTTCGATGCAGACAAGAAGAGATGCTTTCAGAAGGAGACAAAAACAGATACATGATAAAATAGTTGAACAGCTATGGCCTCACAAATGAGAACAAGAAGCCTTAATACCAGACACTGAGGAAAAGGTGGAAAAGGGATTTGGTGATGAAGTTAAGCTGCCTGGGGCAGCAAATGATGAAGATGCCTGTCTCACCAGATATGCGTGATATCAAAGAAGTACAACAAAGAACAGTCTTTGGATTGTCTCTAGTTTGCTCTAATGAAAATAATCATATGGATCCAAGTTTTAGTTTTGTGTGAAGGAGGCAGAAAGATAAGTACAAAATCTTGTGGGAAAACTATAGAGTGAGCATCTAAAGCCAGCCTAAATATTCAGGGGAATGGTCTGAGAGGGAACTCATTGTTCCTGCCTAAACAGAATGGATAGAAATGGTGTGAAAAAGAGAAACTGGAAGATGTCTTTAAAGGCAAGCATAGATGTTTATTACATTTAAGTTGAAAATTGCAATCTGGAGAAAGACTATTATGGAACTTACAGTGAAAAGAAACATGTATTCAGTATTGATAAGATTTATTTGTGTTACCAGTATGCAAGTGTTTTGTGAAGTCAACTTTTTTTTTTTATAGTCTTTTCAGTGCCGTCATGAAAAGCTGAGAAGTTTTGCTAAAGAAATATTTTTGTATTCCTCTTTCAAATCAGTGGAAAAATAGAATATTTATAAGCACAAAAGTGTTCTAATGACAAGAACTGAAATGTTTTCTGAAAAAAAAGAAAAAGTCAACAGTTCCTTTGCAATCATGTTTGTCCTTGAGGTAGTGATTTTACATATGACATTTCTAAAAAAAAAAATTCTAAGATCATCAGTCATACTGCTCACTAGAAAATTATGACAATTATCTGCAAAATATTTTTTTTCTCTTGATACTTTACAGAATAATAAAAGTTGTACAGGTCTGAATGAATACACATACAGCAAATTCTGAACATAGGGTAGGATTTAATTACTATCTTGTAGCTCAGTTAAATAGAATATTTTAAAGGTCAAGGAATAGCATTACACAAACCTCAGTTGTTAAATTGTGCTTAAAAAAAAAAAAAAAAAAAAAAAAAAAAAGCCTAAGCCATTTTATGATTCTATGAAAAAGTGGCAATTTTAACTATTTCTTCTTGAATTAATATAAAACTGAAACCTGAGAAAAGCTGGGGCTGAAAAATGATAAAAATATGTACATAAAGAATTGTTCTTTTTTTTTTTTTTTTTTTTTTTGCTTGTAATGTACTCTAGTACTAAAGCTTTAGAGAAGGTAAAGAAAAGATCTCAGCATGCTAAATACATGACTCATAATTGTTCAGGTAAATGTAAACTTCATCCTGGGTTTCTTTAAAGCTTTCTTTACTTTTTAGTTTCAGATTCTCAAATAATTATATTTAGCAGGTTCGTATTACTGTGGAAAGTAGTAAATGGCCATTAAGGAAAGAAGTGTCACCTGTTGCTTTTTCTGTACGTTCTCTAAAATATACAGGTAAAGCAAGTAATACAGTGATGGCAAAGGATGGATCACGGATTAGGAGTTCAAGTAAGGGAAATTTTAAGGTCCTTTAAGGATAAATGTATTTCCACATTTTTTTGAGGTATCATAACGAAGGCTGGAACACCACCTAATAGGCTAACAGAGGTTAAGTGAGCGCCTAAAGAAAGTTAATTAACCCCTAATCTCAGAATTTGCTCTGTCAAGCTAGCCCCCTTGATGATACTGTACCTCTGACTTTAATGTTTAATACGGTTCTGAAAGATAGTGCTAACTGCAGTGGAAAATCTTAGAGATATAGGCCAGATTGTAAGGTGATTTATTCTGATTTTACATCAGGAAATGTAGGAAGTCCAAATGCCATTCATATTCAGTTACCAATTAAACTAAGTAACCAGCAGCAACTATGCACAAAGCAAAAATCCTATGCTTGGTTCCTGCTGAGCTGCATCACTTTTTATATGACATTTTCATTGTAATTTAAAAGTTTTATGCGTGTTTTTCTTTTGCGTGCCCAATTGGAACTGACTTTCTCAAAGTTTATCAATGAGAAACAGCTTGTTTAGCAAATGGAGCATCCACTCCTCGATTATTTTAGTGTTGTACTGTGACTTGCGCTATGACACCCTATAATGCTTATTTCATGCCTAAAATTTAAAATTGGATATGCTCAGGAAGTTGGCAAGAATTTTTCACTTTAAATGTTCCCTGGATTTCCTTCTGATAAGCATACTAAAGTTGCAGTTGGGACTGCATCTTAAATGGTTAGAGGGCACACTTTCAACATTCGACTGAAGTTGGAGCTAGGATAAGAAATGGCCCAGCAGCAATGATGAAAGCCAAGTTTCAGTATCCTGGGAAAAAGGAACATGTCTGGTCATTTTCATTTTTGTTGTAAATGATTAAAGTAGAACTATTTCCATCAACTAGTAAATACGGGATTGCCTTTATATAATATATTAATAAGTAATACAGAGAACATATAATAGATGTTTCTATCTTTATTTATCTTCAGTAAAGAAAAGTATTTTTATAGTTCCATCAAAGTTTATTTTGTGAATTTATTGTCTACAAAGTACTCTCAATTGCAGTAGTCAGTAAACCCCACTGAGGTAATAGCTGAAGTTTAATTTATAAATACATTTGCTTCTTTCTCATTGTGTAAGTACTTAAGCATTATGATGGGTAGGCAAAGCATAACAATCGCTATTATTCACTATTACAAATTATGTCTAAAGAAAAAAAGAGCTGTTATGATTCTCATAAAAATGTCAGAATTGACTAAGAAACAAATGAAACATTTTGTTAAGTGTAAGTACTGATTTTTCAGTTGAAATAAAATCAGGTAAAAAATCTTTTAATAAAAATATGACTACACATTTAAAAACATTCCATAAACATTGATAGATAATTCTTATCCTTGGTTTGTTTTTTGAAAACTGAAGAAATACTAATATCTGGGAAATTACACAAACATACTCAGTAATGTTATTACTAGCCTTATTCGTTCATTATTGAAGTTTAATTTTACTAGACTCCTGGCATAACATCTGTCCTTCAAATCAAACATCACTGCTGTCTTTATGCAAGAACTTCCACTAGCAGCCAGGCCTTCAATCATGTCTCCTCATATATTATATATGTTGTAGCTCTCATATACCACTCATAGCTCTGTCCCCAGAAGTGCTCATTGCCAATCTGCTCTGCACAAAGGCAACAAAACAGTGTTCTCAAAGTAGGATGCGTTAGTTCCTGAAGTAGGCACTGCAGCAACACAATAGCACACCAGAGATAATCACACCTTTTAAAAGTGGAAGATACAGCCTTGAGTACAGTTCCACACTGCAAAAATTTAAATATATAATAATATATAATAAATTTAATTAATATTTTAATAAGTTTAAATAATAATTATTATTATATATAATTAATAATACATACTTAATTTAAATAGAAACAAAAAATATTTTGTGAAATATGGAGCTGAATAGCTTTGAGGGCATCCGTGCAGAGCTTTCAGATGCCAGTGAGCTATTTGGGAGGAAAAAAATAGAGTTGCTAGTCCCACAGTAAACTTTTGGGGAGAATTGAGTCATCAGGATGGGCACAGAGCGCATCAATACTCCCATCTCCAGCACTAAAAGCATAAGGAAGGATTATTTGGTGTTCAGAGATAGGCTTGGTCAAGCCTTATGAAAAGCACTGAAATTCTATCTGTGCACAAAAGCTCATTAAGCTCCAAAATCCCATGATATCACACTGACTGCTAGGGCTAGTTAATCAGCTACTACCTGCAGCCTTCCTCCTACCCAGGTGTTTTCACTTCCACTGTCAGAATGGCTGTGTGCAGGCCACGTGGAATTGCATAGCAAGGGAACTATGTGAGTAAAAAATATCTTCTTTTGCATCCTTCTGCTACTTCTTTTTTGTATTCAGCCCTCACTGAGCTGGTGTGGTTCACTATGCACCCTCTTACACAGGCATGGAATAGCAACAACAGAGGGGCTTAATTAACCAGGCTGAGCAGCAGTTTTTCAGGCTAATACTGTTCCCAACGAAACTTGTGAAAAAGTGGAAAATAAGTTCCCATATCTGCCTTGTAAATAATTTGAGAAATATCTTACCAGAAATGATTTTATTATGTGCCATAGGAACATTGGTTGTTACCTTGTGCAAATCCCTCCTACAAAGCTAGAGAGTGTTAAAGTGAGTAAACCTCTTGTTTTGGAACATAAAACTCCCTTTGTGTTTCCCTGCTGTTTGCAGCAAGTTTTTCTGCTACCTGAAACTAGTTAGTCTACTTTTCGAGACTAGTGGATCAAATTGCCTTTTCCTCTCATGGACACGTAGGGCTTCAGAGTTAAATGAATTAAATAACTTTTCAAGCAGTTGAAATGACTACAGATCCCTGGTGATCCACAAGGCATGGCATGTGTGTCATTGGCTAGTCTTGTTTTATTGAACGCAGGTCCTCGCTCTTTATTTTAGTAAAATTAATCATTTTGTAATTACACTAAGTGCTTACAAAAATGTTCTGTTAATTGTTATATGTTATTAAACAAGATGGGAGCTATCTTTCTACCCTGCACAGAAATGATGTTCATGTTGTTCTATTCAAATTGAGAATTTATTAGTCAAGTCTGACCAGACAATGGTATATATCTTTTCTGTTCACTTTTCTGAATCTGTCATCATTGGTAGGACTTCTCTTTTTCATTTCTGGAAATAGGATAAAAATAAACTAAGCACATGTATCCACAAACAATAAAAGAAGATATGCAAAAGAGTTATTGAAAACTTTTAAAAAACATTCTTCTACTAATACATGGAACCTCCTTTTTTACTTTATCTGTGGTGTATGTCTGTATGTCACCAATATATTCTCTCTAGAATATTGAATGTTCTTTTTAATGTTTTCATGTGGCAATCAATAATTATCAATTATACACTTAGTCATATAGTGCCAAACCCTTTCATTTAATGCTTGGTTCATCAATTGTTCATATATACGTTCCGTCAAGCAGTGTAATGATATGATTGAATTGTGTGCTATTGATTTTCTATCTGTCAAGTTTATGCAGTGATTTGGAAATACTGGGGCTATCCACTGATGTAATTTCCTTGACTTCAAGGAATCATTATTCTGTTGGCGTAAGAGTCCTGATAATCAGATTGCCAAACATCTGGACTGAAATACGTCTTTGGTGAGGGTGTAATACTGCCCTCTACAGTCTCTTCTCCTAATCAGATTAGGTTCTAGTTCCTTTTAAAATGTAAGAGGTAATTAAGAATATACTTGATCATATACATTCGAATTATACGTGTAATCTAATTGTATAGAAATCTATATGAACCTTCATTGTTTAGAAATATATAGATTAATCCTGAGAGAAACAGGCATGTTGGAGTGTGTTAAAAGGATGCCATTATCTTTAAAAAATCAAAATAAATAAAAATCTGATCAGGAATTTTGCTGCAAATGTGCAGATTACAGTGCTTGCACAGATTATTTACAGTGGACCTGAGATACACTGGAATGAACCTAGTCAGTTCACACATTTAATACCTATTATTATAAAATTAGCAAGGTCAGTTAGACATTAGCAGGAAGGCAAACATAAAGCTAAAAGGAATTTAGTACAGTCAACAGCTCTTAAAGTACTGTATTCTTAGGGCCTTTACAGTAGATCCTTTTTTGACTGTTCTGAAATATAACATTGAAAAATAATCCAGTGTTTCTTTTTCTTCTGGAACTTCTTAGTAAAAGAAGTAAATTGGTAAATATAAAATTAATTAACTGACAAAGTTATGTAGAAACAATAGGGTGAAGATCAAAGGTATTGAATAGTGTCTTGCACACATACATTCTAAATATATATACATATATACATAACATAAAAATATCTCTCTTTAGATACTTCTTTATTTCCTGAAATGTTAATCTCTTCTCTTGCTAGAAAAAAAAAAAAATAGCAACAGACACAGATCAACCTCTACATAGCTGACAACATTTTGAATGATAGCATGTGGAGCAAAGGATATATATGCAATCACTTCAGTTTTATAATGGGTTGCTTTTCATATTCAAATAAATGCCCACTAATAAATACCAGAATCATAAATGCATCCCACAAGGAAATCTCATTAAAAGTTATTCATCCCATCCTTCTATGTCCTCTCCAAATGTCAGAGATAAGATCAGCTTTATAGTACTCCTGGAAGATTAACAAGTATAAATTTTGTCGAAGCAGTTTGGCAAGTAAATCTTAGTAAAGAGACTTTTCTGACAATTTGTCCCTCATATTTAAACTATAGAAATCAGAACTTAGGTCAAGTATTCTCATTTTCATAGGAGGAGACACATAGAAAGGAGGTCTCAGCCTGAAGGCAAGCTGTTACTGGTTTCAAAAATTAGGATTACCTCATCAGTTTTATTTGACTGACTTCATTCTTGAGACTGGATAACAGCAAAGACTTCTGTAAGAATCTCCATTGAGAGCAGAGGGGAACAATATAAGGATTAAGGGAAATACTCTGATTCAGTGGCTGTTTACACAAAATAAGGTGGGACTTACTCCATGAGGGAATGCATGCAAGTGTAATTCCATTTATAGCAACAAGTATAATTTTGTAATTCATTTTTATCTAAAAGCAGAATTTTTTCTCTGAAAAAAAATTAGCAAAATTAATGAAATCTGAAAAACTGTGTGGATTGATACCAGCACTCCAGGTTCCCAGTTCTTTTTCTTGACTGTTAAGTTAAGAAGCTATGTCCAAACTAGCACTGTTGATATGGTCTTTATCTTAATTTCTCTTAATTAGTTTATACCACTGCTGGGTGAAATAAGTATATCAAGAGGGATGCAGGATTAGAAGTGGGCTCCTCAAATCTTGAATATTAAATTTTCACTGAGCTATCAGTTCTCTAGTTATACTTCTAAAGACACACAGGTAATATAATACTGCAGCGCCAAATAGTGTAAGTAAGGATTGAAGATTTTCATTGACCTCTGAAATTGTATGATTGGATCACCATGTTTCTTTTTCTGTAATCAGCTGATTTACGTCACTGGTATTCTGTTAGCCACTTCCAACAGTAAACATGCACACCCGGGATGAAGGGCATTCCTAAAATGCTGTCAGCATTATGAAAAAGTAAAGTTATATAATTTGCTTTGAAATATAGTGAACATAACTGCAGCACTTAACATCTAGAAATGGGTCTACCTCAAATTTTCAGCTGAGCCTGCAGCTATTAAGGTTATTCAAAAACATATGTGTCTCTCTGAGCTTGAAATTACACCACAAATCTCCCCAGAAGTCTATCCCATTGTTACAATTATCTCCTACCTGTAGATGGATCAAAAGAACTTTGTTGCTACCTTCTTCCCCTATCTGTGAAGACATTGCAAAGTAAAGTGAATCGGTGTTTATGAGAGGCAATGACTTGACAGATGTAAAGATTGATATTCCCTATTTATGTAAAACAGATCATTGTAGCCTTTAAGATTCTAAATTCATTGCAAAAATGTAGCAGATGCCATTATAAATCCAGGCCTGTGTGTAGGGCAATTCAAATACATCCATGCAGTTTAGCAGTTTTAGCTTAACTCTGAGTCAGAAAGGTCCACCTCCAGAGCAGCAAGGCAAGTCTGCTTCACTGTGATACCAATTTTCTAAAAGAGGCATGCAGCACTGTGACATCTCTGGGTTGAGGCTACAATAAACAGCAAAATCTTTTGCTGTCCAGCTGTTCAACAACAATTTCAAATCAAAGATCTTCTAATCCCATACCATCTTCATTCTATCCCTTGAATCACTATATACTGCAGAATAATTTAATTCCTCCCAGAAATGGCATTCTCTATAGTGAGAAATACAGGAAAACCACATTAATCGCAGCCCTACTCCTTATTACCAATCTTTGCAAAACTTTCAGGAAAGTTTTGCATAGTTTCATTCTTGGGGGAGGGGAAAGGAAAAAAAAAAAAGAAAAAGAAAAAAAAACTATAAATATCCTAGGAAATTCAATTAATGTATTATTGTGTCATATTTCTGAAATATCTAAATTTCTATATATGTCAACTGAAATGCATGTTAGCGTCATTCAGTGTTTCTAAAGGAAAGCAGTTTACAGCATGATTAAATACAAAAAGCTCTGATGATTGTGCTTATGATACACATCTCAATTTTAAATTGCTCTCAGGATTCACCAAGGATTTTGAGTGGCATCTGAAAAATACTTATGGAAGTTCAGAAAACCATCCAGATTTTCCTCACTGTAGGTAACATACACTATTCATCATTATTAGATATACACTATACACCTGCTAGAGCTCTGTTTTTCTCAGATTACCCACCTTCCATTTGCCTGATTTGAAGGCAAATTTCTCTTTTCTGCCAGAATGTGTTTTTTTGAGGGGTTGTTTTTCCTTCTTGAACTCACATATTCTTGTATGCCTCTATTTACCAAAAGCCTTTTTTTGATAGTTCTGTAACAACATAGTTTCAAAGATTAACATTCCTATGATTTTATGAGAAAGTTTCTCATGCAGAGGATGGTGAAGCACTGGAACAGATTGTCCAGAGAGGTTGTGGATGCCCCATCCCTGGAGGCATTTAAGGCCAGGCTGGATGTGGCTCTGGGCAGCCTGGTCTGCTGGTTGGTAACCCTGCACACAGCAGGGGGGTTGAAACTACATGATCATTATGGTCCTTTTCAACCCAGGCCATTTTATGATTCTATGATTACAGACTCAAAAAATATTATCATTTTCTAAGTCCAAAAGAGCTGAGCTCTTGTCCAAAATAAATGTATCCTTTGGTAAAACTTAGCCAAATTTTGTGGGAATGCTTAAAAGCATCTCTTATTAAACAAAACTACTAAATTTTACTAGTATACTCTCACTTAAATTATTTAAATGCATTAACAGTGAGAATTTGAAAATGAGGGAATACACTTAACAGAAGACTTTATTCAGCCCCCTTTCAAGGTGCAAATAAATGCAATAAAGGTATTTTCATCAGTTAACTAACTGATGTATCAGTTGATTAATTTAAATGTATTTCTCTTTTTAATAATAATGCACTTAATCTTTTTTTTCTACTGGTATATCTACAGACCTATTTTGTAATTATTATTTCTTGTAAATATGTGGCTTGTATAGTATTCTAAGCTCTGTACGAGCCAGCTGAAATCATTATTGGAAAATCTTCTACATCTGAACAAAAACAAAAGAGTTAAAAGCCACTAGCTATACAGACAAAATGGTGCAAAATGGTTTGGTTTTCTCAGAGATTTTTATTTTATACTTGTTGTTTTGTTTGTAACTCAATGTGCAGAAAGAATTTGAATAGTTATCTTCTGATAAAGTATTTAGATTAATGATGATGGTGAGAATTTAAACAAAAGAATGAACTGATCCATTGTATTAAGGTTACATAATGGCATTATGGCTGTCAGGTGAAATCCCCAGTGAGTGGAGAAAGGGAAACAGTACTCCCATTTTTATGAAAGGAAGAAAGGATGACCTGGGAAATTACAGGCTGGTGAGACTCATCTCTGTGCCTGGGAAAATCATGTAGCAGATCCTCCTGGTTACTGTGTTAAGCACATACAACACAAAGAGGTGATCTGAGGCAGCCAGCATGGCTTCACCAAGGGCGCATCTTGCCTGACCAATCTGATGACCTTTTATGATCCCCGGTAGACAGGGGAAGGGCAACAGATGTCATCTATCTGGACTTCTGCAAAGCCTTTGACATGGTCCATCACCACATCCTTCTCTCTAAATTGGAGATGTATGGATTTGAAAGATGGACTGTTTGATGGATTAAGAACTGGTTAGCTGATCGCAGACAAAGAGTTGTGATCAACAGTTCTACATCTGGGTGGAGGCCGGTAACAAGTGGTGTCCCCCAAGGGTCGGTCCTGGGAGCAGTGCTTTTCAACATCTTTACCAATGACATAGACGATGTCATCGAGTGCACCCTCAGCAAGTTTGCAGATGACACCAAGCCGAGAGGTGCAGTTAATACATCAGAGGAAAGGCAAGACATCCAGAGGGACCTGGACAGGCTGGTGTAGTGGGCCCATGTGAACCTAATGAGGTACAACAAGGCCAAATGCAAGATGCTTGGGAGAGGGCAATCCCAGGTATTTATACAGTCTAGGGGAACTCTTTGAGAGCAGCCCTGTGGAGAAGGACTTGGGGGGTTCTGGTGGATGAGAAGCTGAACGTGAGCCAACAGTGTGCATTTGCAGCCCGGAAGGCCAGCTGCATTATGGGCTGCGTTAAAAGAGGAACGGCCAGCAAGGAGAGGGAGGTAATTGTCCCCCTCTACTCAGCTTTTGTGAGGCCTCATCTTGAGTACTGTGTCCAGGTCTAGGGCCCCCAGTACAAGGATGTGGAGCTCTTGGAATGGTCCAGAGGAGGGCCACTAAGATGATCAGAGGGCTGGAGCATCTCTCCTATGAAGAAAAGTTGAGGGAACTGGGATTGTTTAGCTTGGAGAAGAGAAGGCTCTGGGGAGACCTCATTTTGTCCTTCCAGTACTTGAAGGGAGTGTATAAACAGGAGGGGGAATGGCTGCTTATGAGGGTGGATAGTGATAGAACAAGGGGGAATGGTTTAAATTAAGTCAGGGAAGATTTAGGTTAGATGTTAGGAGGAAATTTTTCACATGGGGTGATGATACACTGGAGTGGGTTGTCCAGAGAGGTTGTGGATGTCCCATCCCTGGAGGCATTTAAGGCCAGGCTGGATGTGGCTCTGGGCAGCCTGGTCTGGTGGTTGGCAACCCTGCACATAGCAGGGGGTTGAAACTAGGCGACTTTTGAGGTCCTTTTCAACCTAGGCCATTTTATGATTCTATGATTATGCCACATCATTTATTTACTGGAGAGCATTTTAAAAGTATTTATTGCACAGAGCCTGAGGGTCCTTAGGCTCTACCTGAGCTGAGTAGTCCCAGAGCCTCTTTGTTGATCTTATCAATTGAATTGCAAATAGCGTGGTTAGCAATGTCTTTGGAACATTCACATACAGAGTTAAGTTATTGTTCTTTATTTTGTAAGAACAGGCAATGCTTCCATAGGCTGTTGTACTTGAATCAACTTACTGACAAATCAGACAGTTTGTTGCAACGGGCAAGATAAGAAAACAGCTTCTCTCCGCTTTGCATTGGCTTTCCTGTCGCCTATATAGGAAGTGGGAATGTGAAGGTCATCAGTGTCTGGCTACGTTTCTAGATTTTCTTTTTGTTTGTGAATTTGATTTGCTAATTTCTTTAGTCAGGTGCAGAATAAAATTACCAGTAATTAGTAACAATAGCAATTGTGGCTTTTTTTTTTTTTTTTTTTTGAGTTTAGTACAATATAAGTTATAACTGCAATTACTAGTCGAGCTCCATATTATTGGCAGTTCATATTTATTTGTACTACTGTAAATCCAGTAGTGTCTGACTGAAAACATTAATACTCAAGGGACTTGCTTTTTCCTATAGAAAAAAAAAAATTCTCACAGTTTATTTCTTGATGCACTTTGAGCTAATTAATACTTTTCAAGATGATTCACAAATAAAAACGTCTGAAAGAACATAGAAATTGCAAAGAAAGAAAGAAATCCCTCCCCTTTAGATCTAAACTCATTGAAAAGAAAGCTGAAGAAATGCCAGTTGCTTATTCTGTACCTGTCTAGTAAATCAGTGGAGGATTTCTGTCTCCAGAACTGTCTGTCACCTTTCACAAACAAACTGCTTTTTTAAAAAAGAGCTAAATATTGCCAAGAGGTTCCTGTACTATGTACTGGAAAAAAGCCTCAGTTACTAGCACTTCCAAAAAATTGAAGTGAGAACATCTGTCTTGAGTTGACTGTAAACTCCTATCCAATTTCCCAGAAAATTAAAAATTAGGGATGTGATAATCCAATGACTGAGTATTATTCCCATGGTCAGTTTTTATTAAACCAGTTTCCTGGAGAAGCTGCACAGAGTCAGTAATAAATAATTATTCATATTTTGCTCTGAGGCACAGAGGAACCAGTCTTCAGAAATGTTCAATAGTGCAGTGAATTTTCTTTAAAATAATGAAATCATAATTTTAGCAATATACAAGCTCAAACCTCCTGTAACTAGATGATGATAGTTGGCTGGATAGCAAGTTCGACTTTGTGTAAATGATGCTAAAAATAAGATACATTTTTATTTTAGTAATGGATTGTTTTTTGCACTGGCATTGTGTTAATGACAGATATTCCAAAACAACTCTTTTATAGCTTGGTTTACTTGTGCATTTGGCAGTTGCAGTGCAGAGGTGTGAAAAAAGTGGATTAGGAAAGAAAATAGCGTGTTTCTGTTATAGGATTCACTGTGACTTCTGCAGCAAATCTAGTAGTAACAGATTATTATAATAAAATATCATTTAAGTTCATATTAGTGCTTGACAACATCCTGTATGTTGGTTTGAATACTGTTGATATTTCAAGTGTAAACCTACCAAGAGAATAAGTTGAATGTAAGCTTCCTATCTCCACTAGAGCCAGCTGGCACAGAGTGATCTTTGGCAGTATCCAGTGTAGACAAACACATGCCTGCAATCCTGTCAACTCCTGATTCTGTTTTCTCTTACATTGGTTGTAGTCCTGTCTGTTCAGTAATTCTTTTTTTGAATGATTGTTTAGTATTATATTGTTTGTCCTGCTCTAAAGGTATATTTTTCCATCCCTAATGTTAGATGACTTCTACAGTGTGAGTAAACACAAAAGCTGATACCTATTTCTGGGGAGAAAAAAACATACAAAAGTGTTGTCTTAAATATTATTTGTCTTTTTATAACTCTCCTGATTGCCCTCTATTTTCAGCCTCCATTCATATATTTTCTACACAGTTGCCTTGTCTATTTCAAGAAGACAAGGTATTCTCTTTATTAAGATTTGATCTGTGAATAGAAAAACTTCAGATATATAGAGCTGATCCTAAAGGAAAAATCTCAAAACTTCAATGGATATTTGACAAAAAAAAAGAGTACAAATTGAAATCATGCTTTTAGACTTGGATGTTCTTAGTGGAAACCTTGCAGTTGCAGTATGAGTTGGTTTCTGTCCTGAGCTTGTCATATATCTGTTTTAAACTCAAACATTGCATTCAAATTCACTTGGAATTAATTGAGACTTCAAAAAATAAAATAAAATAAAATAAAATGTATGAGACTACAAATGTAGCAGCAACTAAAATATATCCAGTACTGGAAACTGTTTTTTAATCTATGAATCAGCTAGCATTCATGGCTTAGGAAGTAGGTTCCTGAAGACATTTTTGTATTTGTACTATCATAGCTATGATATCTACAAATGGTCAGTAGATTGAATCTATATTCATTACGTAACTACATGGAATGGACATTCACATAGCTCTTATCCCTTTCTTCAAAATAATCTTTGGTTGATCAAGGGAATAGTAAGAGCTTGTTCAGTTTACTCACTGGAAATGATTATAAGAATGGACATACAAAGTAAATTAAAGAGCAAAACAAGAATGACAGTATTAGAAAGTCTTTAATATCTGTTTGGTTTCCAGTAAACAAATTAATAAGCAGTATACTAATTACCTGAAGAATAATTTGTTGGAGTACCTTAAAAAAAAAAAAAAAAATTTCTGACTTTAATATATTGCAGGGGAAGAAGAAGATTTCTGGCTTTAATATATTGCAGGGGAACATGAATGAAAGGCAGATGAAGCAGCGCTAATAGAGAAGTGTTGCTGAAAACTTTTGAAAATGGTTTCCAGGAGATCATCATCATTATGGAGCAGATAGTGACAAAACTTTAGAGAAGTAACTTTTGAGTTTTGGGGACTGATCTTTCATCTTAGCTGAGTTTCTGTGGGAACTTATAAGAATGCTTTTATAAAGGAAATAACTGAAATATCTTCCACAATTGACACAGTATCCATCAAATCTTCCTTGACACGAACACATTGTTTTTCTGTGCAGTAGCACTCATTTCAAAGTATTTGATCATTAGAAAGACTATATTATGATTTACGTTGTTTAAGTTACAGTATTATTATGCAAAGCCTGTTTCAGCATTTACCAAATATCTCTGATATGATAAGGATCTTTGGAAGCTCTAGACCTCCTACTACTATTATACATAGATTGCTCTGAAAGTAGTGCTTCATATTTATTTCCCTGGAAAATGGAGTAAATAGAGTAAATACAAAGAGTGCAATAACACTATTTGATAGAGCAAATTCTCAGTTATAAACACTGTTTTTCAACATACTCACCACCATTAGCTATGCATTTTCACCAGTGATGAAGAAGAGCCTGCATGCCATGCGTGTGAAAATCTGCACCAGCAGAGATGATTCACTCATAGCTGCAGTGACTGCTTAGTCGCTAGGAAAATATTTCCCATGCAGCCCATCTTTCATCAACCTAAACAGATGGAAGTCAGAATTGGTGTGGAGCCTGGTACTATCAAGTTGCAAGAGAAAGGTTGTCTTCTCTGGCCTGACTCAGGAAGTTTGAGGCTTCAGTTTACTCAGCATCACAGTGTAGAAGGCAGAGTTTGTCTATGTTCCAGGAAATCCAAAAGGGTCTCCCCATTCCTATTCAAAAGAGAGTTCATATCACTTTACCCAGTGAGGGCTGCATCTTGCACTTTTTTTCTTTGATGAGGAATTCACATTTCACAACTCCATGGGCTGCCATTTTGATATTTGATTTGTAGTGGTGACATCACGTTTCACCACTGGTAATGATGTGATCTAGAGAACTGTCTCTTTCAGTCTCATAATGGTTTAATAAGTTGTGACAAACTTGTATATGATGTTCTTTCTGTTCCTGTATGAGCATTTGTGGGACCCATCTAGCATAAACTTTGCAATATTCCAGTGTTGCCACCATTGTTTCCAATGCATTGAAGCTGGTATTCAGCTCCATACAGTACCCTTTTCTGTATTCTAATAATTTGCATGGATGAGGTGATCAAGATGCTCTTCAAGTTGTGGTGTGACCACTGTACATGGGTGTCTGGAATATGGCTTGTCTTTCACATTGCTGTCACCACTGCTGAGATGCACCAAAGAGTGCCTCACTGTGCCAACTGCAAGTGTTAATGAATCATCAACAAGGCCTGCATGAGTGCAATTTTTTCTTCATAGAATAATTCAATTACATACCTTTACTGTGTATGCACAACTATGTCAGATGTCATTTTCAGACCACCCCTCTGCTGCTATCTGTCTCATGGCATCAAAATGTAACAGAATATTGGTGGAAAGGTTCAACTTCTGCTGCCATACCACCAGAATCCACCTGCAACATCATAGACCAACATAAAAAATGCATTACTTTCAGAGCAGCCCTCATACTATATATTACAGAAAAATGTTGAAAACATCTCCCCATAAGTGGATCTTCGAATAGCTTTATTAGCATAAATGTTTTGTCTCGAGAGATGTAGAAAAAAGAAATATTATACAGTTCACTGTGTTGGTTTGTTTTCTTAAGGAGAAATTTGAGTGATGATTTGATAGACACCAAGCAAATATATTTGGTTAATATTGGTGTATTACTTCTGAAAGAATGGACTGACCTCAGTAAGAGATCAGCTGTGACAGACTGTTTCATATTTGCTCATATCTGCTGTTTCAAGTAATCTAATAACTTTATCCACTTCTTTTCTTTCACAATTCAGTGCAGAAGTGATAATTCTTTAATGCCAGAATTCTTTTTCTGTTACGTTTGTCTTTCAATATCACTGAACATGCCACAATAAAAAGCAGATATTTTGTTTTGCTGCTTAAAAATAGCATAAGCATTTGGTTCAACACTAAATTATTTTCTCTCCTTTGCAATAAAAGTTGTCTACATATCATTATCTACATAGAAGTAAGAACTCCTGCTGATTTCCATGAATTAATGTCTACTAAATCTAGGAATTTTAGTTGTAAATTAAATTGTATACTGTTCTTTCTCTAGTATCAGTGAATAAACCGTTTTCCTCACATTTCTTGTTTAAAATGTAACTCAGAGTACCAGAAAAACTCTTAAATATGACATAATATAATTAAAGCAATTTTCAGTAAGTCAGCACCATTTTTTTAGTTTTTGTTTTCCCTTTGGAACAAAAGCAGTGTAGGCAATTATTTTAAATTAGGTTACACGAGAATATTATTTGTGTAATAAAAATAGGTTTCTTTTTGTAATTAAGCTTAATTGGTCTTTCTGTGGAGCTGAACTGAATCGGTCTTGAAAATATTGGCTATCTCCAGCTATAGGTGCATTTGAAGGTAGGTGACTACAACACTTAAGATTGCTGGTGCAGTGGTACTGCAGTAGTTCCTTACAGATTTCCACTTGTATTAAAAATACTGTCAAAGAAATCTCCAAAATCTCCTGTCTTTATCAAAACTTCTTTTGTTTGACTTGAATTGATTGAATTAAGACTGTAACTTCAGTTAATTTGATTTCTGAAGAGAATAGGTTTATACTTGTTAAGTACAACATTTAAAAAAGTGTCTTTCTTCAGTTAAAGATGTCTGTAAATGTTTCAGAATTTGTTTATTTTTGTTTTGTTTGAGCTTTCCAGATTGATGTGAAGGCTTAGATTTTTTTTCTCCACCCTATGGACAAGTGTCTCAGTGTACGAAGTGGTGCTGCGTCAAAGATATTTGATTGAAAACTTTCCACAGTAGCCCAGAACAATGAGTTCTGTATAAGAATTAGATCACTGATGTCTGGTGATTCAAGAGAAACTGTAAGAATATCTAGAATAGATCTATGTAAGAGGAGCTGCGCATTTTGTATATAATAGTGATAAACAGTGAAAGTCTACCACAATCCATAAACTGGACATAAGAAACATGATTCCCTTTATAGAAAGCGTCAGAAAAGATAAGACAATAGACACTAGGGAATAGATCTGACAATTTATTATTTTTGCTGCCATACTTCTGATATTTAATGTTCTTTAAACTCGGTTTCCTCTTCCTGAGACTTTCACCTTGCACATATCTTGTCTCTAAGAAAAATAAATAAAACAAGACAGTTGAGAAAAAGAAAAAAAAACAACAATTTCTTAATCCAACAAGTTAAACAAGGTTGGATATATACATAGGTTGCTCCAAAAGTAATGCCTCCTATTTATTTCCATGGCAACTGCGACAGATACAGTGAAAGAACATTGTTTGATAGACCAAAATCTCAGCTACAAAATGCTATTTATTTTTTTTTTAAACACAGTCACCATCATTTTTCAAATGATTAACAAGAGCTTTCATTCTCTGCTTATAAAAATCTGCAGAAGCAGAAGTGACCCACTTTCATGATCACCGCTGCTGAAAAACACAGCCCCCTGCCTCACTGTGCCTGCATCCACTGCTTGGTCTCCATAAGCATCCAGCATTGTCAACTGACAATGAATGTCAATGGGTGCCATTTCTTCTGCGTGGAGGAATTCACTGGCACACTTCTGCACCATACATCTGACCTCCATGTCAGATGTCATTTTGTCAGACTGCCATTTTGCTGTTCTCTGTTACATGGCAACAATACGTAGTAGTACATTGGTGGAAAGGGTCAAATTTTACTATCATTCCATCAACATTTGCCTCTTTATATGTGAAATAAAGTAAATGGATCTCATGGAAAGAGAAAAAGTCAGATGAAGAAAATTAGAAAGAATATAAGGAACAAAGTTGGGAATGTTTTAGAAGGTAGGGGATCAAGCAACCAAAAGATTGGTTGGTAATAAATATTGGTTGGACAAGATGCTTAACAAAAAGCAAAACAATAAATACACACACACACACACACACACAATTAATTCAAATTTTAGTAGGTATTAGTGTTTGGGAATCAGAAAGAGAGGAAAGAATTAAACTTCATTTCTGGTAATGTTCTCTTTTTCTTTCATGAAATGGAGGGATGTGGGTGTGAAGGTAGAAAACAGCAGCAGCAATAAAATTAAAATTTTAGCAGATATCTAGGAGAAAAACACAGATAAATGTTTTATACCTTATTATAATTAACAACTTGTAAACTTGACTTAATCTGATGGAATAAGGAATGATTTGATTATGAAGATCAGAGAACAGAAAGAGGGTAAAAAGTATTGACATGAAGGTAATTTTAAAGTCAGAGCTTTAACAAATTGTTTTTAGAAGGTGCCTTTGAGGACTATTGCTGAAAATTTCTTATTACTAAGCATTATTTCTTTTTTCTGCGCATAGATGTACTCAGCTCTTCTTTCACATGAGAGATTTAGAGTACATCATCAAGATGACAGTACCAACTGCACACAAATGAAGATACTCATTCTAGGTGATCAGGATCACATATCAGAGGTATAGTCACATCATCCTGTACCATTTATACACACTATATTAGTCTGGATGGAGCTGTGTTATCTCTGTTAGTAACTATATCATGCACTTAAAGTTAATTCAAGTGTTTTATGCACAAATTTTTACTAGCCATGTATATATTTCTCTTTAAAAGTCTCTCCCTGATGTTCCATTCAGTGTGGTAGCTATTAATCGCAGTTTTCACTAACTGCTTTTCTGTCATTGATTGAACATCTTGCAGAATATTTCAGTAATGTTTGCGAGGGTCATAATTTTTCTTATTCTGATCTAACTTTATTGATTCTCTCCTGAGAGGAACAGCACCCCTCACAGCTTTATGGGACCACTCAAACAATCTAAGAATGATTTATATTACCCTTAAGGACGAAGACATTGAGACTGGTTACTCACATGCTGAGATTTTACTTGAGATCTCAAGCTGTCAGAAGTCTAAACACAAGTCAGTATATTTCTGAGTAATGGAAAGTGCTGCAAAACTTTTTAGAATTATTAGGCTACATGTCATAATTTTTTGATGCTTCCACTTACTTAACATGAAATTTATTTTATTCAATATTGGTAAGATTTAATGAATGATATATCTGATTCAAGGTTTTGATACAAATGTATTATCTTAATTAACAAGTGATATATTTCATGCCGTGAATAATGCATCTGATTTAATAGAGGATGCACTGTATCTGCACCTGAAGTCGTCTGGCCTTTTTAGTGAACAATTAATTCATTTCAGAAGATGATGTATCACTTTCAATATGAACTAAATTGAGTTTATAATACAACATTTTATATGTAGTATGCAAAATAGCACAAGGAACAAGTTTGCCCTCAAGTGGACTTCACAGGCATACCTTTAAGGCACCAGGGAGGTTGAATTAGTGGTTATTCATTTATGCTGCGGTAAGAACCAAGTTCTGTTAAGCCATTAACATGTCAATCAACATTTGCCTTCCTTCTAATTAAAAATAAAGTTATTTGATTATAAATATATATAAAAAACATATTCTGTGTTTTAACATGAATTGACAATACTTGAAAGATTAAAGGTGCAAAACCTATTTGATCTTGAGACATTAATGAGGTAATTGAGGAAAGAAATCTTTAAGCGTTTATTTTCTTAGGCCAATAAAATAACTTGGTAAACTGCATGGTATGTGCTTTTATTTTATAAATTCATCTTACCAATACCACTGCTTTTCCATTTTGCAGACTGTGAAATTGTTATTTATTTGCTAAATCATCAGAAAGAGTCAGTGGGAAAGCTTCAGTTTAGATCACTGGAGTTTCCAACTCTTGTAAACAGACAACTAGGCAGGTTTATCACATTGAAAGGAAGACTATATGGAGTCAATATTCCATTTCCAATTTCTGTAATGTGAAACCTCTGTGTTCACTTATTATTTTATCATGCCTTTATTTCTCTGTTCACAGCTCCATAAATTCAATACTCTGTGCTTTTAATCTAATTTGTTGACAAGTGAAAATGACCCAGGTTCAAGACAATGCCAGCTAGTTTTTAAAATTACATATTTAGAGCTAAAAAAATTACTAGGACATGCAATGAGTATATAATAGCTGTCATACTAGTACATAATATTCCTAGTAATTTAATTATAAACATCTGACTGTTTGGTATTTAAACAGGAAAATGGCTGTTTAAACAGGAAAATGACTGTTTAAGCACTATGCAGTTAAAGAATAATAAACCTTCTGGCATATTCTTCAGTCAAAATGCTACACTTAAAAATAAGATCGAAACAGTCTCATCTGCAATGAAAAATTATTCTAAAGTGAACCAGTACTATATTTCTAAATATATAACTATTTAATGTATGTACATTCAAACTAGTGTGTATCCAAATTATAAACTGGAGATAAAAAATTGGTCTAATGGGAAAATAATTTTAGTTTCTAGCTATTTTTTCACTTTTTCACTGAAAAGTGAAATCTGCCTATTGATTCTTAGCATCAGAAATGGCACTAATAAAGCATCATGACAACATTCAAAACAACAAAATTTGAAAATAAAAAATAGTATCATGCTGAATTATACTTTTCAGAACAGAAAAAGATATGTACATAGATTGCTCCAAAAGTAATACCTCCTGTATTTACTCTAGTTTCTGTGGAATTAAACAAGGAGCATAAGAACACTATTTGATAGAGCAAATTCTTAGCTACAAAATGCTATTTCAGAACATAGTCACCACCATTAACTATATATTTTTGCAAACAATGAACAAGAGCCTGCATGCTGCATTTGTAAAAATTTGCACAGGCATCCGAAACATGGCTTGCCTTTCATACTGCTTTCACCACTTCTGAAACATGGCATCCTCCACCTCTCTCTGCTAACATCCAATACAATAACATGTGTCTACACTGCAATTACTTGCCAACTGACAACCAGATAACAATAAAAATGCTTACCAAGCTATCCTCTGCTTGCAATACAACCACTCGTTATTGACCAATCAATGCCCAGCCAATCTCCAAACAGCAGCCAGCCTCCACCTAGCTTTATAGCCTTCTGCACCATGTCACATGATATACAATAACTCCTTTCATAGTTCATGCCAGCTATCTTTATTTTCAGAACACATACAGGTTTTTTCAAGTGCCTGTATATTGTCTGTCCAGAAAATTGTCATTGCCAAAGAGTAAGCTTTGCTATGAAACTGGTTTCTTTTTTTTTTTTTTTTTTTTTTAATTATTCTGAAAAATTGTCACTAAATAAGTATTTTACAATTTTATGTAATATTTTAATATTCACTCTGGATTACCCAGACTTACATTCACTGCAAAGCAAAAATTTAAGTTTTTTTTAAAAAAATGAACAATTTTTGCCAGTTTTCATTCAGTTACAGTATAAACAACAAAATTTCACCATTTGAAAAGGCCAAAATGATGCCTTGTTCATCCCAGTGAAAATCAGATTTAAAAAAATCTGTGCCATGAAAAGTCAGACAATGAGAGAAAGTAGATAAAAATAGTTTTGTGGCTAGTGGTACAATCTTTATTTGATTGTGCATTTGTATATCTTCAAAGGAGTAATCAGCAGAAGCTGTAAGGCATATGAGAATCCTGTTTCATAAAACAGGATTATTAGATGAAGTGTTTTTTAGAAGAGGGCTAGTAAGGGGCATAAGAGAGTCTAAGCTACCAGAAAATAGAAAGAACAATTGTTAAACCTATTAAATAGTAATACTGGTAGAAGAGAATTAGAGCAGAAAAGGTGGTCAGAATGACCTGATATTAAACAGAAAGAAGGGTAAGGTTTACTTTAATTAATGTCATGCTTTCTTCAAGATAAAGGTTATGCAATGTCATTAGGAACTACTAATCCATAATTGTTGAATAGAAATGTTAGGAACACTATTCTAATCATATTTTGATGGAGTTCAGTAGTTCCATTTTGTTCTGACCTCAGGTGTCCCTACCTGCCTCTAAAGAGAAAATACAAAAGCTGACACACTCCTCTCAACTTATTCTTATCCATCTCATCTCCTTCTGGCATGCAGAAGAAAAAGATGTAAAATTAATGTTTTATTTAAAGAGGCAAAATACTACATCACCATCCCCAGTGAAATACTATATTTTATTGCTGTTTGTTTACTGTCCACCAGAACTTAACTCCCTCTCTGTAATCTTTGTTTATATTTGTTTATGGATACATTTATTTTATTACAACTAATATCAAATGGTGGAATAATAGCAGAGTAAGATAATCTGGAAATAATTACAAAAATTAAGAGAACCATGCTGTCTGACTATGAACTATGAAGATCAAAGGTCCCTACTATAAGTTATTTGCTCTGAAAGTATTAAGATTCTTGAGAATAGTTTGAATAAAATCATCTCACAAAGAGAAGCTAAATACTGCAAATCATTAATAATACTAATTATAGTAACAGAGGAGCATTTTATCTTAAAACAAAACAAACATAGGCTTTTTCAAAAACAATGATTAATCTCTTTCATAGATTATATCACATCAGGTAAAAACTGGCATGAAAATATCCTTTATGTTTGGAATTATTAACACTTCAGTAAGCATCCACCAAACAACCCTGGATGCATAGCTCAACATAGAATGGTACAAAAGAATTTGGAAATTAAAACAAACATTATAAAAGGATTAGCATTTTATTTACATAAGTGTTCAAGAGATGACATGCATTTCTTTTCAAAAAACGATTTTCGATTTTCTGAACTGTGTTTCATGCAACTAGAATTAAACCCAATTCCACACTAACAGATTCTCACTAATCCACAGATTTCCATTACGTCAAGTGTCATTAGCCTGTCTCCTTTTTCCTTTGGAAAATTTTGTTTTAACCAGAGTTTCTGATTCCCCTACCATAGAGAACTTGCTAACATTTTTTATTCAAAAATAAATAAATGTTTATCTGAACTTAGAGGTCTGTACGGGGAAAGGCTTATTTAGGTATTTATTCACTCAAAGGCAGTCAGATTAAAAAATTTACATATTTACTCATTCTCCCATGTCCATATACTTATTAACGTATCACAGTGAAGACAGGAACCACCAAACTGAGATGAAAGTTCCGGGAAACTATTTACAACAGTCTTAGGAAATCTCAGTACTTCTACAGAAATCTAGTAAGAGTAATGTTATGTACTTCTGTGTATGCAATAATTTACTATCTGATATATTATGACCTGAATCAAATCAATCATTGCATTACAAACGTTATGGAAAAAAACAAGACTTGGGAAAGAGTGTAGAAACAAGTGATTAAATAGAATCAATAACAACGTCTCTAGGGTCTGAAAATGCAATAATAGTTTCAAGTTTCTCCCAGGAAAAATTTGTTAAAACTTGTCTTCTAATAAGTACTGGCTCCCCTCAGAAATTCCTATTTGTTTTCAGTATAATTTCTTTCATCTCCCAAGGATTGCAGGGCTAACATACTTTTAATTTTAATCAATAGTGAAAAAAAGAGTAATAGTTTTTGTTAGAATTGTTTTTCATATAAGTTACCTTGGATATAAGTAATCAGAATAAATCTTAAATATGTAGTTTTTCTCTATCCTTTCAGATAAATCAGAATTTGTCCAGATTTGTCTGGACATTTTTATTATTAATATTAAGTTCTTGATGCTAATCGCACGGTGTGAAACAGATACTTCAGAAAATCAAAATATTGAATTCAAATAATGAGGAACCTGTCCATTTCACTTTGTAAGAAACTTCTATATATCACCAACATTTCAATTGCTTTACAGTTTACAGTATGAGAAGTAGTACAATGAGTGATGTTTTATCACTGTTTAGTTATGCTAAAGTAGCCCAAAGATGCTTCACTCTTTCAAATACAGAATACAAAATGCTCAACATTACAAAAAAAGTTAATCATACAAGCATTCATTTACATTAAACAAAATTAAATTTTTGCCTTAAAATTGTAACAACATTTTTCTTCAGAAAGAAATGAAAGATTTTATAAGGAAGGACACTTCATTGTTAATGATTTCATAGCAGAAAGGATAAAGCTATGCTCCTCTTCTATTTGCTTTTCTTATTCAATTTCCCCAAATCTAATGTCTACACCAGTGACCTGAACTATGAGAGGTTATTTACAATAGAATTATCAATACTCTTGAAATTCAAAAAAAAAAAAAAAAAAAAAAAAAAAAAAAAAAAAAAAAAAATCAGAACTCACTGAATGGCAAAGTCTTATGATCTCATGATGTGTTTTATATGGTATTTTTTTACTGGATGCTATAGAATTTCCAGACACAAAGCTTTAAGTTGAAGTTAAGACTGAGATTTATATCAATCACTAGCAGAAAAAGTATAAAGAAAACTACAATTTAAAGACAGAAAAATGAGCTTTCATTACGGAAAGGTCTACTTTCCTACTAAGGACTACTGGACTTCTATTACTAGCTTTCCCTGATTTCCTGCACATTCTTGATCAAGCCCTATATATAAGTACTTTTTATATGGAGAATGATATTTACAACTCATTTGAAAATCATCAATCTAAGATTCTTGTGTTATTTTCAATATCTATAGTTACAGGTATTACGGGAGAAATTTGAGGAACTCCGATTTTTCTTCCACCAGTTTAGGGATATAACTGTGACAAAAAAAGCTTACATGATCAATTTCTATTTTAAAAGTTGTTTCACATTTATGTCTAGGGTTTTGTTTCTGCTTTCAAAGTTCTGAGCATCCACCTCTCAAGTTAAACTTGTGGATATTTGTAAATCCACCAGATCAAGTTATGATGTCTTGCTGCCTGTTTAATATTTTGTTTTTGCAGTTCCAAGACATTAGCTTAACAAGATCTTTGAGATGCTCATTAATGAGGTGGCAAATCCAGTGACTTTCCAGATGTGAGGAATGAGGATCTGTTTAGAAATGTTGTTGCCATAGGCATAATGACCTAACAGATGAGGCTGAACAAGGATAATACACTATTTTAAATAATGATAATTAAAAATGAAATATAGCAATAACTATAAAGCCAAATAGAAATTTATATTTAAAAAAAGCTAAACTTTCTGACCACAGCATCAGCAGTAACACCTCATTAAATATAGTTTGTTCTTCAATAACTGTTGAGGATTCTTCTCTAGAAAAAATCTCATGTCATAAATGAAGTGAGAGATCACAGAATCATAGAAGATCACAAAAGGCCATCTAGTCCGACTCCCCTGCAATGAACAGGAACATGAATAGCTAAATCAGATTCCCCAGGGCTTGATCCAGCGTTGCCTTGAATGTCTCCAGGGATGGAGGCATCAACTACATTTCTAGGCAACTTGTTCCAATGCCTCAAGATCATCTCTTATTTGCTCTTAGTCCTGAACAAATCAGATTTCACCTTCCTTTTCAAGAAAATTCAATTGACTTACCACTTCAGGGACTAAATGATACCAGACAGTCTCATGATTTAATGTATTTTGTTAACACTTCTAAATGAATTTGTTTCCACAGAAGGTTCCTCAGATGATTTTCATGTGCCCAGTTTGGAGAACAAAAGTTTCTTCTTTGTTTTAATTAATCTCTGTTTTGCAGAGAAAAAGGGAGAGTTATATCTATTCAAGATCACATCATTGCATAAAGATGGCAGAAGAATGAATGTATTTTATGGCCCAGTTTATCATATATGACTTTGACTATTATCTTCTCTGAATTTTAGGTTCACAGTGCAGGTCTGTACTAGTGTAATAAATTATTCATTTCAGGCATGTATAGATGAGCATGGAAGCTGAATATCCATTATTGAAAAACACCCAATGAGAAATGAGCAAAGTACCATTTTATCAGGTTCCAGAGCTCAGAACTTGTTCTCAGGAAGAATTTCCTGAAATGATCAGTCATTTGGAAATGAATCCCTGTTATGCATGATAGGAAGAAGTAGCAATTAACAGCAAAGTATAGAGGTCCCCAGTCTTCCTTTATGCTATCAGCATTGTTTGGAAGGTATATGTAGCTATTAGGCCAGACGATATTTTGAAAGAATTTGCAATTCTAGTGCACTATCACTTCTCATTCTGACAAGTTCGTATCAAATAGAAATAAAATGAAATATCTTAGGCTTACCTCAGTTTAAGAGTGGCCTTGATGGTTTCAGTGACTATGAGCAAACCACTGAAAACATTTTCAAGCTAAACTCTTATTGAAACATTTGAATAATATATATATATTTTTTCCTTTTTTACAAGCCCAAATATACTATGCATTGAAGTATGCATTCCAAACAATTGCGATAGCACTACTTTGGGCTAAAATTTATATTTTCTCCTCATTTTCTTCCAGCATTCTTTTTATCGTTCTTCATATACAATAAGATCCCAAATCATTACACAGACAGCTTATACTTGAAGACTCAAGAGTTCCTGCTGAACAGAGGAAAGGATTCCTACTTGGCTGGCAGCACTGGGTAATGTTTCCCACTCTCTCCATTTTAATGTGACTATGTCCAGACAAAAGAATAAATTTTGATGTTATGTATGAAAATTAACAATTACAGATAATGTTTGCTTGATCTGACAAATAAAAAGGAGACAGAAAAAAAGGAGATGTTAGTGTAACCATAATTAAGACTCAATTTTTTGTTTCTATAGATCCTGACCAACAGAACTTGATAACAAAAAATCTGACTTTATATAAATTTAATCATATCTGGGTGTATGTGTAAATTATTAATGAACTATTCAAACCACAAAACAAACAAACAAACAAAAAATCCACAAACAGGAACCCTAGTTAATTTCAGATAATCTCTGCTCATCTTTGGAAATACTACTGACTAAAGGATTTGTGATGTTCCAATTTTTACAGCATTTATACAAGTTATAAATAACTTATAAAATAGTAATTGCTGTTATAAAATGTACCTGTCTGTCCTGAAAGAAATATTATTAGCATCTGTAGTTGTTAATTACTGGTACTACTGAGAGTTCAAATTGATAATGAATGGTGTCATCATTTAAAGAGAAAAAGGTCTGCAGATTTATAAAATACATGTATATATTGAAATGCAGTTTATTTCAATTTTGTTCTTCTCTGCTTGAATTTACTTGTTCAAGCAACTTAGTTCTATTTATCATAGCCGTGTGTTAAGAGAGAAGGAGATTCAGCCAGATGTGTTGAGCAGAGACAGTGTATTTACAAAGTACGCCAGACGGCTGGGAGACAAGTGTAACCTCACTTTGTTCACCTCAAGATTTTTCCCAAATCATTCTGGAGCTCGAGGGAGATCTTTTTTGTGTTTTAAGATCTGTGCAGCTCAAATGTGGCTCACGTGCCACTTTTTGCAGCCTAACACTACATAATTCTGACTTAAGACATCTAATTTAGGCTGCTTTGAAAAACTTAGTCTTCAAACATGATCTGGCATACAAAAACCTGGTGATTTTTTCATTGAGTGGCTGCAGCTGCAGCCTAAGTCACACCCATACAGGGACAATCCTATGTCTGCAACCCACCAGCCATAAGACTGCTTTGGAGAACCTTCCAGAAAAGCCACCTCTGTGTATCACAGCTGACATCAAGGTGCTGCATGATTCAGATGCTCCCTACCATCTGTAGCAGGGCTGGGCCTAATGAAGGGCTGACCTAGCACAGGTGCTACAGGGTTGTCATAGCACCACAGGACTTGGCGTAGCCTAGTCAAGCACAGCCAAGTGGGCATTGCTGTGCTCTGTCACCCCCCCAACCAGCTGCTGTCTTTCCTGTCTCAGCCTCTACTGTGGTACAGGTATGTCCTCTGAGGAATTGTGATGCAGGTTTGCTGGGCTTCTCCTTTTGGCCAGAGAAGCTGTGTTGCTTGTCCACAGTTTATTTCCATGACTATAAATTTTTTGGTCTTCCGAGCTGTCCATTCCAACTCAAATTGCAATGAGGGGAAAAGCATTTACTGTTTTAGGAATGGTATCCTAAGTAGCCATATTCCAGTATTCAAAATGTTTTTAATAGCATGTTATGGAAAGACACGTAGTCTTAGAACTCTGTTACAACTGAACCTATAAACTTCAGGTGCGTATGTGATTTAAATGAGCTAGAAAGCCAAAGGAAATAGAATCTATTCCAAGACACATTTTTTTGGTTTGGTTTTCTTCAGAACATATTATCTTAGTCACACTGAGAATGCAGGGTAGGCTTCTGTGAAGCAGTAAATAATGATGTCAGTAGCTCAAGATGCTTACAGTCTTTTTCTTGGTGTAGTGAAGAACAGAGACGTTTCTTAGGAAAGTTGTTTCTTTTATCTAGAAATATTTCTAAGATGAGTGCTTGAAATCAGAGGAACCAAATGGCACTACAATGCTCAAATTTCAGACAGGTATTGTAGAGGTTTGAGACCCTAGTTTGGAAACTTCTCTGTTTCTACCTGCTGATGTAGGCTGAGATCATGCTCAGTGCTACTGTATCCAGGCTGAGTGCACCCCAGATAATTGCCAGAGCTTGGGTCTTGCAGTCACTCTTGTCAAACCTCCTGTTCTCAGCGGGATGCCTACAATTCTGACAACGCACTTGCTGCAGAGTCCCTGCTGTGCTCAACATCTTTAACCCAACCATCCAAGACAGACACTTCCGTAGTTGTGATGATGCTTTGAGAGTTGCCTTTGAGTCTCAGAGCTCAGGGATTTTGCACAAAGAGTAATTTCAATTGAGTGACTTCAGTGACCTTAGTTCTTATGAACAGTGGGGCTCTCTATCTAAATATGGGCTTGTACTACTACAAAGCAATGCTTTAAGTAGCATTACTTTAGTAAGTCTTTCGTTCTTCCTTCATTGTTCCTGAAAAGACTAAATTTGAATCCATACATGAAAGCACCATTGGTGTTTATTTTAAGTAGATCAAAGTCTGAAGTAATTTTTATATGATTTATTAAAATAGTTGAATTTATAATTATAAAGAGATGTTTTCATAGTTGCCAGACTGTGTATTCTTACGATCTGACCTACCGTGTAGTCAGAAGATCTGGTTAATGTTCTTCCATACAGCTTTCGTCACTCAAGGCAGCTTAGATAAAATAAAATGAAATCATAAGATTGTTTGTGTTCTTCCTTTCTAAAATTAGATAAATTCTGCAAAGAAAGGTTTGTTGGATTATCAGTGAAGTGAATGTTGTTTGTGAAGACAGAAATTGTACATTGATTTTTATCTGCATGTTGTAAATTAATGTTGTATGTTCCTGGCATCACTAGCTGGGAAACAAAATAGGATCCTATTTATTTGTCTGTTTAAACTTATTATCTATACCTTATTTGATATGCTAGTTGACTTTCTTGTTCTTGATCAGGTTGGGTGTGTTGGGGACAATTTCTGGTTGCACATTTGACGTTAAAAACTGGTAAATGTTAGCAACTGTGATACCGCAGGTTTCTGCTATATTTCCTATACGGTTGCTGGAGTTGCTGGCAGTATATAAAATACCCTGGGAGTGATTTTGGTTTGTTCCAACATATAATGGCAATATCTAAAGGGCACTGAGTTATCTAAGCAAGGCAAAAGACTATGGTATTCTTTCTACCCTGGTCTGAATTTTCACATAAAGCAAAATAAGATATTAGTAAGGAACAAGGCTGGGACTGCTCCAAAATGGAAATCAAACAGCTGAGGGCCACAGCGCAGGCTGAGCTGTGCCTGCCTACTACTTTATAGCCCCAGCTCTGCTACTGGGGCAAAGCTGGTGATGTTAACAAATCATGGCAAATGGTGTACTCAAAGGGCCCCGTCACAGGGTACTAGGTAACAATTAGTGAGTAAGTTATGATCAGGTTTTTCTCTTGGTACCTTTTTGTGACATCTGGATTCCTTGAAAACATTTCTGCACTACTATATCTTCTTTCTGATAGAGAAATAATTAATAATAACTAATATTAATGGTAATTATTATCTCAAATTTTGTGGTATAACTTAAGATTTGCTATAGCACTCATACTCTGTAAGAAATAGGTGCCAACTCAATGTACTTCTTTTTCTGAACATTTCTCTGAAACCTTTACTTAAATAATATGAGTTGATGTGATTTTAGTGCTTTTCTATTTATTTCTTTTTGATCCTCTTGACTTCACCAGCAGTTAGCAGATAGAGATCTCAAATGCTCAAAGATCCTTTGTTTTCTGAACTTAAAAGTAATGTTAGACAAAACGAGTTTCCTAGCCTTCTTCTCAGTGTGTACGCACATTGGAAAAACCACAGAAGAACTGGGAGTCTTGTTTTACAATGCCTGTATTTTTGCAAGATCCATCTCTTCTCCTCCTTGAATGTGATACACAACAATAATCGGGGAAACTTACACTATAGACTGTTGTGATAACCTTCAACGTATTAATTTCCTTGTGAAGGGAAAGACAAACTTTATTCATGTCCTTTCAGATTTTTGATTTTGTTTCCTTTTTTCCCCAGTCTGAAAATTTTGTTGCAAACAGATCCCACCATCTGCTTTTGCTTATTTTAACTAATCAACCATGAGATCTTACAGTAGACTCCAGTAGAATAATCAGAGGCCTATATGGTCAACCACGTGCATATTGGCTAAGAGCCAACTTTTGTCCTTATTGACACAAATAGACTTTGGATTTCATATTAATCTGCCTTGAGACGTAACTAGATGAACTTGCTTTTGGAAAGAGCTTGTTAGGATACTGATTTTTTTTGCTGAAACTATTCTGAATGAAAAGTTATCTACTATGAAAGCAGTTGCCTAGAAGAATTCTGAATCAGAATCTGAATCAGAAGTTATTCTGTGTTGTCATAGAAGGTATGTCTTATATCCCAATCATAACTCCTAGATAGACAGTGTTGATATTTGAGGTGCACTGGAATTGTTCAAAAATTGAAATTCATAAAAATTGCAGTAAACTGTAATGCATCAAAAAATTGTCTAATCGATACTACTTCCTTTGATATCTTTTAAACAACGTTAATCACCGTGAATACATTTGATATTAGTGCAGAGGTTGCAAGTGCTTCAATTGGACTTCCACTGTAATTGAGCGTTCATTACTTTTGCTAAATCTTTCTACTAAAGATTACTCAGACAAAAAAGTAACAAAGTGATGAGTAGGATGATACTTTAGTATATTAATTAAAAAAAGTCACATAGTTTTTGCTTTAGAAGTTGACACTAGTAAGGAAGATTTATGCATTATGCAAATGAACCTGGAAAATTTGTTATCTTCAGGTGAGCATAAAAACAAATGGGTTACCCTATCTTGTTGCTATGGTATCTGAGATATTCTACTTTTTATTCTTTGCTGGTGCAGCCTCAAGTACTCCATGCAGTTCTTAGTGCCACAGTATAAGGACACAAAACTATTAGAGAGTTTTTGTATTATAGGAGGGCTATAAATATGGTGAAGGGATGTATGGGGAGCAGCTGAGGTCCCTAGATTTGTTCAGCCCAGAGTAGAGGAGGATGAGGGAAGGCCTCATGGCGTGCAGCTCCTCACAGGAAGCAGAGGAACAGTGCTGAGCTCTGCCCTATGGTGACAGCGACAGAGCCTGAGAGAACGGAGTGGAGCTGGTACGGGGGAGAGTCAGACTGAGTGTTAGGAGAATAATCTTTTTTCACAAAGAGGGTTGGGCACTGAACAGCCTCCCCAGGGCAGTGATCATGGCTCCAAGCCTGACAGAGTTCATGATACTCTCAGACATCAGATTTGAGTTTTGTGTTGTCCTGAGCAGAGCCAGTAGCTGGATTCAGTGATCTTTATGGTTGTCTTCAGATTTGGAATATTCTATTAAATTCTTTATGTTTTTTTTTTTAAGTTTACAGGACACAATGCCAGAAGAACTGTATATTTATTAAATTATATTTTCGCTTAACTTTAATGTTCTAGAATATTATACATACAGTAGAAGGCTACAAAAAATAAAATAAAAAATAATAATAAATAAACACCCAAAATAACAATGTTTAAGTCTCTAGGATACGTGGTATCAAATCCAAAATTATTATCTTGTGATATTGCCTGATCACAGGAGCATGTCAGCTCAACAGCATTTCACTGAAAAAAAAAAAAGTTAAAAAAAAAAAAAAGTAAAAACAAACAAACAAAAAAACTCCATAAATAACATCATAATATCAGGAGATATTAAATACTTCTTTTGAAAATTATTTAAATACATTTGAATTTTAAGTATCCAACTGGAAACCTTTTTTTGTGCTAAGCAGCACAAAAACTTTGTGGACACTCACACAGTTTATGTGAATAGGAAATATGCTGCAGCTTATGTGGGGACTGCCTTTATGGTAACTGCAACATTTTTTTCTTGAAAAGATGGTAATTCAGATAGTGTTTGTAAATTTCATTGCTAATTTTATTTACAACTGCTACAATACTGAAAGTTCTTGTACAGTGTTCAGGGTAATGGGAAAGATTGGCATATTTAAATAGTGTATCAAAGCATATTTAATTATTAAGTTTCCATCAAATCCACTTTGTTTAATTCTAGCATGATACTGCTTTTCAGCCAGCTGGATCTTTCAGTGACGTTTGATGTTATCAGTTAAGTAATTCTTCTTGACCAGTCTTTTCTAATGTCCCATCATGCAGCAGTTCATGTTTATGCTTCTATCTGATCAGATCATTATCTTCCACTCTTCCACTTAGTTTTTCTGAATAACTTCTTATTCGTTCTCCACATAATACTTCATAAACACAAATATAAATAATGTTATTTCTTGGGTATTTCTTCTATAATATTAATTTTGAATATTTTTATTTTTAAATGTTTAAATATTCATAATCATACTTTTTACGACCAGGATAATTAAGAAGCTCAGGTTAATCTTAGCCCATAACACTTTCAATAATTCAACTCGTTAAGCTTTAGAAATGTGGGCAATGAAATTTGTCTAGAAATCTGTGGAAATACAAGAAAAACTGTTCAGAGCAGAAACTGTGGAGCAAGATAAACAGCATGAGAACCAAGGACTCCTATAGAAGAAGAAAGAACATCTCACAGCTCTGATCGGATAAGTGCCTGTGTGAACAGTTAAGAGTGGTTTGTAGAATGCTCTGTTGACATGTAAAGGTGGATGGGAAAGTTGTAGGGGTGGATGGGAAAGCTAGAAAAAGAAAACTTGTGAAGGTATATAGGTGATGTGAGAACTTGTAATAAATAATTTGGATCATTCACATCTGAGTCCGTGCATCAGATGCTGCAGAAATCAAAATAAAGATTATGTGAGGAATGGCACTTGATAAGAAGAAAAGCCCAGGAATAACATAAATAAATAATGGCAATGTTTTCATGCCAAAATATTTTAGAAAATCTGTGATTTCCATGCATTGCTGGAAGATACTCATGATGATCAAATTCTGAGCTTGTAAATGTAAATATTCATCCTGAAAACCTGATTTTTAAGGACTCCAATCAGAGAACAAACATCCTGTATAATTCATGTATCTAATCAAAGCTAACCAACACAGCCTGAATTTCAAATGTCAAATGTTTGCAGTAGGCAAACAGCACACAAAATTCTTCATTTGTGCATATTCAAAGAATCTCTTAGTGAATCAAATACAAGTTACAGAAAGAAGTTATATTCATCAGAGTGTTTACTCAGTGCTTGCGAGCAACATGGACAGCTACATTACTGTGTTTCTGGTGTTTGTTTCAATTAGTCAGTATTGCACTAGCAATTTTTCTTAATGCTTTTCATGTCAATTTCTTATGAGGAATGTTATCCTGATAGCATTAAAGATGAGAATTAGAAAAATTTTTCTTTTGAAAATATTCATTGCCTAATCTCAGTAATTTGGATATCTATGCCTTCCAATATTTCAAATGTGTTTTATTTCTCATCTGATATATTACAATTACAAGGCACTCCATTATCTTTATCCACATTACTCCTATTGCGACCATCTACGGTCTAATTTAGATGTCAGTCTATTTCATTGTTACACCACCCCTTAAATCTCTATTGGTTCTTGTTAAAACATCCCATTGATTTAAAGATCTTGTTACTTACCAGGGTATGTTCTGATTCTCTGACCTCTTCACGCTCTTTGGTGGTGACTTCAGTTAATTGCATGATTACCAGATGATAATGTTGTAGCATTAAAATGAATTAGCATGTAATTACTGTAATTCCCAAGGGAGTTGGAGTACTTAAAATAAAGCAGTGCATGTTATTTCATGGAAAGCATGAACCAGTGTATTTCCAGTGTTATTCTCAGATAGCCACAGCTCTTGCTTTCAACAGTGTGTCTGTGGTACAAAATCCTAGAGGATATTTGGAAGTATCTGAGAGACATCTGCTTTTGCATCCTAGGGTATTCATGCCAACTCTAGGCTTCTTTAATTTTTAAAGGTATTTAAATAAGTGATTTTGTATAGTCTCATTTGCATTGTCTCTCATTCAGCATTTGTTTATCAAAAATATTAATACGATTAAGCATTTTAGACCCTAATAATGAGTCACCAGGATATTACTTTATTGAACTAATTAAAATTAACCAATTAACTTTAGTATTTTCTAACTTCTGTTTCCTATTTAATGTTTGAGCAGAATGTCATATTTTGAACTCTAAGAAGATAATGTGGCCAGAAAGATATTTAATTTATGAGATATACTGGTTATGTCTTCTTCGTTCCTCTGAAGAATTTATCTTTAAGGAGTCCCTGTGTCAAGGTGTTCTTACGCAGGATTAATGGAGGGAAATCCTACTTGTCTCAAGAGCAGTGTGCTTATGTCTATTGCACTTAGGGCTCTGCTCAATACGGCAAGAAATTAAAGGGAAAACGTTTTGTGTTTTAGGATTGATTCTTTTTCTGAATATCATGAAAGTCGTGGTTTACTGCTTAACTGTTTCCTCATGAGTGTTTCTTTCTTAATGGCAGTATGTAGATATAGAAAATGTAAATACATTGATAAGGTATAATTCTAAACCCTAGGTCTCTAGGTATATTGCTTTGATATACATCTATAGAACCACAACATTAGGGTCTATGAAAAAAGACAAAGAACAAAAAATGAGTAATACAAGACAGTTTACTAATATTGTACAGTCTTCATTGGAAAAACACTCCGGTTTCAGTGATGAGGGTCCGCTTTGGTAGGGAAAGCAGTAAGGATACATTTCTGGAAGTGTACAGAGCTGAATGTTGAATTTTAAATAGTGACTATCCAGAAAGTCTAAGCCCTTAGTTTGTGAAATCACTCTGTGAACATTATAGGAAAACATGATAGGTTCTAAACTGTATAGTACATAGTCATTTTGTGCTGTTACAGATAATGCATGTGAAATGCACAGTGCTAAAGTGTTAGTAATAATGGCACAGTCTTGTCTGATATTTTCATAGGTTCCTGGCAATGCATTTGAGATGTCAAAGCATTTATAAGTTTTTTTTTTTTCCTATGGAGCCTAAATGGAAGTATATATATTTTCAGTGTATTAACTTATACAAATATGACTGAGAAAAGGCAATGAGACGCAGTGAGCACAATGCATCCATCCATTTTGTAAAACAAACTCCTGTGAAAATGCCTAACATGCTCGGAGGAGTAAGAAAATCAGAATTTCATTTTTAACCAAAAATAAACAGAAAACAAAAATCAATACTTTGTTTGCTGGAGGAAAAAGGTGGAAAGTCAGTTGATTATTCTCTATTTGTGCTGCTGATTTAGAGGTCAGAACAAAATAGTTTATAATTGAATGCAGAAGTAGCTAAATAGACTTTTACCTATATGGGGTCTGACTGCTACACAAACATATATAAGCCCCGCAAAGTTTTAGGTAGAATTTAAGATTTATGTAACTTATTTTCGTACATATAAACATTTTGTGATACTTTGTGCTTTATCTACAAACATATACTGATTTATCTTCTGAATGCAGCATTCAGAAACTGTTCTGCACTGAGCGCAGTAAAGAGTTAACTAAGCTTTGAGTTGATTGTGGAATCCATCTTCATTGGGAATTCAACATGGGAATCGCGAATATTTTTAAATTAATATTTTACTATCTCCTTTCTTTTGGTTCTTACTTTAGCATATATCTTTTCCTATGTGAACTAAGAAGTGATTAATAACTTCTCTGAAAAGAAACAATTTATATGAATTTACACGTGTATATTGGAAATGTTTTATATCTTCATATGCAGGGAGCTTATTTTTCTTTGATGTTCTTGTATGTGTGTATGTAATATGTATGTGTATGTTTGTACACCTTTGACTGCTTAGGAAGCACAGTTTGTGTGGATTTGGCATGCAGTATTCATAATTATTAGATCATTGCAGCTTGGGAGAGTTTTATGATAAACATAGGCTTTTTTGGTTCTTATCACACTGTGCAGCTGATGCTGGGATTTTGTATGCATGTTAGATTGCTCTATCATTTTTATCAGTCTATTTATATATCAATAAAAAGAGTTTGAATACATTTTAGGAGTGGCACAGATGGGAATTAGCAAACAAGTTTATAGAGAAATATCATAGTGTTTTGTAGGTATAGATTCATCTATCCTGTCTGAATCTCACTGGTCCAGTTTTCTTTCCCCACAGCATAATGATCATAACAGTCATGTAGTCTGAAAGTGCTTTTAAACTAGAAGAGAACAGAGTAGCATTTTCAGAAGTTGCATCTCTAGCCTCCAGATCTGTCACTGAACTCACCTGGGATGAACTGGATACTGAACAGCAAAAGCTTTGTTAAGTACACAGAGCTCGATAGTTGTGCCTGTATCTTAAGGAAGTTTAGAATCAGGTATCAAAGGGGCTATCATGAGAAGGGAATCAATGGAAAGCCTCCTGCTCGCTAAATGTTTATTTTTTGCAAGCAGGTTTGCTTTGTTGACAGGGTTGTTAACGTTGCCACTAATTAAATAATTGTATATGTGATTTTGCTTTTATGCCTTTGTTGAACTTTTGCATGAAAGTGTGAAGTTAAACAGGAGCTGAGACTCTCCTATTTTGAGAGCATGTTGGCCTGGCAATGAATAAGTTTGACAGTGAATTCTAAAAGTCTGATAGAAGGACTAAAGGGAAATTATAGTTACTAAGGGCAAATTTACATGGCTACTTCTTACATTGTTCAGCTGAACTGACAGTTTTGGATGTTGCTTATTTGCACAAAATATTTTAACAACAGGAAGCAGTGAAGATTTTCTGTTTCAGATGAAGCTTTCTTGCTGAAATCAATCTTTTGCTTCTATATTGCATCTAGCTAGATGGATTGGGTATTGGGTGGTATGAGGAAGAGGGTGCTGCTTAAGATTAATTATATCTACAATAAAATGCATATGGAGATCATGTAATGCATCCTTTCTTTTCTGAGGGAGTATTTCCAGTGTGATCTATTTTCAGACTGTTGTATTCTGTTAGTTCAAAATGCCACATACAAAGCAGATTTATGTTGTAAAAGGGGGAAAAGGTAACAAACTCAATGGCAGCAGCATCAAGATGAAAATCCGGTTTTGATCAAAGATGCAAAAGAAAAATCAACAAAATACCCAATGGAAGCAAGCAATAATGTGAAGTTCAAAAATCTGAGGTTAATGCACCTCCAGGCAGTAGCTCACTTATGGATTCTGAAGATTGGCAGGCCCAAATGTTGCTGCTCATCATAGTAACTACCACAGGTAATGTCAGAATTTTGTAACAGGCATTGAATAGGGGAAAAAGAAAGGCTAAAAAGCAAAGAGAAGAAATAGGAAATTGCTTTGCCATTTCAAAAACTACGTTTTATGTTACAAAAATAATATATTTTTCACACACATGCAAGTAATGTGATGCAGCATAGGATTTCAGAGATAATAAAAAAAAAATAGTTAAAAGCAGGTCTGCGTTTGCTACAGACATACCTAAGGAATATACTATGTTTTCTTTTTTTTCATTATTTAATTAATTTGACATGCAGCCTATCTGCCTAGTCATTTTATAATCATTGTTTCATTTAAAGAAGAGAAAGTAGGGAGAAAGAAAAAGATCACAAAAATTGCTTTCACAGAGCCAGCTCAGATATGGTTTTGTGCTTAACATTAGATAATGGATTCAGCTTTCTGGTTATGGCACCCGTTGGCAACATTTTTTTTTTTATCAGCCACCTTGCAGCAATGTTTCTGATTTTTCTGTTCAAAAGGAGCTTAACAGGCATCTTGTTAGATCTTTGGTTTCTTGATACCCAGGCAGCAGAATAGGCCAAGGTTACTTATTTCATTTTTGCTTTCCTAGAAATGATGTTCGCTCTTGTTTTTTTTTTTTCTTATCCTCTTTCTTTTCCTTAGATATAGATATTAGAACAGTAACATCTTTTTCTTGTTTTTTATTTTTTAAATTCCTGTTGCATTATGCTGGAATGCTGCCATCCATCTACTATTGTTTTTATATTCTCTAGTTGCCTATGTAGGTGCACAGAGAGTTATGTGTTCATTAAATGACATTTGGTGTCTTGTTTTATTGGCATCAATTAAATGTCTCTCTTAAGTAGTGGTTGATGGCATGGTTATCATATTGCTTTGCCTTACTGGGTGTCCCTGTCTAGTGTGCCATCACCTGAGCAGCCATGTGGCTATATCTGTGCAGCTGATACCTTGTTCAGAATTTTTTATCTTGGTCCTGAATTGCACTTCAAGTAGTTTCAGGCAAATATACTTTTGAATAAAAGACCTTACAGTGGTGAACTATTGATTCCAGGCTGATTAGCTCAGAAACCTATGATTTATTTATTTATTTATTTTTAAATGTCACTGAAATTTGATTAACTGCTTTATGTAGTGTTTTGATTGCAGTTTGGAGATGATTTGGAACTAAGAATTCTTCATAAGCTTCTCTAATTCTCAGCTTGTAGTCCATCCTGATATTTCAGAGCCCAAACTTGATGAACTTGAATGGGTTTTTTCCATCTTTTTCCCCTTTGTTTAGCTTTTGAGATATGAAATGTGTACACTGAAATATTTTCTGTAAAACATACTTTCATTCTGAGCTCTTTTTCCATAGGCTGTTCTCATATGAAATTGATTTTTAATGAGATAGTATTTAAAATATTGAACTTTATATCTTTCCGAAGTCTGGATTCACTTCAAACTTAAAAAAAAAAAAAAAAAAAAAAAAAAAAAAAATTAAATTATTATTTTTTTAAATATTGTTTTTACTTATTTAATATTAAACAGCTAAAAAATTTTTATTATGCATCTGTGATGATAAGAATGGAAAGAAGTTGTAAACCTTAAAAATCTGTATCAAGTTGTTTTCCTTTGGTCTGTGTCAAATCTCAAAAAATAACAATTAATTCTCCTATGCTTCCATGTCGAATGTTTTCATTTCATACTTAGGACACATCTCAGTCCCCTGAGGCAAAGCTAAGATGTAGATTGCTTGAATTCCTTTTCTGAACTTTTAAGCTTCAAAGTTTTTTGTTTGTTCG
>JAOWBP010004015.1:23903994-23915667 GCA_028571105.1 Tragopan temminckii
AAAGAAAGAAAGAAAGAAAGAAAGAAAGAAAGAAAGAAAGAAAGAAAGAAAGAAAGAAAGAAAGAAAGAAAAAAGAATGACTGAAATCTACTTATAGGGTTTTTTGTTTATTTACTTGTTTAAGTGTAAATATTCAAGAAAGGGAAAAAATCAAATTTTCCAGATTATCAGCTCATAATTTTTCAGGGCTTACTCTTTTATCTATGATTTATGTCCCATTAACATCAGAGATCACAATATGCCAAGGAATAGTTCTATTATTATCTTAAGTTGTATCTTAGCAAGTCTTGAGCTGTTGAGTCTTGACTTTTACCCTCAAGGTCATTTAATGAAAATCATACATTTCCAGAGTTACAGCTACCTGTGGCTAAAATTGGATTGCTTTGCCTTTGCCAAGTCTGAACCATATAAATTGTGACAAGTATTTTTCTAGCTGAAAAATAGCTGTTTTATTGGGAGCATTCATGATATCTGCTACATGAAATTTATGGGAAGATACATATTGGGATGAAAATCTCCTTGTTCAGTAGAATGAAGGGAAAGTTCCTTTTATTCCTTTATCATTTGAGAATGTTACCTAAGTGTTCACTTCAGTAAAAAAAAGAAGCTTCCTGCTCCCTAAACTGTTACATTGCAATAGCTCTCTGAATAGAATGAATAGACTATTCTCTGTAATACAGAGCACAAATAGAGAAAATATTCCAGCTATATTCTGTCAAGAATAAAAATGGTGCTTCTGTATATTTCAGTCTGGAAGAGTTTAAAAGTTAAGGCAAACCAAGGTTCCTGTATTTAAAAGCAAAATTCCTATAGACTTCAATACAAAGCCAGATTCCATACCTTAAAACTGCATCAAGCACAGCAAAGGACAAGGAAAATAAAAGCAATAGATTGCAGATGTAATATCCCTAACAGATTCTGAAAGAAGTCCAGAGCATTTAGGATAGACTTTGAGATTATATTTCTCCCTTGTGAATCTCAGTTATCCTTAGTAAAATTTGACATAGGCTTTCATGATAGGCTTTTTCCAGAAACAGATAACTTAGTGTACACTTTATCTAGACCTTTTCCTAGGTCAAAAGAGTATGGCATTGCTTAAAAAAACATAAGAACAGGCTGGTTTTAATTACAGACTGGTTCAAAGCCTCTCTAATGAGATACAGAACCAGGCCAGATAGTTTTCTCAGTATTTACAGTGAAATCACCTCAGTGAGCATAGTCCATCTAAATTCTGTGACATTAGATATCTATCATGAACAGCCCCAAACAAAGTCTGCATTATATCTCTTCATTTATCCAAAAAAAAAAAAAAAAAAAATATTGCATAATCTGTTAAATAGTTCAGGCAGCTCACAAGCCTCAGGTCCATTACAGCCACTGAACTAAGAAAAGCAGGTGGCCACAGAAGGATGGGCATGGATGGATGTTTATTCTGCGAGCAGCTGTTGTGTTTTAACATGTTACCACCTGTAGCTACTGATTGTTGTCCTGCTAAGGAAGATCACTGCTCTCACTATTGCACTGTGGAGTGGGTTGCAAAACTAACTGTGCTATTTAAACTGATTAATTATAGCCTGAGCTAACAGGACTAATTTTACTGTTAAGATACATGGGAGTATTCACACAAATGACTGCCAATGAAGTGTGCAACATCCAGCAGGTGGGTGGAAATAAGCAATGCAGGGTTGGTGGGGAGGGGGAAATAACTCAAGCCAGCATTCCCAGATAAGGAAGTGGACATCAGGCTGCAGAAAAATATGCGCTGCCATCACTAAACATGCCTTCTTTGTGACAAGCTCCAACAGCTAGCTCCATTGTGCTAAAAGGCTTAATATCAGTGTTTTGACTGAGGGAAGGGAAGGGGAAAAGGAACAAGGGTATCCTCCAGATATCTGCTTCTATTTATAACAAATGTTGTGGCTCTCATTCCCAGTTGCTGAAAGGATTTTACAATAGTCTTAAAAGCATTTTTTGTATTCTGAACTTCCACTATCACACCAGCCTTTAAATAGGACATCTAACTTTGTTGAACGCTTTCTCTGCATGTAGTGAAATAATAGTTTTATGCTTCAAGGGTGTATTTGTCCTATGTTAAGCTCTTTCCTTACATTGATAAATGCTAATCTATGTTTAATAAGACCAATTTGGTCTCAGTTGATTAAAATAGTGTAGGTAAGAGTCATGCAATAATCCAGAAAACCTGATATTAGTCCTTGTTTAATATCTTGGAATCAACTTTAATTAAAGAAGTAATGTCCAGATCTTCAGCCGGTGTAAAGTGGCATTAGTTTTAATGGAATTATACCAATTTTCACCCACTTAATGACTGACCCCATGACTATGCCTGGTTTGTTTATTACTAGGTTTATTCTCTTTCAATGTTAATGAAATGTTTCCTACTTAATTTCCTGAATAAGAACGTCAGATGAGTGGAAAAAAAAAAAAAGCACTTCAACTGTATGGTTATTAGCAACCAGACTTTCTCCAATGCACATTGACACTGAACTCAGTTCATCAATTTACAAGAGTTGAGAAGTTTTTTGATAAGCTTTTAAAATAAAATCCTAAACTTGAACTTGGTATAATAATTTTACCAGTAAAATTAAGTCAAAAGTTAATATTTCAGATTTTATGTGAGTATACTGTTTCACCTGTCAGTGTATACACAGTTTACTTAAAGTTTTATTATAGTATAAATATGAAACAAAAGTTGTGCTGTTTAGCTGTGTACTCAATCATTTCCCACAGGAAAATATGCTAATCAAGTTCCATATTATTCCTTATATAATGAATGATTGGAAGACCACTTTTAATTTATAGAAATTCTAGAACTCAACAGAATTTCAGTATTCACTTATTACAAAGCATCTTTCTGAAGATGTTAAAAATTTGTTGTCTGCAAGTGGAGAGCTTGTGGGATACAACTTTCATCAGATTTTGTCTATCCATCAAAGCTGATGTTTACTTTAGAATGATCACTCCTAGTGATAACTTTTTTAATCTCTGTTCATGGCTGGTTATTAAAAACCAGCTTTTCAAACTGTAGAAATAATTAACCTCAAAAAGAAACCATGCATACTGAATTAAATATAGGTTCTGCATGTATTATTCAATTATGGGCCTGAGTAAGAAAGTGTGGTCAAATTTATTGTCAAAGGCTAATCACATTCAAGATGTTCAGAAATTGAAAGAGTGATTGAATTCAGGGTAAAAACAAAAAAAAAGAAAAGAGTTCTCAAAGGAACTTTCACCTCCGTAATATGGAAAAAGCACTTTCCAAATGACCAAGGCATTTGCATGGCCCATGTTCTTGTCTCAGTGAAAAACTCGGATAAAATTTTTTCATGTAATAGCTTAATGTGATACAGATTCAGCTATTAGGATGAAATCTTGGCCTGCTGACTTTCCCATTGACTTTGACAGGACAAGAATTTCACTTTTAATGTACTCAACTTACTCCAAAATCAGATAATAGGACATTTTTGCTCATCAAGGATGACTAATCTTATGATGTCTAAATATCATAGATGTCTAGCTTGATACTTCCAAAACTACTTCTAGAACACCATTAAAAAACTTGGCTGCCATCCAAGTATACTTTTTCTACATGTCTACATGAGGCCTCTACATAAATTTTGCAATGTGATATACAGAAAATTCCTCTTCATTCTCTATTTATATTTTGGGAGTAAAGAAGTAAGCCAAAATAGAATGGAAAAATGGAAAACATTTTATTAATGTTCAGAAAAAGATCAAATAAATATTGGACTGAAAGATTGTTTTTGCAGAAAAAAAAAATTAGACATCTGTTTTCACTGTTGCCACTATTGAATTCTTTAAAAACTAGATTTCTAGGAACAGATGGGATTGATGGTTATAGTATAGTAGAGTATCCCTTTTCTTCTGTTCTAGATTAGCTCAGTCGAGAACTTATTAGTAGAAAGTATATCACTTTCATTTTCTGTTTTACTTTAAACCTTGTGTTCATTCTGTGCACGTTAATGCATATGTCTTGCAGTTAAACTACAGTTCTACAGCTGAATCCACACAAGTACATGTGGCTGTGTACAGTGCATTCATGTAGTAGTTGAATCTACTGTGCTTGTGCTAATGAGAATACACACATACTACTTTTAATAATTATTCTCAAATATTTCCTCTACTCCATTTATATTTTAACTTCAAAACATTCACAATATTATATGTCCTTGTGCTCAAAATGTTCTTCAAAGGAAAAGAATCATTTTATTTTATCTTTTTAAGTGTATTAGTGCATTTTGGGAAAAATAAAGAAATGATTTAGTTTATGAATCACATATCCAGCTTTAGAAGCTGAAGTAATAGTAAACTGTAATACAAAACAGATCTTTCCTATATGATATTTTGACTGACTCACTTGCAACAAATGCTATAAAATGGATCAAAAAACTCCCTTATGTCCTATAAGATTATTATCTCAAGCACAATAACCAAAATACTATACAAATAAAAATCACACATGTACTGTTTTTTATGGCTGCTCTCTTACACTTCTAACAGAATTACAGCTTTTGGTCTTTGTATGTTTTCAAGTATTTTGGAAAAGCATTAAATTTGACATGAAGCTGATTGCTTAAATTTTATTCAGTCCATGAAAATAAAGGTAAAAATTAAGCATAAGATCTACCTGCACAGAAAAGGAGATTGCTGGAAGGTGACCTTTCTCATCAGATCTCTTGGTATCAATTTGACCATGCTTATTAGGCGTGAATCTTCACAAAAGCCACAGAGGCTATCCTCAAAGAGCGTGGTTTGGAGAAAAAAAAAAAAAAAAAAAAGTAATTTCCAATTTACAGGCAAAAAATTCATTTAAAAAAATTTCAGAAATCTTCATGTAAATATAGTTAAATGTTGCATTACTTCTGATACAGACATACTAAGGCAAAAAAAGAAAGTAAAAACAGTATTTAAATGAACAAATCTATATTAATTAAAGCACAAACTTTAGGAAGCAATGAGAGCTAAGCACTTGGCTATACACATTTCTCAGAATTAGACTATAAGTTATGGATTTAGTGTTACGATTCTGAGAAAATACAAAACAAAAAATGCATTATTTGTCATATACTTTAAGAAGACATTTTAATAGTATCACATGGGAAAAACACATTGTGCTCACCTTTCAGCATTATCCCTGCTAAATGTCCTTATTAGAACATACATGCTGTGATAGTAATATGAGAATTCTAATCTATTCTAAGTGAGTAACAATTATGACCAGGAATGCTGCCTTATTCTTTTTCCCCCATAAGCACTTTCCTCTCCACCTCCCCTCCCAGTATGTGCCTACAATTAAGTTACTTCTGAAGCCTTTACTAGCATTTTTTCATGGATCTTTTGAGTGGAGACAAGCAGATTTTCTTTAGTTTTCTGAGCCATTTTTAGCAAGGAGACTCAAAGTAGTCTCTCTCACCGAAGAAAACAGGTCTATTCATATCGTTATCCACACAAGGCACTTAAAGAAGCCAGGACAAACAGAAAATGGATGGAGTCATTTGCAGAAGAACACATTAAATTGCTGATAGCAAGTGACATAGTGGTGGTTACTGGGGAAAGTGATGACTATGGCATTTGCAGTTTATGATGGTTATACCAGCTTTTGGATAGTTTTTGACTGCCCAGGCCTTCATAATGCATCAGACCTCGTTAGGGCAATTTGCTCATGTCAATTCCTGTTATAAAAGCGGTAGGCACACGGATGGAGCACTGTAATAACAGCCTGTCTCAGAGATTGTGCTGAACTGCTCTGTGATGTGACTTGGATTTTATAAATAATTGAAAACAATAAGTGGCAGGAGAGCCAGCAGCAGGAAGCACACAACTCACTATAGTCTGTGTGTGAGCAGCTCCCCTGGACTAAACAAAATCAATAATCACCAACCAGCCTTCCTTGGGTACTATAAAAGCTAAAGATCCCATATTGCCTTTTATAAATGAAAACCAAGTAATTGACAGCAGTGACAGCTGCTGGGAGCACACCACTCACTGCCATTCTCAGTGCCTCTTTCCTTATCCCCACCAGCAGAAACAACAACAGATATATTGCAACCATGGATGACTGGCATGTCTGTTGTACACAAAGAAATCACTTGTTGCCATGTAATTGGAAATGAAAAAAATGGAAGCACTGTCAACAAAATGTTGTTAATGAGGCACTCTCTGGACACAGATTTTAAAAGCTTGAATTTGCCTAAATCAAAATAATAACGAAAAAAATCATATGGGATGCTACTGAGGATTCAGACAGCTTTTGTTATATCCCCTCTATTACCCTCTAGTTCTTTGCATTCCCCACTTTCTACTGGGGATAACAATAGGAAGGAAAAGTACTGCCTGCCTCGGTGTACTGCTGTGAGATTATTTATTAATCAGTCAAAGTTTGTGAAGTGCATTGAAAATGAAACACTGCCCATAAGTTTTAGGTATATTTTCACAGACTCATTGTTCTCCTCCAGCCTTACAGCCTATCCTTATTTTCTTCTCTTGTTGTATTACTGTAACACTGGAGTATGTATTTGGGGCATGTGTGGACAGCATACCTGGATTCCCATCTGCAGTGAGTTTACTTTTGACAAGATGCAAGGTCAGTTGTTTTGAGAAATATGTCTGAAATTTGTTATAATTCATCCTAAAAAAATAATTTCTTTCCAAAGCTTTCCTTCTCACTATCACAAAATTAATCTAAGAAATATTTGAGACAGTAGTTAATCTACTCTATACTGCAGGACTGACTCATGATTACCTAAGAGCGTGGCTTTATAACCCATGCTAATAGACTACTTTTATGCTACTAAATAAGCAGAAAAAACCTGCTACATTCAAACTGGATCCTTCCTCAGAGTTACTGGAGAATTAGGGCACACATGGGAAATCTTTGCTTTTTAGAGTCCATCCACTCTCTTCATGATCTTTATCATGAGAGTCTACAATCTCCTTCCTTGAAAAGAAAGAGCCTAACACCGTCACCTCTTCTCTATCTGCAAGAATACCTTGAAAACCCTATCTCAAGAGATTCTAAGACACTCAGTGTCTTACTCTTTATACCCATCATCCTGTTTTTCCTGTTCAGGTCTTTCTCTTGCAACTAGAATCTAAAGAGAACTGAGAGATGGAGAGCAGCATCCTCAGCCACTTCCCAGACCACTCTGGAGAGAATAATTCTGTAAAGTGCCAGAAGGAGTGAGCCACAGTAGGTGAGAGTGATGTAAGGAGCAGAGCTGAAGAAAAGCACAGGTGACAAAAGGAATTTGACAAAGCAGTGAGAAGTCAGAGAGGCACTAATAAAAGCTAAGGCCTTGTGTAGCCTCCAGCCAGCAAATCACGTGTCAAGCTGAGTCTAAGTAAAATGCTGTTTATTTAAATCACACATTTTGATAGTTCAGAGTCACAGAGGATATCTCATGTTAAAAAATACCTTAATGATTAAAGTAAATCTGGGAGCAATTCACTGCTCCCAAATGTTAGATTCTAGCTTAAAATATAAGAAAAGCCTTATCTCCAAAGATTTTGGAAAGGTCTGGTTCACTGCAATAGAAGAGTCAAGAGAAGATCTCTATGAGATACACAAACATGCTATCACTTTGAAACAAGCTAAAATTTAAAGATTGTCAAAGTATTCTGATAATCTGAGATGTGCAAACTTAACTGGGTATTTTTAAAAGAGAAACAAAATATTTCTGGGAAAATGCAGTGTAATATGCAGTAAATGCTTTCTTCCCTTTTTCTGCAGTATGATTATAAAGAAGTGATTTTGCTTTAAATGGACAAATTAATAGATTTCACATTCTTGAAGCCATTTGTGCTGTGAGTGACAAGGGGCTATGCTAGTTCCCTGTTAGAAAAAATCAAATTTTCTATATAATTGTGAATAGATTAAAAGGACTTCATTGGTCATTGTCCAATTGCTCCCTTCTAATTTCTCTAAGGAATTATGCTTTCAAGTATATAGACTCCTTTTTTTTTTTTCCAAGTCAGGTTTCAGCCCAAGCTACCATTTTGTTTGATGGATTTTCTCTTCTTTAGAAAGAGCAGGATATGCGATATGTTAAACTTCTGTGTGATGGACAATGCTAAAATCTGAAAATCTCTCAATGACTGACAAAAGTTGAACTCTTTATGTTCTCAAATCTCATTTGAAGGATGCACTTTTTTTCTCAGATTTTATTTCAGAATGGCAATTTTGGCAGTTAAAGAGTTTGATAGTAAGAGACCAGCTTTGTTAACAAAGTTGAGCTAGTACCTTTTCAAATGTTTAATGCCCAAAACCTAAACATTCTGGTACTACTTTAGTTTGTTCCATGTTCAATGTCTTCACGTTCCAAGTAAATGCATTGTAAAATGCATGGAGAAGTTGTGGTGCCCAATTCCTGGAGGTGTTCAAGGCCAGGCTGGATGTGGCCTTGGGCAACCTAATCTAGAGCCTGATTTATTGGTTGTCAACCCTGCCCACAGCAGGGGCTTGGAATGAGCTGATCTTTAACGTCACTTACAATCCAAGCCATTCTGTGATTCTATGATTTTATGATTCTGTGATCTGCAACAGATATATATGAGTGAAAAATACTTAATAAATTTGAGTGATTTGTAAACTTGAGAGAGGGGAGGGTGTAATTTCATTGAACACTGAACAGTTGTCACTGCATAAATATGTCATTTGGCAGACTGGGCAATTATTTAATAAAATCACCAGTGACAGTTTTCAATGGACTTTCAGCTGAGGAAACTGTGGAAGCTAGAAGATTTATAAGAGAAGGGATTAATCTGTTTGTAATTATCTGTTTTCTATATTCCTCCCTGAATATCTGCTATTAGTGTTGTTTAGGAGAGAATATTAAGCAAGATGGACCTTTGATCTGACACAGTGTAGTTCTTACATTTTTATGTGGCTGGTAAATGCAAGCTCTGTCACTGTGGAGTTACATAAAATTCCACTGGATATATGTTCATTTAAAAGAAAACGGGAAATCTGAGGATCTCTCTCTGTCTCTCTCTCACTCCTGCCCCTGGCCACCAAACATAAGCTTCTGCTATGAAACAGCTAGGCAGCTTCTTCCTCAGGAGAGCTGTGTACAGCTTCATTTGTGCGCAGCATCCAGCACCTGCATATGAGCTGTTTTCAAAAGTCACTTTGGAGTAAATAACATAATGGCAGTGCTGCAGCTGAGAGACAGAAATAAATTAACGTATGCAGTGGTAACACAACTTATTTACCACAATAGAATGAAATAATGTGAAAGTATGTCCACCATAACAGGCAGCTGAGTGAAGAAGTTATTTAAATATTGATCAAAGACACCATTTGTGTGAGTTTAGCTGGATCACACTGGATTACTGTTCTGTTCTGTTCCATACAATGCAATAAAATCTAACAGTTGAATGATGAATTTTGAAAATTTTCTGATATCAGTTGCCACCGCAGTTGAGGTTAAATGCAGCCAAAAACAACTGTATCGTCTACTGTAAAGTAACATGTGTGAGAAAATTGTGCTTTGAAAAACCGAGAGTAATTCTCTAAAAATTAAGAAAGAATTTTAAAAATAATTCTGAAAATATTAATCACATTAATATCACATTACTTCTCTTTTAATGTTTACTATCCCTTGATGTTTTTGTAATGCATTATTGGTCAAATTAAAGAAAATATGGGGAAACTTTTTGTAAAAAGCAAATGATGAATTCTATAAATGAGAAAACTGTAATCTAGGCTTACTTCCAGTGAGCAGAAGAACATCATAAAGACCATGTGTCCATTTTAATGAGCTCAGATTTCAAATGTGGGAATACTCACAATGAACTGCTTGCAAACAAGCTGAGGAATTATTTGCAGACATGATTTGGCAAATTCACTGAATAAATTATTGACTATGAATTATTCACCCAACTCTATTACTTAGCCTCATCAGGCATTAAAGCCATCAAAACTTGAGCTTTATTGTTAACCATTATAATTATGAATTATAATTAATTCTTAACACTGTTGTCAAGAGACTGCAACATGACAGAAAAGTGCACAATATTCCAAAGGTATCAATGACACAAATAATTCTCTCAATGCAAAACATGGCTTTAAAATAGGCTGAAAATAAATTGTTGACAATGGATAAGAAATATAGTAATTTGCTACTAAAACAATTAACATTTCAAATGTTAATTCATTTATTCTCCACAGCCCTGATAACAATGATTCACGTAGCTTGAGAAAGCTGCAAGCAAATCTAACTGGGCAACACAAGGGAAAAACAGTTCCTTTGGAGAATTTACCTCCTATCTCTTTGTAGCAGTTGTTGGGCAATTTTTAAAACATTATTTACCTTATGAATTTGTGCTACTGAGGATTACACTACAAAATTATCTATCTGGGCTTTTAAAATGAAAATAGAAATAATTTTTTAAAAAATTAAAGAGATTATGACCTTTACATGCATTCATTATGGTCATCCTACCTACAAGAAAATGCTCATTTGAAATGCAGCCTAATCTCCTCTAAGTCTTCATGAGTTAAACTGAGTTTAACTATCTAGGGTAGTTGTATTTGCATCTTTACAGCTTTTTCCTGCAGAACTTGTTCACATATTTAATTTGTTACTTTTTTATGATATTAACAAACAGTGGTGTTTCCTTGCTGTAAGAGTGTTTGACCTAAAGTTTGGAGGTCATTAAAATCTTCTCCATTGTTTTATGCACTTTCTACTGTATTTTCAGTTGAGATAATCTTGTCACAGTAATTGCTGCTGTCATCATCAGTATTGAGGTTCAATTTGATTTCTTTTTGAATCTACATGTTTGCTTAGCTCTTCTAGCAGCATGACTAATCAGGCTATTCGAGATCTGAGCTTCCACTATTTGTGTGGCCATTTGGAATCTGGAAGCTAGCAGATGTTTCATTTCTTGTCTAAAGAATCCTATCATTATAAACATAACTATCATTGCAGTTAATCTTACAAGAAAACTTCTAATTATAGTTATACCCATCTAAGTTTCGCTCTATGTTACAGACCATTTTGGTATATGCAATTACAGTGCATTTTGTTCTGTTTGTTCAAATTGACATGTTCTTTTTAAAACCGCACCCATAACATAATTAATTCTTCAACAAGAGAAAAAAAAAAAACATTAAACATTTTCATTTGAGGGCAGATTTTTATCCTTTATTCCTGTAAGTGCGTGGAGACAAATCTATGAAGGCAGCACTGAATTTGGACAAGGTTACTCTAAAAAGAGAAAATTATAAACAAACAACAACAGCAAAAACAACACATGATACTCAACACTAAACAACTCTCAAATATTAGGAATACTTCCACTCCCATTTCTCCTATCCAATTAGCTATGACATGAGTATCTGAGAACTCTCATGATTTAGAAGCTTTCTTATTTCTAATAGAGAAGAAGGTATCAATAAGTATTATAGCTTCTATGGATATATAGCAAAACATTAATAAAATCAGTTAAAATCTGATTTATTCACCATTAATTTGTACTTTTCTTAGCTAAAACTAAACAAAAAAAAGTGACCTGTCAAGCACAATTTTAAATATAAACTGAACATCACAATATTTCTAATATGGGCAAAACCTTCTTATTTTTAGAAGCAAATATGACTTTGAAAAAACGTGAAAGATATAATCTGTCACT